>JAZKJV010002389.1:0-600000 GCA_037367405.1 Ottelia alismoides | reverse complement strand
CCCATATTCCAAAGTTTATCTTGAGAGCAAAAGGGAATGATACGTGTGTGTGTGTGTATTTTGCAACCAGGCACACCTGAACGAGGAAAAAGAGCAAGATAAATTCTAGCAATCGTGATGCAGAAATGAACTTAAACATACCCGACTTAGATACACATCCAAAATAGGAAATCCCCATTAATCGGAAGAATAAAGGACCCAGACACGAATACAACAATATGCAAAACTATAGAGGTGGCAAACAAAAACAGTCATTCTAGAACAGAAATAAAAGATTCAGCCTACGTGTACTGCCGCAATGAACTCTAATTCCTCAATAAACTTCAAACAACTACTACAATCTATGATCGTGATTCGACCTCCACTTATAAAGCTCATAAGATCTAATCAGATAAAGCTTACTTCATCGCATACTAGCATACTAATACCTTATTGACTTCAGTATAGAAGGGGGCACATCTCTTTAAAATATTTGAATTGAGTCGAGTTCACCTTTCACTCCCATCCAAATGAGAATATCAAAGCAAACATGTGTGCACATGAAAAAACAACAGACAAAACTACCCTCCACTATCCAAAAATTAGACATGAAGAGAGTTAAAAAATCTCTCACTACAATAAACCAGTGGATATCTCTCAAATATGTTAGTAAAGCTCCACCTTACAGCGAAAGACAGTGCATGCTTGTCATATATTACACTCACACTGATTATTAGAAGTACCAGTAAGAAATATAATATTATTCTATTATAAAAAAAACAATTTTCTTTACACTCCTTTCTCCAAAACCATTTACCATTGCAGGATATGATTGAGTCAGTATAAACTTCAAGCATACAAAAATTGGAAATGACTAAAATATTATAATGGGTAAATTCCATTTTCTGAACTTAAGTACTGCGCAAAGAGTGTTCATGTAACTGAGGTATTCGTTTTACAGAATGTTGTATTAAAGTCACAAAATCGATCCCGCCATGAAACTGTCAAAATTAGTAAAAAGGAGGATAAAAAGCATCCAAACTTACGATCGGTTCTTTCCATCACTACACAAAACACCATGTTCAAATCTTGAATAACAAACCCAGACACGATTGGAAAAATCCTAATTCCGATGCCATGTTCTTTTAGAAAAGGAATATTCTATATTGCATTTCTCAAGTGGAGGGGCCCCTAATAGAAGGGAGGAAACACCCTTAGGTGTTGAACATAAGGAAATAAAATTACAAAACACTAGTGGCTTTAATAATTATCGATTAAGGTGTTTTTTAAGCTTGATGCGCTCTTTAGTTATTCGTGTTATATTATAGTTGGCTGGATTTATACCGAAATTTTGTTATGTTTATGTTTCTTTTCTAATGAAATAAGACTCAAATAATTTTCTGTTTTTCATTTTTAGCACATGTTGCTCAATACAGGATTTCATGTGGATTTATTTGTACCAGTTAAATTCTGATTCCGTGATTGGCTATTAAATGCAGTTGCTTGCATCATTTTATCAGCATATTGTTGTTCAACGAAGGGTGAGTTTTTGCCTTGTCTATTTCATAGAATGCACTTTTCATATTTTCTCCTAGTTTTTATTTTTGAACTCTTTTTTTAAGCCAATGCAGTATGTCTAATAACGATCTGCCTTAAATTCTTGTAATCTTTTTTAACTTGTAACATTTTTTTTGCTCTGGACTGATTGCTCTATGAGGCATGCACATATATAGATCTATTGCATAGATACCCCTCTACTCATGTTTCATGGGATGACAAGTTCCATCATTTTTTTAGCCAAAAAAGGTGGAAACCTGCTATGGTGTCCACTCCAAATACATTAAATGATGAAGAGTTTTTTTATGGGAAGGAGGGTGAGTCCCCGCGTAGGGGATCACCGCTAAAAAATTCCATTAACCGAAATTTAAGTTACATTATCGTAAAAGCCAGAAATTGTAGAGCGCATTACAATGATTTGCAACATTTAAGGCGGAAAATCTCTTGTTGTTGAAGACGAGTTCATTTCGGCCCAACCAATTTGCCCATAAGGCAGCAAAAGGTTTGACACAATCATCCGTGGAGTTGTTGCCAACCGTTCGGATTGCTCTCCGGAATATCGCAGTGTTGTCCGTCGGCAACCAGGGTATTCCCACCGCTCTCCAAACCTGCTCAGACGTCGTACACTTGAAGAATAGGTGGTCGACATCTTCCTTCAATCCCTCGCACATGTCACAACGAGCATCGGCTACCCCCAACAGCCTTCTCCTCCTAACCTTGTCGTGCACACGTCCTCTCCTCAAGCACCACAAGAAAACCTTGACCCTGCACGGGACCTTCGACGCCCAAACTACCCGCATGTCGCGGCAGAGCTCCTCATATGTATCGCCAGTAGACTGCCTCAAGGCCAGATATGCTTTCTTGACAGAGAATTTCGCGCCCCCCAAAGGTAGTGGTCTCTTCCCCTCGAGAGGTCACCAGGAGGGGGGCTGTCAGCCTGCAACCTAAGATAATCCTCCAAGCATTGTGCTGATAGATCCGCCAGGAAAGACGGAGTCCATGACCCCGATGAAGCCACCTGAGCCAGAGAACTGTCCTTCGAAGCCGAAAGAGCAAAAAGCCTAGGATATTTGTCTTGCAAAGCACCCTCGTCAGTCCAGTCATCCTTCCAGAACATGAACAGTATGTCATTGCCCACTTGCAGTCTGAGGTTAGGTGCAATGTTCGGCAAGACCGCCTGTATGCCTGCCCACAACGGAGATTCAAAACAAAGTCTTTCTGCCTTCAAACTAGCTTCAACTCCATAAATCCTCCTTATCAGTTTGACAACCAGCAAGTTTGACGGCCCCCATATACGTGTTATCCATTTTGCAATTAACGTCTTATTCATGCATTCGACGTCATGTACGTCAAGTCCACCATCCTTACGCACCTTTGTCACTTCCTCCCAACCAACCAAGTGCACTCCACATCCTTGTTGCTTCCCATCCAACTAGAAGAATGTTCTTATCAAGGTCTCAATCCTCTTCCTTACCCCCACCGGCATTAATCTTGTAGAGTGGGAAAAATGGGAATAGCTGAAAGAATGTGCTTTAGCAGGATCAGCTCCCCCCCCCTCCCCCGATAAGGTGACTGCCTTCCATCTTGCCAAGTGCCATTCCATTCTCTGAACCACGTCATCCCAGTCCGCCTTCTTCAGCTCCCCCCCCCCCCCGATAAGGTGAGCAGCTTCTTAAAAGATGAAGAGTTACCGAAAGACTTACAGAAGCCAAGACTCGAATAGAGTCTTAGAATTGAAGCCATCCATTTGCTGAGGAGAACAATGGAGATTTATAGAGCTAAAAGGAAGAATCTCCATATGATCTTTATTGATTTGGAGAAGGCTTATGATTCCGTCCCACGAGAGATACTGTGGAGAGTTTTGGAGAAGAGACAAGTACATGTCCTATACATTAATCTCATAAAGGATATGTATGATAGGGCTTTATCTTGTGTAAGGACTCCGACGGGGAAGACCAACTATTTTGATATCAACATTGGTTTACATCAAGGTTCAGCTTTGAGTCCATTTCATTTTACTTTGATTATGGACGAGTTGACAAGTCACATTCAGGATGAGTTACCTTGGTGTATGTTATTTGCTGATGATATTGTGTTGATTGACGAGACTAGAGATGGAGTAAATGAGAAGCTTGAGGTTTGGAGACATTAATTGGAGACTAAAGGTTTTCGTATAAGTAGGGCTAAGACGGAATATATGGAATGTACCTTTGATGGAAGCAATGGTGAAGGAATCGAGGTGAAGATTGGTGACGATAACATTCAGAAGAGAGATTCTTTTAGATATCTGGGATCTATTTTGCAACATGATGGGGAAATTGATGGAGATGTTACTAATAGAATAAATGCAGGCTGGCTAAAGTGGAGAGGAGCCTCCGTTGTTCTCTGTGATAAGAAAATTCCTTTAAAAATTAAAGGAAAGTTTTACAAAGTAGCCGTGAGACCTGCTATGCTTTATGGTTCTGAATGTTGGCCTGCGAACCATAGACATGTGCAGAGAATGGTTGTAGCAGAAATGAAAATGCTAAGATGGATGTGTGGACATACACGTAAAGATCGGATTCGGAATGATGCAATCAGAAAGAAAGTTGGTGTAGCTCCGATCGAGGATAAGATGCGAGAAAACCGCTTAAGATGGTTTGGTCATTTGCAAAGAAGGTCAACTGATGCACCGGTTAGGAGATGCGAGTGGTGGGATGTTGAGCCGGCTAAGAGAGGGCGAGGACGGCCCAAGAAGTGTTGGAAAGAGACTATACGAAGGGATCTTAGTTTTTTGGATATAAGTCCGAGATTGACCCAAGATAGATCTGAATGCAGGCGAAGAATCCATGTAGCCGACCCTACTTAATTGTGGGAAAAGGCTTTGTTGTTGTTGTAATTGAAAATTAAATTTTCCATTCTGAGAGGAAAAGAGTGCACCATTTCTAGCAAACCAAATTGCTCATATCGTTACGACTGGTAGAAAGCCATCTTTAGGGCAATGCTTTGCCCCAATTAAAGATTCCCTAAAACAAATCCAAACTTTTAAGATTCATCTAGTCTGTGACAATTTCCATCCAAATTCGGGATGTCTTCCATGGAAGAAAAGCTGCTCCATCGTCTCTATCTGCATATCGCAAAGGGTGCACCTATTGGAGACTTTTGTGAAAAGTCTCATACAATGATCTGTTGTCATAATACGCTTTCGCCATAGCAGTCGTGTAAAAAACCCAATTCTACTAGGCAGTTTTAGCTCCGAAATAAAGTTGTCACAAACCATAGCATCTATCATTGGTGGTGGCGATATGGCTATAGTTTTGTAGGCTTATTTTATTGAAAACGAGTTATCCTTCCATACCCAGTGATCTCAACCATCAGTAGGTTTTTATATTTGCCTTAGAGACTCTAGAAGAAGTAAACTAGGAGTTGGTCAGATAAATCCGTCAAGAATAAGGGCATCCAGTTGCCGTCGACTCAACAATCGGTCACCTATTCTACTCGGTTAGCAGCCAAAGCAAAACGACATGGGAACCTAGAAGAAAAAGGGTCATATCATGTCCAGTTATCTGTCCAGAAGGCAAAGGATGCACTGTCCTCAAGCACCAGACGAAAGAAATCCTGGAAGCGAGGCAACACTTCGTTGATGCCTTTCCAAAAAGCGGATGAGAAGAAGTTGGTTGCTGGGGCATACTACCATTAGCCTTGACGTTGTCAATGTTGCGAATGAGTCTGCAACAAATGTCATACTTCTGCCCCAAATCCTGCTAACTCATTTCAGGAGAAGCACCTCGTTCATGGTTTCCAAATGGGTGGTCCCTAGGCCACCAGCCGCCTTTGGCAAAGTTACAGTCTCCCAATCAGTCGGATGAACCCCGAATCCATTCTCGGAAGTTGCACCATTCTCATCGACAATCCACTCTCGAAAACATGTGGTTTCTAATTGTAGAAAATAGGAATCAATATTTTGAGTTGAAAGGAATACCCAGTGATCTTGTAATAGTAGGGACCATTGGGACAATCACAGTGAAAACCGACACAACAAAAATAAAATAAGAAAAAGCCAGCACACTGCAATATGATTCCCAATGTTCCCCCTCAAGCTTGAGCATATTTTGCTTATCTTGGAACTGCATCTCTTGATGGCTGCTATGGGATGGGGTGTAGTGGAGATGTCAGCTAACTGATCTGTAGTAAGACATAAGAGATAATCATATAGCCTTTCTTCAGTATCAGATCCATGGTACAACAACACTCGACTTCTACATGTTCGTTATTTAATACAAAGTAGGATCATTAGCAATGACCAATGATGATTGGTTGCTACATCTTATTTGCATTGGGTGAAGTATCTCTACAAGGTTAATGCTCTATCATATTCAAGAGCTTCTGGATTCATGTTGTCGAGCTATATTTCATACCATAGATGGCCTTATGTAATTCGTGAATTCTTCGACACTCCTGCGCTTGAAAATGGGCAAGGAAAATATGAAATATGGCAAATCGAGCAATTGCAATAAAGTTTCATAGTACCTAAGTGTTTGCAATTAATCGTGCATCCACTTGCATCCCCCTATAGTTGCATCCTTGGATGGCTCAACAGGAGTCCATGTGTGTCTGGACTGCGAAGCAGACATCTCTTGTTTGGCTGCCACATTTATCATCACTAAGAAATTTTTATATGCCTGGAGGATCACCACAGCTGGGAAACGGCAATAAATTATTGATATTGTGGAGCGAGTCTCTCCCTAGATATGGGATGAATTGTGCATGTTAGCTTGCATTTCCCAAGGTAATAAGGATGTCAATATCATTTGTATTGTCTGTCCTCTTGAGCATCCATAGTCACCTTCAGAACAATTGTAGCACGTCAGTAGAATTGGTGTGGTACATCTAATGTGGTGGATGATGGCACAGGCTCAAGATTAATGGATGATGGCACAGGCTCAAGATTAAGGGTCTAAGTAACAAACGACAATCCCATCCTGCCCATTGGGGACTCCATAGGAGTCGATGCATGCTATTAAACCGCATCATCAATATCAGATGTGCTGCTGCAGTTTTCGAGAACAAAAGCCTCCACCTCATTGGAAAGTGTTATAAAATATGAAGAATGCGGAAGCGTAAACATGGAAAAAGATAAACATCAAAATAAGAACGCGGGATTTTAACGTGGAACCCTACTCCGTGAGGAGCGGGACGAAACCACGGGAGAAGCCCTCCAATAGGGCGTGTTTGTCTATTGACTTTCTCAATGAGTACAGGAGGTCTGGGGCTCCTTATATAGCCTTCCCAGAGCCTCCAAGTCCCACCATTGGGCGGTATGGGACTAAACACAGGATGGGGTAAATGGATCTTCTCCAGGATCCATTTACCCTGCTACAACTCAATAGGTGCACTACCAAATACTCCAACACTCCCCCTCAAGCCGGAGCATGCAATGCTCAGCTTGGACAAACAAACAGAAAGAAACTCAACTCACGCTACAGGACACTACGGACAATATCAACCCAACGCACACACGCTGTAGTCGAGGACGTTGCTTCTCATGCCGTGCAGGTGAGGAGGACGAACGGGCTGGAGTGTGAGTCAACTGAAGACTCGGAATCTGACCATCGAGTCTGAAACTGCACCTGAAGTCTCCTCGTCGGAGAACTGGGTCTCTCCCATCTGGCTCAGAGAATGGTGCACTGCTCTGGTGTACCTATGATACCACATGAAAACCCTTGCCCTCAATGGCATAGGGAATGGTCCTCTGCTCTGGAGTCTCTATGGCTCACATGAAAACTCTGGCCTGACAACTAGAAGAATGATGGGGACCTCGAAACAAACGATGGCAACTTATGCTCATCCGACAATGACCGCACACTTGTGCGTGTCTGAAACTGAAGACTCGGAAGACAATCGTCGAGTCTGAAACTGGATCTGAATCGTAGAGTCTGGAATCTGATTGGTCTGGAAATCTGCATCAATCTGGATCTGAACCGAATAGACTGTGACTCTACATATACTCCCCCTTTCTCCCATACTTGTCGGAAAATGAACATCGACAAAGTTGGGAGATCACAAGATAAATAGGGGTAAATAACATTCACATAAAATTCCTTGCGGCTTTTTCATCATTTTTTTAAGCCGTCACACTTTTTTTTGAAACATTTTTTTAAGCCGTTTCAAATTTTTTTCCGGCTTTTTGAATCATTTTTTTCAAAAAAACATTTGCGTACGGTTTTTTTTGTACGTACCCTTTTTTTTGCAAAATTTTTTTTACTGACCCCTTGGCCCGTACCTCTTGATGCCTCTTTTTTTTTTAAACGCACGGCCTTCTCTCTTTTTTTTCGTCATCCTTCCTCTCTTTTTTTATACGGCCCATCATTTGGGCATACATTTTTTTAAAGGGCTCGCAACCTTTAGGGTTCCCAACACGGGAACTCTCCTGCACAACAGCGCCGCCCCCCACGATGGGGCTTCTATTTGGCAGACGCATCCCTGGAGAGAATAGGAAAGATCGCCTGGTGCCGCTGCGGAAGAGGCGCGAGCCTGGGAAGATGCCGCCGCTAAAGCTGTTGAGCGCCGAGCGGCTTCACGCGAGGGAAGAGAGGGCGGGAGTAGAGATCGCCGCCTGGAGCACGCACAGTGGACTTGGGCATCGTGAGGGATCTGCTGCCTATGGAACAGCTTGCAGCCTAGAGATGGCGGCACCGACATCGACTGGAGGAGGGAGGCGGCACCTGGAGACGCTTGATGCATCTGGATTGCCGATTGGGGGTTGGTTGAGGGCTCGCCGCCCTAGGTTCTCGCGCGTAAGGAGGCGCGAGGGTGGTTCCGCCAGGGAGAAGGGCTGCAGTGCGCGGGAGCGGCTCCACCTGGAGCACCGCCAGGAGCCGCCATGGGGCTCCGCCTGGAAGGAAGCAGGTGCCGCAACTTCGCGATGGGGGTCGCGCGCAGGAGAACAACCACGGCAAGGGTTTCACAGGTCTGGAGATGCGCGCGTTGGGAAAACACCTGGGGCTGGGCCGCTGTAGGCAGAACGGGGCCTGCACCGTCGTGAGGAGCGGCCCTGATGCCGCCTTGAGGTCGTGATCGCCGAGGAGATGTGCGGCCTGCCTGGGCCAGGAAGGTGATGCGGCCTAGGGCTTTGATGGAGATGGTCTTTTGGAGGGAACGCGGGGCGCCGCATGGGCTGTTTGGGGCCTGCTGCTCTTGAAAACTGCCTGGAAAACTTGAGATCCCGGGTTCAGGATCCCTAGATCTGTGCTTGGATGGAAACAGAACAGAGTTCCAGAACTGAACTACGAACATGATAATTTCTAATCTCGAATCTCGAACAATAAACCAAAATAAAATCCACGAGAACCGACCTGCTCTGATACCATGTTATAAAATATGAAGAATGCGGAAGCGTAAACATGGAAAAAGATAAACATCAAAATAAGAACGCGGGATTTTAACGTGGAACCCTACTCCGTGAGGAGCGGGATGAAACCACGGGAGAAGCCCTCCAATAGGGCGTGTTTGTCTATTGACTTTCTCAATGAGTACAGGAGGTCTGGGGCTCCTTATATAGCCTTCCCAGAGCCTCCAAGTCCCACCATTGGGCGGTATGGGACTAAACACAGGATGGGGTAAATGGATCTTCTCCAGGATCCATTTACCCTGCTACAACTCAATAGGTGCACTACCAAATACTCTAACAGAAAGCACCCACTATATCTATATGCATACACTGACAGCATCAATGAAATTGCCATGTGCTGTGTGAGTTTTTGAATTTTATCTGAATAGCAGAGGAATATTTTACACCGCATGCATATTATGATCTGATTTGAAATCATAAAATTTATGAAACAAACATTAACTTGTGACCGCAAAACCACCCTGGTAGAGCAGTTGTACCTTTTGTCACCATTGTCATTCAGTATCAAGAGAAGGCAGTAAATGGCATAATCTCCAAGTTCCAATTTATACATTTAGATCATTAGAGATGCCGTCGCAAGACATTTTCTGGCACAATAAGATATTCTCCTAACATATAGTGGGAATTTTGTAAATCCGAAGTGTTACAATATGGGAAGTGTGTGCAGGAGGATGCCACAAACCATAGCCCTAGATTATATGAACAGTCAGGTGTATATTAGAAGGTTTTATTCACAAAAGAATAGAAGCGAAGGGATGTGCTAAGAGGGTCGTTGAGAACAAAATACGGAAAAGGAAATGTTAAGGCTAAAAGGCAGCTATATATTTTGGTGACTGATGCTAAATTTGAAGCTACAGTGACGGGGGCTCACCCTGCATATTTTCCTAACACTGAGCTGACTCACACTTTGGACTAGCAAGATAAAGGGCATATGATTCTTCAAAAAAAGATATGGGGAATATGAGCCTGAAATAAAATTAACCAACTCTCTGAGGTAACTAGGTGACATGGGAGAAACTAGAACAATGCTGCAGTGATCAAACACCATTGTACCTAGATATGAAAATAGTAATTATTGAAGTATTTTGGGTGCACGGATATTATTTAGTATTGTGATGGCATACATGTAATTGTTTTAGTAAACCCTAGACTCCCTTCTATATAAGGGACTCTATTCTAATGAGAAAGACAAGTAATTTTTCTCCATTATCTTCTTCTCTAATATGGTATCAAAGCAGTGAGAGGGGTCCTCCCTCTCTCGGGTCATGTGAACCAAAAACACGAAACCCTCATGTTCTCTCCCACGCCAGCGCCGCCCACCCAATCATCCTCCATCTCCACCATCACATGCGCCATCTCTACCATCGCCAGCGCCTCTCCACCGAACCTCTCCACCAAACTAGCATCGGCTCTCCCCCGAATCAGCCGTACACCATCGTCTCTCCATCGAACTAGTAATACACCATCGCCACTACGAGTCTACAACTATTAGTCAAACCTACATCATCGTCCAGCATCGCCACTACGGCTACTAGCAATGCTACCAGCAACTATACCGCTATCGGCAATGCTACCAGTAGCCTACCAACAACACTACCAGCAACCTCGTTACCTGTCATATCGACTGCTACACCAGCACTTTAACGCTACCAAGACTTGGTTTACGTACTTACTCCAGCTCTATTGCATATATTTTTGATTGCATGGTTGATGCTTAAAGAGATTATCATGACATGAAATACATGATTTGAGATTCTCTTATTATTATGATTTATTTTGGTTGCTTTTGTTATGACTGCCGGGTTGGTCTTTTGATATGATATTAAATATGTCTGAGGTAGTAGATTCATCTACTAACAAAGGGGAAAAGAAAAATCCCTTCTTTGGCACCATTACCAAGTTGGATGGTATGAATTATGTGTTATGGTCCCAATCTCTTATGAATGTGATAGAAGGGCATGACAAAGTGCACATCATTATCATAGAGGAACCAACCGAGAAGACCAGCACAAATGCAGCATGGAAGTACAATACCATGGTCAAGGCATGGATTATGAGTAACTGCACCTCGTGCAATGCAAATGATATTGTGCATTACAAGACAACCAAATGCATGTGGGACAGTCTTCGCAAGACGTACATAGAAAAGAAGAATTATACCAACATCCTTCAAACATATGCGATATGTCTCAACTCTAGCAAAATAGTTGTCCCCTTGCTCAATTCTACTCACTATTGAACTCAGCATTCCAGAGATTGAACTCATATACACCCATTTGCACGTATCTAATGTAGATTGCCTTCAAGAATCAGTTGATGGTTAGATTCTTTCTTGGAGGATTAGACCCTATATATGAAGTTGTTAAAGCATAGATGATTACTGCTTCTGAGATTCCATCTATAGAAGAATCCTTCAGCAGATTGTCTATATCTCTTCCAAGAAAGAATCGTTTTGAGACCCCATCGTCTATGGTCGTACCCTTAGGCAAAGGCCGATGGACTTTCTTTTGAGGCAGGGGACGAGTTCATGATTTCTAGCGTGGAAAGCCGAGTACACCTTCCGAGCCACATGGGCCACACTGAATATCGTTGTTTGGGGAAGCATGGAATACTATGATGGCTCATCATGCCATCCCAACACAGGATGATATCTCGTCGGGTATTATCCAGAGCATAATATGAGGATCTAATGCAACGACTGAACCAGCACGGGGTCACATCGCAACTGTCTTCATCAGTAGCAGGAGCTACCATGGGAACCATTTCTACTGATATTGCAGCATTTATTGATCCCTCAGGTATACCTACATTGTGCTATGTCTGTAAGAGTTCATCTAGTTCTTCTGATTGGTTGGTAGACTCAGATGCATCACGACACATTAGTGGCAACAGCAATCGGTCACTGCACTTCGAGAGGTTGCACCAGGTCATACTATTGTGGTGGCAGATGGTAGATTATCCCCTATTGTTGGACAAGGGAAATCCAAATGGCTCCAAATATTTAGCTAAATAATGTTCTTCTAGTTCTTGAATTTCCTATGAGTCTTTTATCTATATCCAGAATTACGAAGGAGCTTAATTGTCGAGTCATTTTTGATCCAGTGTCTCTTGTTATACTAACAGATCATGTGATTGGTTATGGTCGTGAAGAAGGGTGGTGTACCACTTGATGCAATCTCCTTTTGCGGGTTATGTTTCTACCTCTACTGGGGAGTCATCTGCCTAAGCATGACACTTACGTCTTAATGCATATGTGGCCTTCTTTGAGTCTATATCGTAATATTCCACCTCTGATTCTCAAGTTGTGTCTCCTGATGACATAAGATTGCCAGTTTCCCTATGCCGTCTCCTTAAAACGGGTCTCCCACTCAAGATACTCAAGTCGATGATAGTCGATAATTTCGGTTAGCGTATACTCGTCCCACTGTTATCACACCAATACTTTATCTCAATGCAAAAACTGATGAGATTGTGTTTGAGGAAATTACACATATAGGGGAGTAGGTTGCTGAGGAGGAGATTCAAGACTCACAAGATCATTATGATATGTCCATAGCTCTTCGAAAAGGGAAACGTACGTGTACACTACATCATATCTCCAACCATGTGTCCTAAGGGAGATTGGTTGCACTGTACAAGACTATTCTGGATGGGCTTTCGGTTGTTACAGCTCCTTCCACTTATCAGCAGACATTATTAGTTCCCGAATGGAATGCGGCTATGAAGGAAGAAATTGAGACTCTTCTGTACAGGGGTATTTGGCAGCTAATTGATCCCTCAAGGGATGCAATTGTGTTGGCAACATGTGGGTTTTTACCACCAAACATCTTCCAGATGGTTCGGTGGAACGTTATAAGGCTTGACTGGTAGCAAAGGGGTACACTCAAACCTATGGCATGGATTATCTTGACACTTATTCACCAGTGGTTCGCCTCCCTATGATGTAGATTCTTATTTCAATTGTTGTCCAGCTCTCCTAGACACCCTGCCAACTGGATGTGAAAAATACTTTTCTTTACAGAGATCTGAATGAAGAAGTATATATGCAACAACCTCCTGGTTTTGAGGCCAAGGGAGAGTATCAAAAGGTGTGAAAACTCCACGAAGCAATATATGGTCTCAAACAAAACCCCGGAGACTGGTTTCAAAAATTTTGTGATATTGTGTCCAAGGTTGGTTTCATTCGCTTTACATCAAGTCATTCTCTATTTGTCATAAAAGCAGAGTCAGGGACATTTTCTATGTTAGTATATGTTGATGACATAATTCCAATTGTGGATGATACTAGTGGCATAACAGATACTAAACGGTATCTTGCAGAACACATTGTCATCAAAGACTTAGGAGAGCTTCGCTATTTCTCAAGCATCGAAGTCTCAAGGACATGTTATGGATTTTCTAAACAGGAGTGTTAGGAGCTAAGCTAGAATCTATTCCTACGGATCCCAGCGCACAAATGTATGAAGACTCGCCTGTGTATGCTGGTGCAAAATAATGCAGGTGCCTGGTGGGAAACCTCGTGTATGTTACCACTACTAGGCCTTGTATCTCATTTGTTGTTAACCAGACATGCTAGGTCATGGCCAAACCGTGCTAAGTGCATTCAGAGGCACTTTTGATGATCCTGATATACTTGAAATCTGCCATAGGAAAAGGCATGTTATTTACTTGTAGAAAGAAATTTGATATTATGGCCAATTCTTGTGATGACTATGCAGGGTGTCCTAATGACAGAAAGGATATGGACAAGGAGAAGGATGTTCTTGTCTCAATGGGCACTTAGGATCTTGTTCCATGTCCTACAGGTACTGCTCCTATAGCTTGTAGATAGGTCTTCATGATCAAACATGCTCCAAAGGGATCAATAGAAAGACTGAAGGCACGACTAGTGGCCAAGGGATTCGTCTAGACTTATGGTGTAGATTACTTTGAGACTTCTCTCCAATAGTTAGGATGAGATCTATCCGTACGATTATCTATATTACTGTCAATAAGAGCTGGCTGATTTTCAGTTAGATGTCAAGAATACCTTCCTCTATGGTGATCTTAAGGAGGATGTCTATATAACACAACCATCGGGTTACGTTGTTGAAGGGGAGTATGTATGACATTTATGCAAGGTTGTCTATGACCTAAAGTAAAATCCACGAGCATCGTTTAACATGCTTCTGATATAAGCTCACTTGGCTTCCACAGGACGACATTTGATTACTATGAGTTCGTCAGACAAAAGACTTCAAGTACCCAATACTAGTTGTTTATGTTGATGACATGGTAATTACTAATTTCCGGTGATTACATGAGCATCGTTTGACAGGCTTCTGAGATAAGCTCACTTGGCTTCCGTAGGACGACATTTGATTACTATGTGTTCGTTAGACAAAAGACTTCAGGTACCCGATACTAGTTGTTTATGTTGATGACATGGTAATTACCGGTGATGATAATGCATATTCTAGAGAAGGTGTTTATCACCAATACCTTGGTCAACTCAGATACTTCCTTGGCATCAAGATGATATGCGTTGCAGAGGGAATACACCTATCAAATTGGAAGATTGTTTATTTTATTACAGAGGTTGGCTTCTTTTGATGCAAACCGTCTGGCATCCCAGCAGAGTTGCGGAAATATGATATATATATATATATATCGACTCCAAGCTTGAGGATACTAGATGATATAGAAGCCTAATAGGCAAACTCTACCTTACTATCACTAGGCAAGATATATCATTTGTTGTGAGCAGAGACATCCAACCGCACATGGAGAAGCCCCATTATAGTCATTGGTAGGATGTTCTCTTGATCCTTCGATACTTGAAGGACTCTCGAAGAAAAGACCTCTTCTATGGGGCCAACATCCACACTGACATCACTGCCTCTTGATCCTTCGATACTTGAAGGACTATCCAAGAAAACTACACATATGTTGATTATGGTAGTTCTCCCGAGGGCAGAAGATCTACCACAGGTTATGCCATGTTTGTTGGAGTAAACTTTGTTACATGGCGAAGCAAGAAGCAAAATTGTTATCTATAGATCGAGTGCAGAGGTTGAGTACATCGTGATGTCCCAAACCACTTGTGAGATTACATAGTTAGTCTCCTTTCGACAGGAGTTTTATGTTGCTACTCATGTTACTCTAGACTATGACAACAAGTCTGCTACATACATTGCTACTAATCTTGTATTCCATGATCGTACCAAGCACATTGAAGTTGATTGCCACTTTGTTCGAGATGCAGTACAAGAAGGGAGATTACTACTATACATATCTCCATAGAACTTCATCTTGCAGATATATTCACAAATGCCCTGCCAAAGAAACACATATCGTGGTTGATTTCCAAGTTGGCATGATCAATAGATATGCTACAACTTAAGGGGAATGTTGAAGCTATTAGATTATCTTCTTTTTATTTTATTCTCTTTAATTTATTAAGTTTTGTAATCCTTCGGGGTCACTTCTGTAATTGTCACCACTCGGACTCTAAGATTTCATGCTATATAGAAATCGCATCCCCTTAAAGTATCACATTCTTTCATATCTATTATTTTCATAGTAATAGTGCTAAAGCGTCCGCAGAACCTATTACAAGGTTATGGTGATGGATAAAAACATTTGGGTTTTGTTTTTATTGGTTGTTAATTCAGGAGTTAACATCCCAGTTAACCGAAGGAATAAGTCACGAGATAAGAATATATAAACTACCAATTAGTCAATCTCCATTAACTCTTCCATTCACTATACTCCAATCATTTCCAATCCATTAGACGTTACTGAAAAAAATTCAGATGTCACGTCATTAATTTCTGTATATTAATTATTTTCAATACCTAGAAAACCTTTTTGCTTATATAATCACCCACTACTTTTAATGTTTTCTAATCATTTAATATCCATCAAGCCGGCCCTACATAATATGGGAAGGCTTTGTTGTTGTTGCATTTATTATCATCGTGTCACATCGTTAATATTTTATCAACAACTAAAATTCCACTATCATAATTGTTGGAGAAAAATGAGAGAACTTATCTTTCCTGAGAACCCTAGGCTCTCTTGTATAGTCGAGAGGCCCATGGGTAAATTACATAAAGTAGAAGACAGAAAAAGGTAATAAGAAAGTGACACATAAGAGATATGAAAATACAAATATCTTCACACTCCCCCTCAAGCTGGAGCATAGATATCGATCATGCTCAGCTTGGATGAACACTTCTGAAATGATCCTCTGAGCAGTGGCTTGGTGAAGATGTCCGCAGTTTGCTCTCCCGAGCTGACATGGGAAGCAGAGATCAGGCCCTTCTGAATCATGTCTCTAGTGTAATGACAATCTACCTCAATGTGTTTTGTTCTCTCATGGAACGCAGGATTGTTTGCAATGAATAGGACAGCCTGGTTATCACAGTGTAACTCCATGGGTAGAGGAACCTCTACATGTAGATCGCATAGCACTGCTCGGACCCACATCATTTTTGTACTTGCTTGGGCCATAGCTCTGTTTTCGGACTCGGCACTTGATCTTGCTACAACAGTTTGTTTCTTGCTTTTCCAAGAAACGAGAGAGGTCCCAACAAATATTGCAAATCCCGAAGTCGATTTCCTGTCCTTAGGACAACTTGCATAATCTGCGTCAGCATATGCGGATACAGAGAGTGTGTCTCCTTTCTTGAATAGTAATCCTGAGCCTGGAGATGATTTTAAATATCTCAGTATCATGTGTATTGCATCCATATGTACTTGTCAAGGTTGCTCCATGAATTGACTCACTCGACTCACTGCAAATGCAATATCTCGTCTGGTAATTACAACATAAATGAGTTTTCCAACCATCTCTCTGTATCTCCTTTTAACAACTTCATATGTATCATCATCGTATAGCTTCATGCTAGGATCCATAGGAGTCGTGGAAGGTCGACATCCAATCATGCATGTCTCTGCAAGCAAATATGTAATATACTTCCTTTGGGTCATCACAAGACCCTGTGCATTCCTCGCAAATTCCAACCCCAAGAAATACCTTAGGGTGCCCAAAACCTTACTCACAAATTTGCTGCCCAGAAAGTCTTTTGCCATCTTAATTCCCTACTCATCATCTCCTGTAACAACAATATCATCAACATACACCATGATAGCAACAGTACCTCTAGACGTCTTCTGCACAAATAAGGAATGGTCTGCATTTGATCTCTTGAATCCCTGTCGTTCAATGAGGTCTGAAAGCTTTTGAAACCATGCTCTTGGACTCTGTTTAAGGCCATATATTGCCTTATGGAGTCTGCAAACTTGCTGACACTCCCCCTCAGCAGCAAACCCTGGAGGTTGCTGCATGTAGACCTCCTCTTGTAAATCTCCATATAAAAAAGCGTTTTTCACGTCAAGCTGGAACAACGGCCAATCACGTTCTACAGCCATTGAAATAAGGACACGTAAAGTAGAATGCCGAGCAACTGGAGAAAATGTGTCCAAGTAATCAACTCCATACGTCTGAGTAAAACCACGTGCCACGAGCCTTGCCTTGTACCGATCAAGGCTTCCATCTGCATGGTATTTAACAGTAAACACCCACTTGCAGCTAACAATAGACGCTCCAGAAGGAGGGGGAACAAGTGTCCAAGTGCCACGGGACTACAACACATCCATTTCTTCTTCCATAGCAAGACGTCATTTGCTATCTTGTAGTACTTCCTGATAATTTCGTGGAATTTCCTCTGTTGTTAGAGCTGCTGCAAATCTCTGAAAGTCGTCTGTAAGACGATGAAAAGAGACCTGGGAAGTAAGTGGGTAGGAAGCACAAGTACGCCTCTGCTTTCTAATAGCGATAGGCATATCCAAATCTCCATGATCTTCGGCATGTTGTGTTCCCTGTGTCAATGGATCCTTAGACTCATCGTTAGAAATCAAGTTATCAGAACCAACCCGAGGGTTGCTGGATGACGGGCTATGACCTTGAGCAGATGAGGATCGATGAGTATAATGTTGTGGTAACGGAGGAACAATGGTGACTGGAGGTGGTAAAGGTGTAGGTGAAGGTATGACAGGAGGTGGTGGTGTAGATGGCACAGAGGGTAACTGACTCATAGGAGGTGGTGACATGAACACCTCAGAATCATAATGAGAAGTAGTCATGCTGTCGCCTGTAGAGGAGAAAAACATCACAGATTCAAAGAATGTGACATCTGCACTAACAAAATATTTTCGACGCAGCGGGTCAAAGCAACGATACCCCTTCTGTGTCCTGGAGTATCCTACAAACACACATTTGATAGCCCTGGGAGAGAGCTTATCAAGATCGGGACCCAACTGATGGACAAAACCAACACAGCCAAAAACACGAGGTGGAAGTGAGAACACCTCCTTCTCAGGAAAGGCTATAGAGTGAGGAGATTTCTCACCTAAGACAGACGAGGGCATGCGATTTACTAAGTAGCAAGCTGTGAGAACCGCATCACCCCAAAACGAGTGTGGAGCATGACTCTAAATAAGTAGGGTTCTAGTGATATCTAATAGATGTCGATGTTTCGGCTCTGCAACACCATTTTGTTGTGACGTGTAAGCACATGAAGTTTGATGAATTATACCCCGCGATGAGAAGAACAAGGGCAGAGCTCTAGTATAAAACTCCAATGCATTGTCAGAACGCACAATTTTCACAGAGAAAGAGAAAATATTTTTAATTTCATTGATAAACATTTGAATCACATCTCCTGCTTCATATTTATTCGTCAATAAAAACACCCAAGACAAGCGAGAAAAATCATCTACTGCAACCAGATAGAATCTGTGTCCTTGGTGGTCAGGAACATGACTTGGACTCCAAATATCAATATGGACTAACTCGAACAAGGAGCCACTGCTCTGACTCTGACGAAGTAGACCGATGATGCTTTCCCAACTGGCACGTTTCACATTGGAATGACGACTTTGGAGAAATCTGGGGCAAAACACGACACATCTTCTGAAGAGGGAGGTGACCAAACCGGAGATGCCAGATATACGGAGAGTCTGATCCTGTAGAATGAAGAGATGCACCGACATAAGGAGTCTGGATCAGACGATAGAGACCATTCTGCTCATGGTCATAGCCAATCACGTTGCCCAAGGGTATGTCCTGAAAAACAAGAGATGATGAGTCAAAAATAGCTCGACAATTTAAATCTTTTGTAATCTGGCTAATGGACAGTAGATTCATAGAGAAATCGGGAGCATATAACACATTCTGCAATCTCAAGAAGGTGTCAAGTTAATCCCCCCCTTGTCCTGTGATCGGGGAATGTGTTCCATTGGCAATCACCACATTTCGTCCTGAAGAGACTGGTCTATATGAAGTGAGTTGTTCTTTGTCCCCACAGAGATGATGTGTCGCTCCAGAATCCATAATCCAGTTTGTAATCATAGATCCATCACAAGAGATGTGAGCATGAGAACTACCTGAAGTACTGGCCGTGGCAGGTGAATTGGCAGAGGCAGAGACGGCCACATCCGTCTGATCTTCAGGAGTTGTATCAGGAGGCATGATATTCCTCAGTCTGGCAACAAGATCGTCGAATCGCTGGTCCAATGAGGAAGGTGCAGGAGACTCAACTTGTTCGGCTACCCGAGCTGATGCAGGAAAGCCATGCTTTGAGTAACATGTGTCCTCGGAGTGACCAGGTCGACGACAATAACTGCATGGTTGACGAATCCGACTCCCACGTCCCCGGGGGCCACGGCCACGAAAAATAGAGGACCCACCTCTACCTCTGGAAGCAGCCATCGCTGAAGGTGTCTGGCTGGCACAGTCGAGCTTGGAACAGTAATTCGACTTAATCAACGAAAGGCTTCCTCCATTGGAGGAATAGTAGCATCAGCTAGAATCTGAGACCGGGCAGCATCATACTCTGGATCAAGGGCAGCCAGGAATACACCTACCATGGTAGCATTCCTGTACATCTTCTGTTGTTCTGGAGTAGTCGTCAACGACATGAAGCTATGGAGATTCTCAAACATCCCTCGTAGGGATGTGTACAGTGAGTGTAGAGGGCGCCCATTCTGCTTGACTGTAAAAATATCATGTTGCAGCTGAAGTATCTTGGTCTCGTTTCGCGCCTGCGAATATGTCGCCGCTAGAATATCCCGCATAGCCTTAGCCGTGGGCTGATGTAGTACATCGTTGGCGATTTCTTCGTCAACGTCCCAGATAGCCAAACTTTGGCATACGCATCATCTGCCTCCCACGAGGCATGCACCCCAGTCTTCTCCACCGGCTCCTCTTCAGTAAGAATATGTTTCTTACCATTCGACTTCATCAGGCTCATGAACTGAATAGCCCAGAGCTCATAATTTGTCCCGTCCATTTTCACAATAAGCGTTGGACCTCTGAATGTGCCAGTGGCAGGCACATCAATCTCGTTTTCAGACATATTGCTGACAGAAGACTGCTACGGGTGCAACAAATCAAATTTTGTATGTCTACACAGACATATATGGGTTTGGGTGCACGTGTAGACTCATGCACACCAACCCATCAATCAACGGACGAGGCTGAGGCAGCGTGCAAGTGAAGACAGCACGCGATCGCGCGAGACTAGGCTGAGGTGCACGCGAGAAGGGAACACGGTGCGCGTGAGGAGGGCTAGCGCACGATGCGCTGTGCGCGCGAGGGAAAAGAGCGCGCGATGCGTGCGAGAAGGGCGCGTTGTGCGCGCGAGGAGGACAAGCACGCTGTGCGCGCGAGAAGGACAAGCGCACGGTGCGCGCTGTGCGCAGAGAGCGCGTGCGTGGCGAACACGTGCGCGGAGCCCTCGCTATGGAGGCGCGCTAGGCTGCAATGCCGCGAAAGGCGAGGGAGAGGGCGGCGGTGCGCGAGTCGAGGAAGGGGGCTGGCAGTGGGGTTAGGGTTTCTGGGAATCGAGAGCTCCGGTCTAGAATCACCGCTCTGATACCATGTTGGAGAAAAATGAGAGCACTTATTATTCCTGAGAACCCTAGGCTCTCTTATATAGTCGAGAGGCCCATGGGTAAATTACATAAAGTAGAAGACAGAAAAGGGTAATAAGAAAGAGACACATAAGAGATATGAAAATACAAATATCTTCACAATAATCAAATAGATTAACAATTGGAACAACTCACATGTTAACTCAAGGCCTAAATTGTATTATTGTTATCATCAACCACCAATCCAAACCGAGCCTTGCGGTCAAGGTTACTTATTGCATGTCTCAATTTCTTTTCAAATGAAACCCCGTTGCAATTGTGACTGAAGTTTAGAAATTTACTTTGACTTATTTGTTCCAAGTGTGACTCTCTTTTTTGTCAAACAGGTTAGTAATCCACTTGAGCAAGATCAAATAGTTGGTATAACAAACTATATTGACCTTGGCTTTGAACTACGAACAAGGTACGAGTGAACAGCTTAACAGTCTTATTAGCTTTCTTAGAATAATTTACCTAATGCAACCCAGTAAGGGGATGTGACAAAAAGGTGTCCAACTTTCTTAGTGCAACTTTGTACCCAATCTTTAGTTTGCGTAACACTTTACATCCGTGTTAAATTTATTAGATGCCCATAATGTGATTGGTTATACACTTATTATTTTCAAATTTCATCAGCATAGGTGTGACACTTCATAACAAAAGGTTAGCTGAAAGAAATTTCTTGTTTAGTCGTTCTGGACTACAATGTCCATGACTGGAAAAGGACATGATCTTGCTAAGAAAGGTCCCTCATTTTGTTGACGGTTTTGGGTTCAATGCATGCTTTACCATATTTCTTCTTTTTTCATGGGAATTTCATCTAGTGACCAAAGCCAAAACCAAATATTTCATTGACTACAAGTGGGAAACATTGGAACGAAAATATGCATTGTTATAAAAAAACTGAAATATGCATTTTTAATAGGTGGGTACCTTCGCAAGTATACTTGCCTGATTGAAAATTACTGTGTTCTTTCATTTCTTTGTCACTTCCTAAACTGGATCTTAGAATTTGATTTGTTTCAAGAATTGGGGATAAAGCAGAGGATGTGGACAAGTCATTCTTTCAGATAGCAGCATCTTGGCAGGCAAATAAAAATATCCTGCTAAAGGTAGCCATCCACCTAGTTGTAAAATCTTTTGGAATAGATTCTCAAATTTATTTTTGTTTATTTAATTTGCAGGCAAAGCTAGGCCCTTGTGTATCATCGGCTGTATTAGCATTCAAGTCATGGTGGAAACCATCATTCACATTCAGCTTATCTGGTATTTAATAATTTTAAGTAAATATTACAATAATGTTCTCAAATATTCTATCTTTATAAAACTTATATGGCTTTTTCAACTCATTGTCGGTGTAGAGAGGCATGAATGCATAAATGTGTTATTATAAAAAAGTAGATGTTTGAACTTGATGTATTAGTCCACATTAACGCATGCCATACTAGTTTGGATTAATTGTTTGTGTAGAAACAAGAATAAGCTTGAAAAAATGATATATTTACATGGAATAATCTTCAATGAGAGGAAGATCACAGGAATGATGATCTAGCGACCTCTCATGGTTTACAAGAGTTTCACTCTATTGTTAAAACAAGATGGGGTATTTGCGAGGGTGAAGTGTTAAATGGATCCCCATTCAAAATACGTTTAACGTATTATATCATTCAGCACCCCCCTTCAAGTTTAGCATAAATATTTGGCACGCCCAAATTGTTCATATTTGACTGATATTGCTTCGTGGGAGGAACATTTGGTGAATATGTATGCCAGTTCGTCTTTAAACTTGATAAAGTGAATGGCATAGGTTTCTAGAGTTTTTTTAAGTAAAATGGTGGTTACCCATGTAGGGTGCCCACCCATCCGGCATCTTTATTAATTACACAAGATGCCCAAGAACTATAAAAAGGATGTGCATGCGCAATCACGTTTTGCAAATCAAAACACTCCGATCGAAACATCACCACATTTCTAGCCCATTTAGGTTACCCATATGTCTCCGAAAGGTTTCACTGTCTCCAAGATTTGGAAGAAGATGAGCGGCAGAACAAGGCAGTTTTCTTTGAATTGAGGCAAGGTGAGCATCGAGGCAGTCGAGGCATAAGCATCATTTTTTTCCCAAAAATAGGCAACTTAGCCAAAAAATTTATATTAAAGTTAAAATTTTTGTATTACAACATAAATCTCCAAGATGTTACTGCTAGTGCTGGACTAAAACATAAGACTGGACTAAAACATAAGACAATAATTATCAGAAAACATAATAAGTTCCAAGATTTAATTTCTAATTCTATGTTTAGAAAATGAAAAAGGTAGTGTAACATAATAAGTTTCCAAGTTTTAATTTCCAATTATATGTTAAAAAAATGAAAAAAGGTAGCGTGTTCAATCCATGTCGTATTCTACTCATTGCTTCTAACTGCAAGAACTGCATCAAAACTATTGTCATCCGAGCAACTGTTTCTGGTCTGATCACATAATGAATCATTCACATACTTCAAACTTTCATCATCTTCATCTTTGTCGTTGGCTTCATCGTTGCCACATAAAATCTCCACCGCATCAACAACAATCACTATTTTTACCTAAATTATATAATAGCATTATTAATTTTATTATGTTTATTACATTTTCCTTTCTTCATTGTCTTCTTGTGTGAAACATCTTGTACTTTGTCAACACCCTCGTCGAGAGGAGTATTTGTATCATGCTCTTGGCATGATTTGTATTCACAAGTTTAGAGCTCTGATGTCCATCATTGTAGCCACATCATCCAAGCACAAAGGATCCTTCATAGTCTTTGTCCTTACTTCTAAATGGTTCAACTTCAGGTTGAACATCATGTACAACAAATATTTGAGTTTCATTTTGTGTAAATTGATTCTTTCTCTACACGCATAACTACCCAATACCCATAGTTAAGCTTAGCATATATCTAATTAGAAAATATTTATGTGATGTATTGAAATATTACCCGATTAACGAAACACCAAGTGTGTTCAAAACTTCACGTCCTTCAGGCACTACAAGTTAAACTCAAAATTTTGATGGCAAACTTTGCAAACACGGGTGTTTCCTCAAAAAATTCATCCCCTAATCAACTGAAAATAATCATATTATATAGTAAGGTTTGAGAAGGATGGGAAAAGAAAAAATCATATATAAAAATTTTTTATACTTCCACCCCTTCGATATTCTGCAATTAAGTTACGTTCTACCTTTTTTGCAATATCTACCTTCCTGCATCATTAACAATTATGCTCACCTATTATTTTGATCATATTTTAAGTGACTCAAGCAGTGCTCTACACAAATCAAGATCTAGTTAAGAAAAATCTTTTTACAATTGTGCCCCTACAATTTTGACCACATACTCTCCCTCCTCCCATCCTCCACTCCGAAGGACACAACGCAAGGTGGGTTTCATAGCTAGGGCGGCTTCGTCATCGGAGGGTGGATTGTGAATATTAGGGTGGCTTCATCGAGCGGGAGTCAGGGGATTGTTTCCATCATTGAACGGGGTAATAGCTTTCATCACTGGGGGGAGGGAGCGGAAGGCCTCATCGCCAGGTTGCTGGGGAACAAGGACAGTGGAGAAGCTATCGAGACGTGATGTGGGTTCATTGAGGAGAAGGACGTGGGAGTCACAAAAGAGGGTGAGATCGAGGTAGATGTGGCAGAGCTCTCCATCATAGAAGAGGACATAGAATAGTTGGGAGAGGCTGAGGTTGAGGAGGGATGTGACGGATAGGTGGAGGTGGAGCGGAGAGGTTAAGGAGAAGGTCCCGAGGATGATAAGGAGGGAGAGGGATGGAATGGGGTCAACTTGTGGGAGTTCGGAGGAGAGGGGATGGAAGGAGGAGAGGCAAAGGGGAAGGGAGTTAAGGAGGAGGGCAACGGAGGAGGATTGACAGAGACATTAGCATTCAGGACAAGAAGGGACTAGATTTGCAACAGCGAACAAGGTTACAACAGGAATGTGCGCTGGAATTAGAAGGGGAACAAGTCATTTTGGCTAGCAGTAAAAATTTTGTTCACGAAAATTCAAAATGGGAGAGAATTAGGATAGAGGATAGCCAAGCGAATGAAGTTCTTGTAAAGGAGAGAGTCAATAATGTTGTCTCGAATCAACAACAACAAACTTCTACTTGTGAAGGAATTGTTAAATCCCGAGTTAATCAGAGGCAACATATGACTTTGACGCGAATCAATTGTCCCCTTAGAATGCAGCAGCTGGAGATGCGTGAAAGGGAGAGAAGAAAGTTGAAGGGAAAAAAGACATGCATGGAGAACAAGGTGGGTGGAGAGGATGCCGAGGAGGGTGGACTTGCCAGCATCGGAGGGGTCGATGATGGCAAGGAGCTGCAAGGGGAGGGCGGTGAGGGAGAAGACGTGGAGGATGGGAGTAGGGATGGTGGGTTTGGTGTAGGAACCAGGAGGCATTGAGGGATGTGAGCTCATAGGTCTTGGGGTCGACAGAGTTCTCTGACGAGGAGCTGAGGAGGAGGTGGTAGGCGGGATGGTGGAGGAAGAAGCTAGAAAGAGAATAATATGTAATTACACTTGTGTGTGATCGTTTCCTGCTTGTGTGTTGTTGATCGGATCCCTTCCCAACAGCTCACACGAGGATAAGTTCATGATTATCTTTGATGACACGGTTATCAGTGTGCGGAGAATGTCTTTTTGTATTTATTTGTCCGAGTTAATTTGTACAAGTATTTTTTATGCAGATTACATTGTTGTAGAAGTCTAGATATCTTGTTTCTGTCTGTGGGTAACATACTACATAACTGAGTGGCCAAAAACCTATCACTTGGATTGTTTGTCTTGTTGAAAAGCATAGGCTCATCTTCAGTTTTACGTTTGCCACTTGTATGTTGAAGATCATTTTGATTATCAAATCTGTTTATGCACTTCTTTGCAGCTGTTAATGATCGCATCAAAGGTGCAACATCTTATGGGTTTGGGATTCGAATTGAAGACCTTAGAGAAGCCAGGTATGCATTAACTCGAAAATATTTAATTATTTGGACCTGGTATATTTCCATGCCCATATTAAACTCCATGAATTAATCATAACTGATTTTTACTCCACAGAGATAGAACATGTACAGTTATTTGTCCAAATCTCCATCCAATCTCGAAAAGTCGATAATTTAAACTTTAATGATAAGGCAGACTTTTGTAAACCCACTATTGCGTAACTTCCGATCTTCATTTTGCTTTGATGCAGGTATGAGAGGGCCGATCCAAATTACGTGATGTTGACACAAAGCAAGGAACATTTGGCTGATGGTGTTCTAAGGAACTGGGGGAAGCGACCAATGTTTCAATCAGAAATAGATTCTGGGAATTACGACCGTTTGCCGAGGGAGTTGAAACCCATTGGAAAAATCATTTAACCTTGTAGACTTCTTTTCCCAAATTCATACATTTAGTTGCATTCAGTAAAGAAAATTTTGACTCCTCTCTGTTCATTTGATCCATCCGTTTACGGCCAGAAATTCAATAGAAAAATAATTTAATGTAAATGACTGCTGTGGTTGCATGTATTTCTTCGACATTAAATGGAGAATGGTGTACATCAGTGATGCAATCCAAAATCAGAGGCTTCGCAAAATTAGGGTTCTGATGTTCACCTTTTCTTTCTCTTAATGTAGGAAATATTTGATTTTGGCTTTCGTTGGCCGGATGGTTTGCTTATTACTAAAAAACACTAGTTCGAAAAGAGTAGCTGTTATCATAAATTATTGTTGATGGGTATTTGGATTCATTTGTGGTAGTACTATATAAACTCCACAAAGTTAGGATTCTCTGTCATTTATTTTCTCCCTCTTCACATATAGTGAAAATGATCACCACTCTCTCTCTCCCTCCCTCCCTCCCCCTCTCTTGCGTTCGTTCGGTTGTCATCTCAGTTGTTCCTTTACCATTTGCGATGTGATCCCCTTGTTAGAAGTCCATTGTACTCTACCTTATGAAGTTCAATCGAGTATTTTTTTTAGTTCAATATAACGAAAAACTCCGTTCGCTTGCCAAAAACTTCGACTCGTGAAGGGTCTGTCATCTACTGCTTTCTTAAGATGCAATAAGTTTAAACTTAATGATCAATACTAAATTGAACAATTTATGGAAGTAGCTTCTGAATTTGAAAACCGCAAGATTGTTCAGGCTTATGAGTGTTGTGTTTGTATTGTTTCATGTGGCAATTATGTGGATTGGTGTACATTTGAACTACAAATCATACTCTGCCTCTTAAGGGATTTTTCTTATAATTGTGTCGTTCCGAGCCTTATCGCTAACATGTGTATTCTTCTTGTTTCATAATTGCACAATGACTCTTGCTATTATTGCTTGTGCCCCAACCGTTATTGAAGACATCAGTCAAAAACGGGATTGAAGTTTTTATAAATCAAATCCTCAAAATATTGTGTCCCCATCTTTCTTCATCCGTCTTCTACTTTCTCCTCCTCCAAAAAAATGGCCAACTCTCGTTAACGAGAGAAGGTGGTCGTCGGGGGAAAGTCGATGTGTGGCAAGAGAGCTGATGATAGGGGAGGTAGGGAAAGCCAAAGATATTGAACTTTCCCGGAGTTCTTCAAAAAGAAACATGCAGTTGACCTAATTATGTACATTGGTGGTGCTAGTACACGATTATTAAAAATTCCAACACTGCATATGCATGACATAGAACCGCTTAAACGAACCAACTTGTGTTAGAAAACTAGAATGTGAAAATGTAATATCAGAGATAAAAGAATAAACATGAAGAACACTGGAATTTTATGTGGAACCCTACTCCATGAGGAGCGAGATGAAACCACGGGAGAATGCCACTAAGGGTGCTACTACACTATTATCAAAAATTCCAACACTGCATATGCATGACATAGAACCACGGAAGTTTCTCTCATCTGGTACAATGGGTGTAGGGCTTCTTGTATAGCCCCCATTAAGTCTTCAAGTCCCACAATTATTAGATGTGGGAAAACCACTGCAGTGGTAATTGGACCCTGGAGGGATCCAAGTACCCATTACTACATGTGACGCATAAACTCCAACAATCCCCCTAAAGCTAGAGCATGTAATGTTCAGCTTCGACAAATAGAAAGAAAACTCAAACTCACAATACAAGGCACTACAGACAATATCGACTCAACGCATACTCTATTGTCGGTTGTTGTCGAGGACGTTGCTTCTAATGACGTGTTCGTGAGGAGGAACTAAAGGGTTGGAGTGTGAGTTGAACTGGATCTCCTCGTCGGAGAACGTGTGCTCTATATTGCGTATGTCAGAAACACTGAAACTGTAATGAGTCTCCACCTGGAGAACTATAGCCTCCAACAGCTCCATCTCTCTAAAGGTCCAAACTGAAAAAATCATGCCGACATCATCATCGGAGTCCACGATCGCTGGAGAACGGAGTTTGAATGTCTCCTCATCAGAGAACAGGGTCTCTCCCATAGTGGCCTAGAGAATGGGCTCTCTGCTCTGGAGTCCCTATCAAACCACATGAAAACCATAGGCCACAATGGCATAGAGAATGGGATCTCTACTCTGGAGTCCCTATGGACCACATGAAAACTCCAAGTCCAAATCAAAGATGGGACTTCTCAACTGATCGCATACACGTGCACATCAAACTAAAGACTAAAACAATCTGGATGTAGAGTCTGAACTGGAATCTCTGTAGAGTCTGACAACTGGCCTGGAATCTGGAAAATCTGACCTGAAATATGGAAAATCTGACTTGAGCCATAGAACTCTACACAATATTTGCATGAAAACTTTTAGTCCAAATCAAAGATGGGGACCGCTTAACTAATCGCATACACGTGCACATCAAAATGAAGACTCTGAAACAATCTGAATGTAGAGTCTGAACCAGAATCTCTGTAGAGTAAGGCCTGGAACCTGGAATCTGGAAAATCTAACCTGGAATGTAGAAAATCTAACTTGAGCCATAGAACTCTACACAATACCCCCCCCCTCCCATACTTGTCGGAAACCAATGACATCGATAAATTTGGGAGAAGACATGAAAAGATATGGTAAATGACATAAGTCGTTTTCAATTTTTTCGGCTTTTCTTCTCATCTTTTGATCATTTTTCGGCTATTCTTTTTTTAACCATCATTTTTTCGTTTACGATTTTTTGTACGCACCTTTCCCAAAAAATTGAAACGTGGACCAAATAAGACCCAAAATTTCAGCATCATAATTGGGTCTGTTCTTTCTCCCTCTTCCCTTTTTTCAAACTCATGGCCCAATTGGGCCCCAAATTTCACGTTGTCCCTTTTTTATGTTGCAGCAGCTGGCCCCTCTCTCCTTTATTTTTTATTAAAGGCCATCGGTGGAGAAAAAAAATGAAAGAGAGATCCATCTTTTAGGGTTCCCATAATGGGAACTCAAACTTCCCAACGTCGCCACCTAAGATTCTGGAGGAGGGCATTGGGATCCATCGTCATCGAGTTGTTGCGTCATCCTGTAGCAACTATTGTGCTATCATGGTTGCGGCCTCTTGGTCCTCATGCTCTTCTTCTCGGTCTCCAGTTGGAGCGGTGCAAGGAAGAGCTGTCTCCTAAGGTCTGGAACTCGATGAGGAATCAACTAGGACTACCATCCTTTTCCAAGATTGGTGTCACCTTCATGAAGGTTGGAGTTGTGAAGTGCATGCATTCTTGATCGCTGGAGATCAGTGGACGGTGGCGCTGGTGCCGCCAAGTGCTTGGGCGATGTCGCCTGAAGGCCAGGCACTCCATAAGCAGTGCTTCAATCGCATGTTAGGACTCCACTAATCTAGAATCATATTGCTTAGCTTCTGGAATGGCACCACTACGGAGATCCTAGAAGAGTAATGCCTTGTGAGAACTGGATTGAACTGCATCCTGGTGGCTGCAATACGAATCGTTGATTTTGATGTTTCTCATCCCATGTGAGTATCTCTTAGATGATTGAAGGCGACGTAACCTGGAGAGATTGGACCTGTAGCATTTGCGTAAGAGGAATCTAGGGTTCCATGAGAGGAACCCTTGTCGTTGTTTGTTGTCTTGATGCAACTAGTACTTCACTGTCACTTGAAACTGAAGATGCTGGAGATTGGTTCCCTATATGAGGCATGGATTTGCTTGTTGTTGTGCTTCACGATTAGGATTCCATCAGGAAACCCTGATTAATTTCTTGAACTTGAATCTTCAGAATATGTAGAATTAAAGTCTTCGAGAAAACCCTAGATCTTGAATGAAATCGAAGCCACTCTGATAATCGAACATAATCTTTGAGAACAATAACAAGATCTTCCAAAATTGTGGCAACTGAAAATTAGAGTTTCAAGAAACCCTAAAACTGAAACTCAAACTTGAATATGAAATAATAATCTTCAAGCCAAAATATGGAACTTGCTTGAATCAGTTGAGAAAAAACTTCGAACATATCTTGGACATGATAATAATTGAACATAAATCTTAAGAATCAACCTGCTCCGACCATGTTAGAAAACAAAAAAGTGAAAGAGTAATATCAAAGATAAAAGAATAAACTGAAGAACACTGAGATTTTACGTGGAACCATACTCCGTGAGGAGCGGGATGAAACCACGGAAGAACGCCACTAAGGGTTGATTCTTCTATTGAAGTTTCTCTCATCTGATACAATGGGTGTGGGGCTTCTTAAATAGCCCCCACCGAGTTTGCATATATGAGGCCTGGATTTGCCGGAGATTGGTTCTTATATAGCAACTGAAGGTGTTGGAGATTGGTTGCCTTGCATGAGGCATGGATTTGCTTGTTGTTGTGCTTCACGATTAGGGTTCCATCAGGAAACCCTAATTAATTTCTTGAACTTGAATCTTCAGAATATGTAGAATTAAAGTTTCTCTCATCTGATACAATGGGTGTGGGGCTTCTTAAATAGCCCCCACCGAGTTTGCATATATGAGGCCTGGATTTGCCGGAGATTGGTTCTTATATAGCAACTGAAGGTGTTGGAGATTGGTTGCCTTGCATGAGGCATGGATTTGCTTGTTGTTGTGCTTCACGATTAGGGTTCCATCAGGAAACCCTAATTAATTTCTTGAACTTGAATCTTCAGAATATGTAGAATTAAAGTCTTAAAAGAAATCCTAGATCTTGAACAAAATCGAACCCACTCTGATAATCGAACATAATCTTTGAGAACAATAACAAGACCAACCAAAATTTTATGGCAGCTAAAAAATAGGGTTTCAAGAAACCTTAAAACTGAAACTCAAACTTCAATACGAAATAATAATCTCCAAGCCAAAATCTGGAACTTGTTGGAATCGGTTGAGAAAAAACTTCGAATATATCTTGGACATAATAATAATTGAACATAAATCTTAAGAATCGACCAGCTCCGATACCATGTTAGAAAACTAGAATGTGGAAGCATAATATCAGAAATAAAAGAATAAATATGAAGAACATCAGGATTTTACTTGGAACCATACTCCATGAAGAGCAAGATGAAACCACGAAAGAACGCCACTAAGAGTTGATTCTTCTATTAAAGCTTCTCTCATCTGATACAATGGATGCAAGGCTTCTTATATAGCCTCCACTGAATCTCCAAGTCCCACAAATAGTAGATGTGGGACTAAACCATTGGATGTAGTAATTAAACCATGTAGAGATCCAATTACCCATCACTACATGTGACACATATACTCAAACAATTTGACTATTCTAATTGTTTTCAAACCTTTTTTTTGCTGGAAAGAAAAGGGGACTAACCTCCATAAGAGGCTCGTCCAAGCTTTATTATCGTTAAGAACTTGTAGTTCTATACGCACTACTTTATTCCTTTGTGTTTGAGCAAACATTTTATTAACTAAATTTCCAAAAATAAAAAATATCAGATGCCAAGGTCCAGGGATACTTCCAACTTATTTTCAGCATATCTATTTCCAAAAGTGTCACTGCAAATACAGTTAAATACCACAGCTAATAGTACAACTTGGCTAAAATGTCAAAAGAAAACACAGCCACAGCGAAATCCCTTCCTCTACCTTCAGGTGCACCACTTGAATATAGTCTAGTATGTCCACGTCTCGCAAAAAGCCTTGCTGATTCCAACCTCGGTCTCAGCTTGTTTCTATCCTTCTCTAGCTGTCTAGCTTACATCCGGAAGAGGCTCGGAGCCAGAACCATCACATACCAAAACTATCTATTCCGTGTTCGGGTTCATTGGTAATCCATCTTTCCATTTCTTCAGTTCATCAAGGATCTCGAATCACAAGAGGTCCAGCCACCACCAACAAAATGTTGCACTTCGAAGTTTCGAACATCTCAAGAATTTGAGGTCCGTTCAACAGAAACTTCGCGTAAAGATTCAGACGATGCTCTAGGAGCCACTGGCAAATCTACGAGCAAGTCAGGTGGAGCGAAATACATGTGCAGTGACATCATGCAGATGACGATGCCCAAAAATAACTGCAAGAAGGCGAAAAGTTTTTAAGCAACAAGATACACATTGCATAAAGTGAACCCCGATTTGTAACATAAACCACGGTTTGGCACGAGGCCTAGAATTTATATCAAGGGTGCCAACCGGCCTTAATCTTAAAGTGCACCTTCGCAAGAATTTTTGAAGATATACATGATTTTATCATTCTTGAAACAGCAATGTGAACATGCTCGCATGAGTTTCCATGCAAATAGAAAAAATGCAAGTCATTGCACCTATGGGTGGATGAGAGAATGAGAATCAAATTCTCATTTTGGAAAACCAGGGAGGAACTAGGGGCAGATTAGTTTTATAATGTCAAATTTGAATGTATGTTCAAGCAGGGGTTTCCTGTGGGTGTTTTTATATGTAATGCAAAAAAGATAAATAAGCATCTATAATCATCAAACGACATCCAGTCCTGCATAACAGGTAGCATATTGTACTGAGCTCAATATTAAAAATTACTAGCAAAATGAAATCCATGTAATCAAATGAAATAGATTCAACTAGTAGTGAACCGATTGTCCAGGGTTTAGGGGTTTCTAAGGAACTTTGCTTAAAAGGGGACCATCCGGTGCACGAAGTTATACCCATATGGAAGATCTAGTGAAGGATCAGGCTGCATTCACAGTATGCAGGCAGTCTACATGACATGTGAAGAAATTCATTGGTCCGGTTACTCAGGCCAGTTATCCTTATATCACAGAACATCCTGTCTCAGGCAATCATTCAATTTATATTTTTCTTTATCATAGATTAGAACAAACAATACAGCTCTTCTATTCGTATAATTGAGCTAGTCTTCACCTGAATTCTAATAATTTTGACATGATAGGGAACGCTTGCACCCTGTAATACTTGATATGATGCATACAGAAAATGCTTTTTAAAAATGTACAGGGAAAAATTACACTATTGAATTCAATTTTTTTATCATTTCTTTCCCTATGTACAGGGAAATTTTTCAGCCCACATGCATACTACCAATAACTCCCATCATACTAAAACATTGTTACCTTGGAAGCTAGTCTTGTAAGCCCATTCACTTGCATGAATTGCTCCTATATAAGACAAGTTACTGATAGCCAACTCTCTCCCCTTAGGTCTAGGGACAATGATAGATAGCAAAGTAAATACGGGCTTCAAGGACGATTTTCCTCCTAGTGGGGGATAACGATAGATATCAAATATGATAACAAATTATGACCTGATATAAATACATATTCAAAATTTTCCTCGCAAAAAGATTGTGTTCCAATTCCAACACATATCCCAAGTCTTGCCTATATATAACACACTCTAGCCTCAGAGTCCTCCAACCGAGTGATGCAAACTGGACATGAGATTGCCAATATTGAATTCGTCATTTTCTTCCATAGTTCATATTGAAGAAAGAGATAATTGAGTTAATTGGACAATTGGACCTCTTCATTCGATCCAATGACACTACTATTGTGTTCTAGTCCCACATCATCTAATGGTGAGACTTAGGTGTGTTAGTGGTGCTATAGAAAGAGCGTGAAGATTTAACTTGGAGGAAGAGTAGGGCTGTCACCAGGACTGTCATGCACTACATAAATCATGTTTTATTCGTTTTATTCTTGTTCAATTGCCCATGGTTTATATTTCAACATGGTGGGGAAATATATGGAGATATTACTCATAGAATAAATACAGGTTAGTTAAAGTGGAGAGGCGCCTCTACTATTATATGTGATAAGAAAATTTCTCTGAAAATCAAAGGAAAATAATACAAAGCAGCCGTGGGACCTACTATGCTCTATGGATCTGAATGTCGGCATGTGCATGTGCAGAGAATGACAATTTTAAATGTGAAAATGCTAAGGTGGGTGTGTCGTCTCACAAGAAAAAATCGGATTCGGGATGATGCAATCAGAAGGAATGTTGATGTAGCTCTGATAGAGGATAAGAGGAGAGAAAACCGCGTAAGATGCGAGATTTGGGATATTGAGTGGTCTAAGAGAGGACGAGGAATGCCCTAGAAGTGTTGGAATGAGATTGTCCGAAGGATAGTTATTTGGATCAAAGCCCGAGAAAGACCCAAGATAGATCTGAATGGAGGCAAAGAATCCATGTAAACGACTCTACTAAATGTGGGACAAGGTTTTGTTGTTGTATGGTATCAAGGTAATTCATTCCTGAGTTGGTTCATATCTAAGATTCCATTTTCTTGATTTTAAAAATCATATCGAGTTTTCTTGATGTCCGTAGCTGTGTAGTCTGCACATGGAAATGCTGCGAACGGAGTAGTTGCATGGAAACGGCGGCACGAGAAAAGACAACGTTGATGTTCGATGTTGCAAGTGATGAAGGCACGGGATCTGGGCATCCAGCATCCAGAAGGTGGCAACAAAACTGTCTTGAAAGCGGTACGAGGTGAGCATGCAGATGGTGTCAGTGATTAAAGACCACAATCTGTGGCACCATGAAATGATAATGGCAAAATCTTTCTATGATCCGTGTGAAACAACATGGGTTCTAGATCTCTATTCCATTGAGGCGTGACTCGGTGGTGGCTAAAAATGAGGAACTCTATACAAGCCATGCCAGTGGCAAAAGGATAAACTCGTTGCATTGGTGCATGAGCTCCAAGAAGAGCGTGCAGTTGTCATTCCACTCCCAAAAAGGAACCCTAGCATGTGAAATTGCCACATTTATCACAAACATCAAAAACCTCAATTTATTTATTCTCCCAACTTGGTTCATCCATGTATTTTTCGCGTATTGGGGAAAGGGAGACTGTTGAGTAGAATGCATAAAATTTAGCTCTTGTACCACTAGAAGGTACGCTTCTAGATCGCTCAAAAAAATGAGAGGAGAAGAGACGGGTGCGAAAGGGATCCCATTAGCAAGGTACGGATCAATGAACTTCCCCTGCCTATGGGAGGTATTTATAGGGTTGTACCCATCATTGCGTCCTCTCTTTCCCTCCATGCCTCATAGGTTGTGGCTCATGCAACTGCATGCCTCGAGGTCTATCCAAAGTCAACATTTTCCCATCATCTTAGGAGTGGCCCTTTTTAAGAGATCTCCAGAGAGAGACTCATCGCAAATTCAAAGGGATCCCGTTAGCAAGGTACGGGTAGATGAACTTCCCCTCTTGATCGGAGGTATTTATAGGGTTGCACCCCTCGTTGTGTCCTCCCTTTCCCTCCATGCCTCGTAGGTTATGGCTCGTGCAACAGGAGGCCTCGAGTCACTTTAGTTTTGGTAGAACTATTCAGCAGTGAACACTCTATCCAAAGTCAACATTTTCCCATCATCTAAGGAGTGGCCCTTTCTAAGGGATCCAGAGAGAGACTCGTTGCAATTTCCGTCATCCTTTGTTCATGACTCCCAGCATAAGATCCTTTTAAGGAATCTACAAGAGAAAATATGCATTCCAAGATCTTTAAATGAGAGACTCATTCTGAGTTTTCATACGGGAAAGGTCATTCCAAGGTCCATATAACAAGGGTCTAACTTCGAAATCTTCGTATAGGAATTCCCATGATCTTTTTAGACCATTGAGAAAGAGATGGAATCGTGTCTTCTACCAAGGAGATACATTGTGGGCCAGAGATTTCCAAGAGCAAGATTTATTACCACACCAATTACTATGATCGAAGCAGATGCAGAGCATGGACATTTTATCCAAATTTCCCACCAGATCATCATACCAAAATCCATCCCTCAGTTTCTTCCTACTCACCAACATGGCCGCGGTATCTTCACTGCATCAACAACCAGAGTATGTGTTGAGTCAATATCAAGGTTCGAAATCTCGATTTCGATTTCGTTTCGGTCACCTCCAATACCGAAATTTCGCCGATATTTCGGGAAATTTCGACGATTTCGGTGGAAATTTCGGAAATGACTCAAAAAGTCATTTTTCGACCATTTTTTTGCAAATCAAGATCTTTCAAGTTATTTACAACAATAAATAGCTCACATATACACAATTTTATCATACATATTGCTCATATATGCTCCTTATGTCGCACATATCGGTCACATCGGTCATATCGATCATTTCGTTGTTAAGGCTGATTATTGATGGATACATATTAAAAATGGATTCATTAAATCCAAGTTCTTAAAACAATAGTAGCTAACAAATGCATACTTATATCACACATATCTCTCATTTATATGCCTTATATCGCACATATCGGTCATATCGGTCATTTCGTTGTTAAGGCTGATTATTGATTGGTACATATTGGAAGTGGATATAATTAAATAAAAGTTCACAAAAAAAAATAATAGCTAATAAATGCATACCTATATCACACATATCTCTCATTCATATGCCTTATATCACACATATCGGACATATCGGTCATTTCGTTGTTAAGGCTGATTATTGATTGATACCTATTGGAAATGGATATCATTAAATTCAAGTTCTTAAAACAATAATAGCTAACAAATGCACACTTATATCACACATATCTCTCATCCATATGCCTTATAATATCGCACATATCGGGGAACATCATTGAGCTAACTGATAGATATTGGAATCGAAATTAAAATAACTAAGTTAAAAATACTTATAAAATATCTTTTTGTTCAGAAAAAGAGATGAGTATTTTTATTCTAAAATGTAGATAATTATTAATAAGACAATGTTTAGTTCATAGAAATAACGGTCATAGACGCAGTTCTAGTGAATTACATATATAATTATAGACTTTTTATAGCATGATAATTTTTTTACAAAATAAAAGACAAAGGAATGAAGCTATAGCGGATCTCTAGAATCTATAGAGTTGTGTTCATCTCTATTTACAAGGGAGGTGAAGCTCCCTACGTTGAGGAAACATTGCACGCATCCCCCCTGTTGCATCATACCCTACCAGAACGGGGGTCTCGCTGCCCGGTCAGCGAGCCTGGGGGGGGCTAAGGGGGGCCCAGGTTGGCCCCCCCTTGTGGGGGCAGTGCCCCCGACCCCAAACAAAATATATAAATCATGATGTGTTTTGCTATAGAGAATTGATAAATACTAAATAGTTAGTAAAATGATTAATATCGTTGATTTATAAAGGTTTGGCCATATCGGTCGAAATCCGAGAAATTTTGAACTGAAAACGTGAATTTCAACCGATATGGGTCGAAATATCGAAATATCACCGTTATTTCGACCCATTTCGGTCGAAATCCGGAAAATCGATATATATAGGTGTTTCGAAAGACCCTGTCGAAACCGAAATTTCGGCGAAATTTCGCGAAATTTAAGACCATGGTCAATATAGTCTAGTTGTCATGTATTCATTGAGTGTGAATTTTTCTGATTTGTCCAAACTTAGCATTGCTCTAGCTTAAAGAGTGTTGAAAAAGTCACCCCACTAGTCCGACTAGTAGGTCTGACTAGTCTAGTCAGTGGGGTGGTCGACTGAGTACCGACTAGTTCTAACTAGGTCCATTAGTCGACCAATTTTTGCTTGGAGATACCATATTTGTTTACTTTTTTAATAGCGAACCTATTCTAATACGCTTAATATTTTATTTAAATTCAATTACTTCTCTTGATTCATTATGATAGTAAATATATATAAATCTATGTAAATATATAATGATATATGTATAAAAATGATTTATGTATTTAAAAAATCAAAGCCGATTAAAGTCCGACTAAATCTGATTAATCACCTGATTGCCGATTAATCCTTACTTCGTGATCTGACCGACTGAGTACCGACTACCGACTTTTGCAACCTTGGAGTGTTGATAATGTAGAGATAGTTCGTAGTATTATTATCTCTTTATGTATCTTTTTGTTATTTCTTTATCTTTGATAGACCTCTCTGTAATTTACCCTTAAGGTCTCTCCCTATATAAGAGAGCCTAGGGTTTTCTGAATAATTATCGAAGACTCTTTTCCCAACATGGTATCAGAGCCGCCCTAGGGCTCTCCACCCGCCGCCTCCCCCTCCCCACCCGCCGCCCTTTCCTCGGAGCATCTCCGTCGCTGCCTCTCTCTCTCCAGGGCGTCCGCGCCTTGCCCTAGGCCCAGCCCCATCGCCAGCACCTCCCCGGCGATCCCAGCCACCGCCAGCGGCATCCAGCCCGCCGCCAGCGGCTCCCCGACGATCCCAGTCACCGCCAGCAGCCCCCGCTTGCCGCTGTAGGTCCCAGCCACCGCCAGCGGCCCCCAGGCGGTCTCTTCCAGCCATCGTCAGCTGCCTTGGGTCCTCTTCCGGGCGGTTCCAGCCACCGCCGTAGGTCCCGGTGGTCCCAGCCAGTCGTACAGACATTTAGGAGACCCCCAGGCGGCACCCAACAAGCCGGTTCAAGGGCTGTAAGCCTTCTCTAAGGCGTGCCCTAGTCCTCTCTTCGTCCGATATATGGGTTTGAGTGCGTAACGTCTACATACGCATACAAAACCGATGCAGTTGGTGTAGACATTCATCACAGTGTCTATATGCCCTTTTTCTTCTCCAAGCGGCAGTATGTCAGAATCGAAAGCCGATATGCCCTCCACCGGCGCATTCAAAGGTCCTGCGCCAATAGTGAAGATGGACGGGTCTGACTATGAGCTCTGGGCTATGCAGTTCATGAGCCTCATGAAGTCTAATGGTAAGAAATACATTCTTACCGAGGATGAGCCTGCAGAGAAGACAGGGATCTATGCCTCATGGGAGGCTGACGACGCCTACGCAAAGGTCTGGTTGTCTGGTACATTGACGATGGAGATTGCTAACGACGTCCTCCATCAGCCCACTGCCAAGGCAATGTGGGACATTCTTGCCGCTACATATTCGCAGGTGCGAAATGAGACAAAGATGTTGCAGCTTCAGCATGACATTTTCACAATGAAGCAGAGCGCAGGCCTCTTCATTCCCTATACACATCCCTAAGAGGGATGTTTGAGAAGTTATACAGTACCATTCCTCTCAATGCTACTCCTGAACAGCAGAAAACGTTTCGGAACGCCACCATGGTGGGTGTTCTACTTGCGGCTCTTGATCCTGAGTATGATGCCGCCCGGTCCCAGATCCTAGCTGATACAGTTATTCCTCCAGTGGAGGATGTTTACAGAAGGCTCAGTCGCATTCTAGTCTCCTCCAGCTCTTCTACTCTACCCCCATCAGCAATGGCAGTCTCGCGTGGGAGAGGTGGACCGCATTTTGGTCGTGGTCGTAGACGTGGCCGTGGACCCCAGGGAAGGGGTGGTCGCTTCAGTCAGACATGCTCCTATTGTCACCGCATAGGACACTCAGAGGAGACATGCTATTCTAAGCATGGATTCCCAGCATCGGCACGTGTTGCAGAGCACTCTCAGTCTCCATTACCCTCTACTGCAGATAGTCGATTTGACGAACTTGTGGCCCGTCTCCGAGATATTATGCCACATTCATCTGCTGATTCGTCTGGTGGCTCTTCAGATATTGCTGTCACTGCCTCTGCCAGTTCATCCGCCGCTGCGAGCACCTCAGGTAGATCTACTGCATTCACAACACCTCATGATATATATGACTGGGTTATAGATTCCGAAGCCACACATCATCTCAGCCGAGATAGAGATCGTTTACAGGCCTACAGGGACATCCCTCCCAACCGTTCAGTGCAGATAGCAGATGGTACCCATTCGCCCCTGGTTGGACAGGGGGAGGTCTTCCTATCCTCCACTATGCAGCTACAGAACGTCCTACATGCTCCTGAGTTCTCAATGAATTTGCTATCTATTAGTCAGATTACGAAGGATTTGAATTGTCGTGCTATATTTGACCCGTCTTCTCTCATTTTTCAGGACATACTCACGGGCAAGGTGAATGGTTGTGGCTCTGAGCAAAATGGTTTATATCAACTGGTTCGGGATTCCTATGCTGGCGTCTCCTCTCATTCTGTTGGACCAGTCTCTCCGTACATTTGGCATCTCCGGTTTGGTCACCTTCCGCTTCAGAAAATACGCCATCTTCTGCCCCAGATCTCTCCTAGTTCGTCCTTCCGATGCGAAGCGTGTCAGTTGGGAAAGCATCACAGGTCGAGCTTCCCAAGTCGTCCGAGTCGGAGCAGTAGCTCCCCTTTTGAGTTGTTACATATGGGGTCCGAGTCGTGTTCCCGATCATCAGGGGCACAGGTTTTATCTTGTGGTAGTGGATGATTTCTCTTGTGTGTCATGGGTCTTTCTTTTGAAAAATAAATCTGAAGCAGGAGATGTGATCAAGAATTTGCTTAATGAAGTGCACAATATTTTTTCTTCCTCTGTCAAATATGTTCGGACGGATAATGCCCTTGAATTTTGTACACGCTCACTCTCTCTATTTCTTTCATCAAAGGGTATTATTCACCAAACCACTTGTGTGTATACCTCACAACAAAATGGTGTGGCGGAAAGAAAGCATCGCCATCTCTTGGATATTACTCGAACACTATTGATTCAGAGTTGTGCTCCTATTTCATTCTGGGGTGACGCTATTCTTACTGCATGTTATCTAGTTAACCGAATGCCATCCTCAGTTCTTGGTGACAAGATACCTATCTCTCTTATTTTTCCAGACAAGAAGTTATTTTCACTGACTCCACGTGTCTTTGGTATTGTGGCTTTCGTTCATCGTCTATCTCCCGGTCTTGACAAACTCTCTCCTAGAGCAGTCAAGTGCGTCTTTATTGGTTATTCTAGAACTCAGAAGGGATACCGGTGTTATGATCCTGCGACTAAGAGGTACTTCATGAGTGCTGATGTCACTTTCTTTGAGTCGGTCATGTATTTTTCTCCTACAGGTGACAGAATGGTACCATCCACTACCACTGATGATATCTATGTTCCTCCACCACCTACATTGAGTACACCTGAGTTGTCTCATGTGCCCGTCTCCACGCCAGCACCACCACCACCACCTCCACCTCCACCCATTCCACGGCCTATCATATCACCGTTACCTAAATTCTATACACGTCGCTCAGGTCCTGCTCAGACTACACAGCAGCCAATCATCACGCCTCAGGTATGTTCAGATGGCATTACTACTGACGGGTCAGGTTTAGTACATGTGCAGGATCCTTCAGTACAGGCAGACACTAGCCCATCCAGTACAGCAGATGATGATCTTGATGTTCCGATTGCTATTCGAAAGCAGAGGAGGCAATGTGCCTCTTATCCATTTGCCTCACAGGTGTCTTTTCACCGTCTCACTGGTGATTTTCAGAGATTTTCCACAGCCTTGTCTTCCGTGGATATACCACGGACATACCAGGAAGCTTTGAAGAATGAATGCTGGAGATTAGCAATGGAAGAAGAGATAAGGGCCTTACAGTCTCGTGGCACATGGTCTTTGGTCCCTGCACCTGCTGATGCATCCATTGTGAGCTGTAAATGGATCTTCACAGTCAAATATCATGCAGATGGCACGTTGGATAGGTACAAAGCACACTTGATTGCCCGTGGGTTTACACAAACCTATGGTGTGGATTACATAGATACATTCTCTCCAGTGGCGAGACACTCTACTCTTCGTATTCTCTTATCTATTGTTGTGGTCCGTGATTGGAGTATATCTCAACTAGATGTCAAGAATGCCTTTTTGTACGGGGACTTACAGGAGGAAGTCTACATGCAGCAGCCACTTGGGTTTACTGCTGAGGGGGAGAAGCAGATGGTCTGTAGACTTCACAAGGCGATATATGGCCTCAAACAGAGCCCGAGAGCATGGTTCCAGAAGTTATCCAACCTGATTGAGCAACAAGGATTCAAGAGGTCAAATGCCGATCACTCATTGTTTGTGCAGAAGTCATCGGCAGGTACGGTTGTCATTATGGTATATGTGGATGATATTCTTGTTACAGGAGACGATGTTCAGGGCATAGAGAGGGCGAAGGCATTCCTAGGCCGTCAGTTCGTTACAAAGGATCTTGGAACCCTAAGATATTTTCTGGGGTTGGAATTTGCAAGGAATGCACAAGGCTTGGTGATGATCCAACGGAAGTACATTACAGACTTCCTGATTGAGACCGGCATGGATGGATGCAAACCATCAAGTATTCCCATGGGCCCTAGCGTGAAGCTGTATGATGGTGATACTGATGAAGTAGATAAGAGGAGATATAGAGAAATGGTGGGAAAACTCCTCTACATTACCATAACTCGTCCAGACATTCAATTTGCAGTTAGCAGGGTGAATCAATTTATGGAGCAGCCAAGACAGGTTCACATGGATGCTATACACATGATACTGAGGTATCTGAAGTCTTCTCCAGGGTCAGGGCTGCTATTCAGAAAGGGCACAGACTTATCCATCTCAGCGTGTGCAGACGCAGATTATGCAGGATGCCCTATGGATCGAAAATCAACCTCAGGGTTTGCAGTCTTTGTTGGAGGCTCTTTGGTTTCTTGGAAAAGCAAGAAACAAACTGTTGTGGCAAGGTCCAATGCCGAATCCGAATATAGGGCCATGGCTCAAGCCAGCACGGAAATGATGTGGGTTCGTTCAGTACTAGAAGATCTACATGTAGCGGTGCCCCTACCTATGAAGCTTCAGTGTGACAATCAGACAGCATTGTTCATTGCCAATAATCCAGCTTTCCATGAAAGGACCAAGCATATTGAAGTTGACTGCCATTACACTAGGGACTTGATCCATAGAGGATTGATATCTACTGCACATGTGAGCTCAGGAGATCAGACTGCAGATGTATTCACCAAGCCACTGCTCAGAGGACCTTTTCAGAGATGTTCATCCAAGCTGAGCATGATAGATATCTATGCTCCACCTTGAGGGGGAGTGTAGAGATAGTTCGTAGTATTATTATCTCTTTATGTATCTTTTTGTTATTTCTTTATCTTTGATATACCTCTCTGTAATTTACCCTTAAGGTCTCTCCCTATATAAGAGAGCCTAGGGTTTTCTGAATAATTATCGAAGACTCTTTTCCCAACCGATAATATAGAATGGTTGTGTGAATGGGATAATTGCATCTCTCCAAAATCAATAACACTACCTTTGTATTTTACTCCCATGTTGTCTAGCGGCGGAGTTGGGTTTGTCAATGGGTCTACATAGAGAACCCCACACTCTTGTATTTTTGAGGAGTCTAATATGAAGATCTAACCTAGATTATCCCTTCATCTTTGGAGTAATAGAGGGCCGCCATGAATCACATAAACTATGATTCGTGCTATCATATTCTTATTCTGATGCATATATTTTATATTTCCAATTTCAAACAATTAGAAATTCGAGAATCAAACTGAAAAACAGCATTTATATCAGTCAATTTACTTTTCGACCGGCTTTTTAGGGCAATTACTAAAGTTGGATCCATGATACCAAATAGGTCATTGCATTCAACAAAAACGGCATTAAGATAAGAAATATATATTGTAAAATAAGAACAAATTATGAACGGCCAAAACCATGATACTAATTGCAAAAACCAGCACTTCAGGAGGATCGGAATGAGTATTAGCTTAAATGAGGCCTTGTGTTATAAAATAAGACTATTATTGAAACTTAACTGAATTACCTAATATTCGTTCCATAAGTTTTTTTTTCTTGAAGGGACTTGTTCCAGAAGTTCTAAAATGTAAATGCAAATTAGAAGAAGATAGGCTTGAATTTTGATACCTCGTATTTCCAAAATATCATTTATGAACTATTTAAGCACTCATTACAAGTGTTCGACAACAAGATCATTTATTTACTCAAGCACTAATTACAAGATCTAAAAATAAGAGCATCCATGATCATTTATGAACTCTTTAAACACCCACTATAATGGCTCAAAATAAGATTTATGGCACAACTTTAAGCACTTGAGAAATAATAGAGTGAGCTTGAGCTATTATAAGGTTCAGTGGTTCATGCCATGAAGCCTTGTAACTTATCTATTTGTATAGCTCGAACCTTTCACGGGAACTAGCTCTGGTGAAAGGTGTAACTAATTAGTGAGACTGACAATAGCATTCACAGTCCTAGAAATTATGTAAGATATAGAGAGGGATGATGCTGGGAATACAAATTAATATTTTCCCAGTAAAAGAGAATGGGTATATGAAGGCACCATGCAAATGAGAAATGCCCAATTTTGTATTAGGGTTTAGATCTCTTCTTATATTAATTATGGATATAACTTCTCTAAAATGTGAGAAATGATGGACCAATTTTACCTGCACTGTAGGCTTGAAGTCAAACAGAAATATCGACAGCACCATTGTTAGTAGCATTGCCATGGAAGTTGAGTAGACCTACAAAATAAGTAATACTAACATTATCAGATCGGCAAGAAGGCATGTCCAGTTATCTAAATTCCCAATTTTTCCGGACTACCTCCTCAGTCTAACCACCCACTACTTTCTCAACTAAAAAATTCCAAATGAACTATGCAATAAAAGCTAAGAAATCTAGAAAAAGAAGTACAAACAAGACAAGTACATATAAGAAAAAATGTGAATCTAATTACCTTAACAATGTTGTCAGCATATTTCATTAGCCAAGACACAAGTAATCCACTGGAACCCAAATTAAGCACGACAAGCCATGTTGTTAAAGAATAACCATTTAGAAGACGTTGCCACCATGGACCCTTATCGAATCCAATTCGAAAGTCATCCCAAGCCAGCCGGGCCATATTAAAGATTGAACCAAAACTGTCATAGAGGAGAAAGTATTTATGTTAGAAAGTTTTTCCCATAGGATTGATACTGAGTCAGAAAGTTATCAAGATGATTCTCACGTGTACAATTGAACATTTTGCCAATATAAGCTGTCATTATTCTTCTTCATCAAAAATTCTGTATACACACCAGCAAGTGCAGACAGACAAGCGGATAATATTCCTAGCAAGTATCCCTGTATTGGAGCTGAGAAGAGGGAATCACATGAAGCCTCTCCGCAACCTTTAACCTTTAGATACACAAAGTGGTAAGTAAGAATGCAAGAGTATCCTATTCCCGCAAGTCGCCCACAAGCCACTGTAATATTATGCAAAATGCAAAACTGAGCAGATAAAAAAACCAACAACCATTTCCTGTGTAAAGAAAGGCAAATCATGTTACACTTTTCAAATACGTTAAAAATAGATATATGAAATTTTAACCAGCTTTATTGTTTAGGGTAGGGGTGCATCCTCCTTTCATTGGAAAATTTTTCAAAACAACAAGCAGGCGATAAAAGATCAATTATCCCTAAAAAATTGATAAGACTCGTTACTGAACCAAATTGAAATCTATTACTACGAAAACAAGATGTCTGCACCAAAAGTTAGAAACCCTTTATAAGGGGATAATAATAACACAAGGAGAACATACTGATGTCATAAATTTGTTAACAGTCGGTCTACATGTGAATTTAGAGTAGTTGAAAGGGTTATCAGATGAAGGCACTGAAAATAGTAAGTCACATGAGAGAGAACCAGCACAAAGACGGACAACACCGCTAGCAGCACTATACGAAAAATTGTACATTGACCCTGAGGAAGAAATAGATCGATGTATATAAATGTAATTAACATATTAGGAGAAAGGATTGGACTCCTCCACCAACCAGGCAGACAATGCTGCATAGACAATCAAGAGCTTGTTCGAATGAAGGCACGGGAAGTACATATTCCCTCTAAAAAAGGTTGAAAGGTTCCTTGCTGCTCCCACTCACCCTAATCAAGTAGGATACAATGCAGGTATATATGTTGACCCCCACTTAGCTGGAACAAGCATTCAAAGTTGAAAGAAATAGTTTGGAGATCCAGTTGGCAAAGTTCCGGTTTTCATGGTATTGCAGGACAAGCCAAAGACATTCGCCACAATTTTTTGGTTTTTACTTAGTCGGTCGAGTCTTGGATGGGCAACACATTTCAAAGATGATAAGTTTACTATCCTCCTAATTTGAGAACCTCTTTTTCTAAGTACAAAATTTTGACCATGTGAATTGGTTAGTATTTACAAATTAACACTATAAGCAAGAAATCATTAACTGATATAAGATTGATAGTTGCTTGAACATTCTTAATTCTTAACAAATCAATCACTGGACAGGCAATCAATGGGGCCACAGTCGCGCAGAAAATAGTGCTGCATTTGAGAGAATTTAAATATGTTTGAGATGACATAAGATTCACTTTACATTTTGTCGCAGTTATATCCTGCCTCTTAGTCCTACTTCCGCAATGACATCGTAACTTCCCAAGGTTTTGTGTGAAAAAAAAGGAAAACAAACTGTTTTATCTGAGTCAATAGCAGTTAAGTGCAAGTTCAAATGGTCAAAAAATATTTACTGATCAAACGATATTTATACTCTTACCAAGCTGATTAAACAATATATAGAGGGTTTAGTACATGTTGGATAACACTGGAAGTGAATTTATATGGATGGTATATAGGACAAGCAACTCCTATAATTGAGCAAATGTATAATATAGCGGACCATGAAATATACAATGCTCTAATTATATTTTGACCTCTTATCATCGTGCAATGTGCCTACCACCCAAAAGATCAGGTTAAGTCCCTCCTAGTGGGGGTTGCGTTTGGTAGCCGACAGCCAGCCTAAAAAAATAGTCGGATCTTTCAACATGGATATGAGCAAGAATCCATGCAGCCGACCCTACTTAAAGTGGGAGAAGGCTTCGCCATTTATGATCATGCTGCCGAGCAATAAAGGTAAAATTAGTGGGACAAGAGTAGAGCACATATTGAAGAAATACATATACAGATATGCACAATATGATAAGTGCTACACTAAATTAGATGCTTTTGTATTAGAGGATATCAAGTCCGACTCCCAACCAACAAGCAACTTCATATAGCAGGATGATTCAATAACAATACACTTATACAATCCTACTTCTAAAAATATGGTCTTCTACAACAATTGATCACCTGGCTTGTGGTTGTTCCAATGGCCAACAAAACAATTGCCATCCACTGAAGATTAGATAGCTTTCTCCTTAAGAATAGCCTGAGAGGCAAGAAAAACATAATGCCAACAAAATTGTCTGAACAGGACAGAGCATCGCATCGAAGACATGTCAACAAAATTACCTTAATGTAATTGAGAGAGGATATTCATATGAACAATATTCTTAATTATTGAAACCCACAAGCAAAACAATAACATTACCTGAATAAGATACCCGTTGTGACGATCTTTAGGTTGCCCATTATCTGATAAGTTGATGTGTCCACAAAAGTTAGGGTGGCAAATTGCACGTTGTTGTGGATTAGATAGATGATAGATGGAATTGGAAATAACCGGACGCTCTTCCAGTCAGTTGTCATTTTGGGAGGAGATGCCTGACACTCTTTCCAAAGCAGAAAACTCGAAACCATTAGCTGAAAATAGCAGACATACAAAGCACTGACGGTCGTTAAATATGCAGGCAAATATACCAAAAATACATGTGAATTAAATGTAATTAACTTTTATTTTTTATTGAAATGAAAAAGCACACATATATGCAGCACATAGCACACAAATGATCGGTCATCGGCAATAACAAGATATTTTTTCATTATGCCCTCGTCATCAAAATTTTGTGAGACTTCAAGAGAATAAGTTAGAAATCATACCTTATACACTTCAGCTAGGAATCGAACCGTTGCATAGTCATATTTATAGCCGCCATTGCTCTGAGAGAGTGTCGTCAAAATACCCTACCACAGAAAAGAACATCATTGACATGAATATCAACAATAAAATAACCTATCCCTGATCATTATTGCATCATCGAACAAGAGCGAGTGAAGCGTCTTTGGCGAGTGAAGGGCGATGGGGAGGCGAGCTCGTCGAGGTCGAAGGGTGGAGCGTTCCCTGCTGGGGGGGAGGAAGGGGATCAGCCGGGGGGAGTTGCTGGGCCTTCGTCGGTTGGTGAGGGTGCTGAGAAGTGTGTAGATGGGTCTGGCGAGAAGCGGGCAACCGGGGAGGGCGGGTGGGTGAAGATTTCGCATAAGAAGCCGGGGAAGAAGTGTTTTCGCTGCGGAGAGCATGGTCATCTGGCTTCCACTTGTCGTCTTCCTCCTCGGTGTTATGCATGCGGAAATGTGGGTCATGGCATGTTCTCCTGCAGGGTCGTTGGCGGTTCTCGTGGGTGCACTGAGAGTAGGGCTCGGTCTCGGTTGCATGGGCCGGGGCTGCTTGGAAGACTTGTCGTTAACTCCGGAGTGAGGAGCTCTCGCTCCTTTGCGCAGGTGGTGCGAGGTGGCGAAGCCAAGGTGTTGAGTCCTGATGCTTTGGTGGTGGGTGGAGGTGACCAGTTGGTGGGTGGTGGCGATGGTCGTTCTTTTGCTGGGGGGGATGTTGCGCTTTCTGGTGGTGGCCCCGCGAAGGGGTGCGTTGTGGAGGAAGCGTCGTCTTCGTCGATGGCGCTGAGCGGGCAGGCGGACGGTGGGGAGCCTCTGCATGGGGAGGCGATGCATGGGAAGGTGATTAGTGGGGCGGCGGTGAAGGTGGGGACTCTTCGCGCCGCTGGTGGCTTCCTCGCAGCGGTGGGGGTCCTGCAACGGCCTGGCATGTCTTGGGAACTGATCCATTCCAACACCTTGGAGTTCTTGGGTCCTCACTTCGGCGGGGACTTCATCATTTTGGACTCCTCTCGTTGCTGCGTTCGTGGTCTTTCCCCGAAGCAGCAGGAAAGGCTTTTCTCTTTTGATGGTGATGGCGACGTGGCGTGGAGGCGACTGAGGGTCGCCGACGGAGCATCCTTTGCCTCGGAGGTCTGTGTGGCGGAAGTGCGGGGAGTGCCCTTTCTCTCTCGCACGGTCCCTGCCCTCTCCAGGGTGGTAGGGGGATGGGGGGAAGTTTTGGTTGTTCTAGATGATGGTTTATCGCCGGGCGCGGATTGGACGCGTGTTAAAATTTTGCTGGAATGCTCTTCGACGTTCCTTGCCACTGCAGTTGATAAGGTCCTCGTCGAATCCATGAAGATTGGTCGATGGATTTTCAAGTTGGAGTTTTCCTTCCTCTCGCCGGCGGCAACGCCGGCGTCCTCGCCGTCGTCTTCGGCTGTCAAAGTTGACGTCCATGACCTGGGCGTGGGGGTCGACGGTTCATATTCTGGTTGCCATGTGTCCACCCTTGGGGATGGTTCCGAGGGGATGCCCGGTAAGTGTATCTTCCCTGGACCGCTTTTTCAGGATTCTCGGGAGATGTGTGTGGATCCTGACAGGCACGGTTTCGTGGCTCTGGGCGCAATCGAGGTCGATTCGCATTCTTTCCAACCGCCTCTTCTGTCGGCTAACTCCAAGCATCTGTCTATCTCGGGGCACGTGACCACTCATTCTATGATATCCCCTATCAGATCCGTCCTGTTCGGATCGTGGCCTCGAATGTGGGTTCCATCCGAACCGCTTATGCTTCCGGATCCTATTCCATTGGCGCCCGTCTCTGAACTTCCGGGGCCCGCTGTTTCGACGGTTTTGCCAAGGCGGATCCATCTGGAAGAATTAGACTCGTCTGTTGTGATGGCTCAGGTTCACTCACCTCCTTCCTCTACGACTCCTTCGCTTGTTTCTCTCCATGGTGCGGCTGGCGACGCCAGTGTTCTGGCTGGTCCCTCAGGGACAGGTTATGCTCCCTCAGCGGTGGGGACCTCATCTGCTTCAAGATTTGGGAAGAGCTATAGTAGGCGTATCCATTCACGCCTTGGCGACCCCATGGTCGCATCCTGTTCGACGTTGAGAGACTCGGTGGCGGAGGCGGCAGGCCTCTCTCTTATTGGGGGATGCTCCCTTGGTTTTTAATGAAGGTTCTATCATGGAACGTTAGGGGACTAGGGGAATCAGACAAGAGGCGAGCCTTGGGGATGCGTTTCTTCGAGTGGGAGTGTGATGTTGCTTTTATTCAAGAATCGAAACTTTCGGGGGTGGATGACTCTTCGTGGCGATCTTTTGGTGCGGGTGCTTTGGATGACTTTCGCTCGATGGATGCCATCGGGGCGTCGGGTGGCATTATCTTGACTTGGCGCTCGGCAATTTTCTCTCTCTCCTCTATGCGCGTGGGAAGACATTCTTTGTCTGTCGTATTGACTCGGGCCGACTCTAATGACTCTATTGCTTTCTCGTCTATTTATGCTCCTACTTGCCACTTGCTGCGGCGGGAGCTCTGGGAGGATCTGGGGGAGGCGGCCTCTGAATTCGAGGATCTTCCCCGGCTGCTGGGTGGAGATTTCAATGTCACTGTCCTCTCCTCTGATCGGCCGCGTGGCCGCAGGGGGCAGGATCCGGGCTCAGGAGACTTTATCGACCTCATCTCTGACTTGGCCTTGGAGGGGCTGGTGCCCAATGATATTTCTTATACTTGGAGGAACAATGCTTCTCGTTCGAGGATTGATAGATTCTTGGCGAATATAAAGCTCATGGAACTCTTCCCTTTGTGTTCGATGTCATCTTGGTCGCGCTCGTTTTCGGATCATAGCCCAATTGTGTGGGATTCTGGGGAAGAGCTCCGCCCTCGGGGTCTCTTCCGTTATGAAAGGTGTTGGCTCTTGGAGCCAGGGTTCAAAGATTTGGTCAGGAACCACTGGAACCAGTCATCGTTTGAGGGTTCCGCTGCTCGTCGATTGGATCACAAGCTTGCCTCGCTGAGGAGGCTACTGGCGTCATTCAAGAAGGATTCGCGCCTTACCCGTGTGGAGGCCAGGAAGGCGGCGGAGGATGCTATTTTGCGGCTGGATCGTACGGAGAACGCGCGTGAATTGCTGACGGGGGAGCTTCTGGAACGCGCTGCTGCCATTGATATAGTCAAAGCGAAGGATAAAAAAAGAACAATCGAATGGCATCAGCGATCACGCTTGAGGTGGATCAAGGAAGGGGACGTTAATACCGCGTTCTTTCATCGGATGGCAAGTGGCAGAAGACGTTTCAACTCCATCCGTTCTTTTTGGGTGAATGGCTCCATCATTACTGGGGACAAGGAGTTGGGTGACGCTTTCGTAGCGCATTTCAAGAATGTCTTTGGGTGCCAGTCGCCGCGCAGGTGGCGCTGGTCGGGCCGGAGGGCTCCTACTATCTCTGCCTCGGATGCCCTGGGCCTGGTCAGGTCGTTCTCTATGGCGGAGCTTAAGGACGTTGTTTGGGACCTTAATGAGGACGCCTCGCCGGGTCCTGACGGGTTTTCTGTGGCCTTCTACCGCGATTTCTGGGATGTGGTTGCTGGTGACGTAATGTAGGTTGCGCGCGAGTTTTTTTAATGGAAATCGTGGGTTCAATAAGATTAATAGGGCCCTTATCGTTTTGATCCCCAAAGCTCCTGCGGCCAATCGCATTGAGGACTTTCGTCCTATCTCTATCTCGAATGGGATTATTTAATTATTGCTAAGGTCTTGGCCAGGAGGCTTGCTCCCCTTCTGGCTTCGCTTATCTCGCCCGCGCAGGCGGCCTTTATTCGTGGGCGGAATATCTCGGAATGCTTCGCAGTGGCCTCCGAGATGGTTGCGGCGTGGAGGAAGTCTAATGCAAAAGGGATTCTATGGAAGATCGATTTCGCTAAGGCCTATGACTGCCTCGATTGGCGTTTTTTGTGGTCAGTGTTGAGGCGGAGGGGGTTCCCGGAGGCGTGGATATCGTGGGTGCGGCGATGTGTCTCTACGGCATCACTTTCCATTTTGATTAATGGTAGCCCGGTCGGGGGTTTTTTCCAGCCAAGGAGGGGGGTACGACAGGGGTGTACTCTCGCACCTCTTCTTTTTGTCTTGGCGGCTGATGTTTTGCCTCGTATGATTGATGGAGTGGTTGCGGCGGGCCTGACCCGGGGATGTAATATTGGGGACTTCCATGTCCCAATTCTTCAGTTTGCCGACGACACTATTTGCTTTGTCGAGGGGGGTCCCACTGAGGTATCCGGTATGGCTACTAGTCTTCAACTTTTCAGTGAGGTCTCGGGCCTCTTGATTAATGGGACAAAGTCTAAGGTGGTACCCTTCGGCATGTCGCAGGCGGAGGTTTTGGACTGTGCTCATCTCTTGGGATCCAATCCCAGTGCCCTCCCCTTTGATTATCTCGGCCTGCCCTTAGCTGTCGGACGTGTTCGGCTCCGTGATTGGAAGGTCGTGGTGGAGAAGATGGAGGCTCGCCTAGCGGGGTGGCGAGCGGCTTTATTATCCAGGGGTGGGCGGCTGGTTCTTCTCAAAGCGGTGCTATCCTCTATTCCTATTTATTTCTTCTCGGTTCGTGGTATGGTATGCCGAAGGGGATCCGGTTGCACTTGGAGAGGTGTATGCGTGGTTTCTTGTGGGGTCGGAAGGGGGAGGGGAGAAGGGGGGTTCATCTGGTGGGATGGGATGATGTATCTCGGCCCAAGCGGGTTGGGGGCTTGGGGGTCAGGCGCCTAGATCTGGTTAATGACGCTCTACTGCTTAAGTGGGTCTCACGAGTTTGGGGAAATGAGGAGAATTTTATGATTAATGTCCTGCGGGAATTGCTGGGAGAGGATTTGATGGGCGTTACTCGGGGGAACTCTTTCCGCCACCTTTCTCCTTTTTGGCGAGGAGTGATGAATGTTTTTATGCATAATTGCTTGCTATTTAAACCGGTACTGGGCAAGGGGAATTCTTTTCGTTTTTGGACCGATGACTGGTCCGGAAGGGGTGCCCTCAAGGATACTTTCCCGCGTCTTTTTGCTTTGGTGGAGGATAAGGAGGCGTCGGTGGCCTCGTGCTGGGAGAACGGTTGATGGAGTCCTCGGATTGCTGCGAACCTTTCGGATCAACGTTTGGATGATCTTCTATCGTTAATGGGTCAGCTTGCCGACGTTACCCAACCGAATGATGGTCGGAACCACTGGGCTTGGAAGGACGGGTCTTTTTCCACGCGAAAGGCTTACTCTACTCTCGTTCATAGCATTCATGTCGACGACGATATTTTTGTGTGTGACTGCAGATTCTTGTGGGGCCTGAAGTTACCTGAGCGCATTGGCATCTTCTTATGGCTTCTTCGCAGGGGAAGACTATTGACTCGTGATCGGTGTGCAACTCTATTTCCTAATGTTGGGTCGATGTGCGGCCTTTGTGGTGCGGAGCGGGAAACAATCACTCACCTTTTCTTCGATTGCGGCATCGTTCGTGAACTTTGGGTTGATCTTGATTGGGTAAATTCCGTCTCATTTCCTGCTTTATGTGAGAGTTTGAGGAGTTCAAGGGGCAGGGACAGGAAGCTCTTACTGGATCCGATAGCGAGATTGTGGAGCATATGGCTGGGGAGGAATGAGGCCCTCTTTGCGGGTCAGAGATTCTACAGGGAAAACATTTCGATCCGTGCTACGCGTCTTCTGGAGGATTGGTGTCCTGGGTAGGATGGCTTTGGTTGTATGGGAGGGCCTATGCTTTAGGATACCCAAACGGGTATTCCTTTATGCTTTGCCTGTTTAGCTTTTCTGTAAAATCTCTTTACATTTTGTTTTTAATATATTGGGGCGAACACCGTCGAGTGTATCCCCCTCTTCTGAGCGTCAAAAAAAAGCATCTTTAACCAGATATGTTCATGTATATAAATTATAAACAGATGAAGGAAGAACCAGACATAATTCTGAAAATTGTACACCAGTAAGAGTTGTTGTCCTTGTTGACTTATTAGTTATCTTTTGTGTCTTTTATGTATTCTCTATTCTTTATGTCTTCTTTATGTAGTTTGTTCAACATGTTACTCTCCTATATAAGAGAACCCTAGGGCCTCATAAATAAACAAGTCTTTATTTTCTCCCAACATAGCCAGTGGGAGAATCTAACTACTCATAGTAGATTTGGCATAGCCTCTGTGACAACCTCCTCCAAAAGAACCACATCCTTCATGGCTGGATAATACTATCAGGATAGAAATTCGGACTCTGGTATCTCCAAACGGGGGCTTGGTCTATTTTATATCTCCTCCAAGGTGGGCAGTTTCCTGCATGTCACAATCTGATCTCGAGCTGCATTGTAGCTCAATCCAAGTCTATCCAGGAATGTCATCACAGTTAACTCCTGAGATGTCTTTTGTGTCAGACATATGTAGAAAGGCCTCAAGGAGTTGTACTTCTCAATCAGTGTTTTCAGCTGCAAGTAGTTTATCGAGTTTTACCTTCCTGCCATGTTGATGCAATTTACACGATTATTTAAAACTTGAAGAAAAATTCCATGGAAAGTTGTGAGTTGAAGCCTATACAAATGTTGACTTGAATAAACCTAGTGCCGATCAACATTTTACTTCATGTTAGTCTTTATACTCGGGTAAAAATCCCATTATATGACGAAGCAAGGCATAAATTGTGTGAGAAAAATCTAAGGTTGCGGTTGAATACCATGCTATGGCTTTGTGTGGCAGAAATGCTCTGGGTTCAATTTCAGCTTCAAGACAGGAATTTTGATTCATTGACCTATGAATCTATATTGTGACAAAAAGTCGTCATCAACTTCGTTAACAACTCCATACAACATGATCAAATTAAACATGTGGGCACTTCATTGGAGAGAAGTTAGATGTTGGACAACTCTGTTCGCCAAAGGCCTCCCACGATGCAACTTAAGTTAAACGTGAGCAAGACATGCACGATCGACATCTATGTCCAACTTGAAGGGAGTGTTAAGTGTTGTATTATAGTAGAGCGAATCTTGAATGTAAGTCAGTTTAATCGTCACTCCATGAATACTTACATACAACCCCTTCACTATAGCAATATTCAACCGAATATTCAGATCGAATACTCTGTTCAATGGTTAGTTAAATAGAATATTTCTTTTCGATCAATACTTGGTCCAACCTGAATATTCCTGAATATTCGATATCCGACCGAATATACGACCGACTATTGCAACAGTGCTGATTTTTTTGTTTTTAAAGGATCCCATTTATCCTAGTATCACCACAAATGTTAAAGCTCTGTATATGTAACTTTTTAATTGGTACTTTTATCATGGATTCTTATTTATTGATAACCATATATGTACAATTATATAAGAATATATATATTAGACATATTTTTTATTTTTAAAATATTTAAAAAATACATAACCAAATAATTCTGAATATTCTCCCGAATACCGAATATTCTTTATTCGTGACACTCCAACTGAATACCAAATACTGACTTCTGCAACACTAGCCCCCTTTATGCCATGAGAGAGATAGAAACTGAGAAACCTACCTACCGAAAAGAGGTTGTAGATCTACGCTTCCACGATTTCTTCCCTTACATGGAAGAGAATTTCCATGTAAATCTTCTAGTGATTTGCGTGCTCATTTTGCCACGACTCATGAGCTAATACCATTCATTCACCTTCTAACCATTTCTTATATTCCCCAATTACAATTGGGGAACTTGATAATCCTAGAAAATGATGAAAACCATCGTCACAAGCTAATACTGACAGTATCAGTCATTTTAGCTCACTTTTTTTCTAATTTCTCTTCTTTTTTCTTCCTTCCATTCCCTCTTTCTGCCTCTCTAAGTCAGGTGCAGAACTACGACTCTAGAAGTAAAGTTCAGACGGGAGTTGACCTTTCGCCACTCCACAGTCACATCTTTCCTTTCTCCTGTTGGTATTCATTTGGCAAGGGAAGCCCGGTGCATAAGCTTCCTCTACGTGAAATCTGGCGAGGGATTGAACCACTTTCACATCTAATTATCAAATCTATAACTATTGAAAGAGTAAATAGGCGCATTGCAACTCTTTTCTCACCGCCGCATTCAACCACTATCATATCCATCAGGATTACGGCATTTCGATGTATAAACCCTAATCAGCGGGTATACCTAAATCTCCGACAAATCCCGGACCAAATCTCGTCGCGAAACCATCGAAAAAAAAGGCAATCGAATTCTCCGTACCTGGGAGCTGGTGAGGGCAGTTAGGAGCGCAGCGACGAAGTACCACCTCATCTCCACGGCCGCCCCGACTGCGATGAGAGATCAGGTAGCTGAGGACTTCGGGATCGGAGATGTGTTGGTCTCCGGATGCATCTCGATCTGGTGGATGGTGAATGGGGCTCGGGGTGCCGTCCGGGCGCGGTCACATTCGGGTGCGGTGTTAGAGATTTGAAACGATCTGAGCCGGCGAGTCCAATTGATCCCTCGGAGAGTTCTGGGCTTAGGTTGTACCCTAATATACCTCACACCTTCTCCATCTCTTCGGTCGGGATGAGCATCGGGCCGGGTCGGGTCGGGTCGGGTCCAGCCTAGCTCAGCCCGAGCCCGATTCCTTTTTCGGGCTCACGGGCCGGGCCTAAGCCCGCAAAATTTCTGGATATGTGGCCCAAATCCGAGCCCGGCCCGCAGTTAAGTGGGCCGGGCCGGGCTCGGGCCAGCCCAGTACTGGTTGTGACCGATGGTAACCACCGGATTTCTGCATTTACTTTAGCTCAACTTTTAGTCATCCTGGCTTGATATCTTTTGCTATTTATGCATTAGCATTTTTGCAAAAAATTACAGGCAACTATTCAAAAAGAGGGACAATTTATTTTTTGAAGATTCGGAGAGAAGGATTTACACTGCACTGATTATTATTTCTGTTTATTTTTTAGCAACGATAGAAGCTATTATTATGTTATCAAGAAATCATAAGCTTGGGTTGTAGAAACAACTTATAGCAAAAAAAGTTTGGGAAGGTTGCAGATGACGCACTTAAGTTCACTGGATGAAACAGTAGACAGTGAACTAGTGAAGGCTCCCCATGTAATTCTAAGTACCCCAAGTAAAGGCTCCCCATGTACTGCACTCTGCACTTGAAGAATATAGTGCCAGTCTGCCAGAGCAGGTATAAGATGATCTTGATAATGATATCAAAATATTAACGTAAACAAGAAAGCTACCTCTGAATTTTGCTTATACTACTGCATTGAGTAGCAGTTTCAAAACTTGCAAGATTGTACTGTAAACATTCTACACAATTCGCATATGCTTGTTTGTTTTACAATCTTAGAATAGTAACGAATATAAACAATATGGAGAGGTTTTTCTGGTAAGGTTGCTCTTGTGATGGATAATAGAGAAGTGATGGTTGTGATATGGTTGCCAATGTTCGATCCCTATGCGGCCTCCATATGGGTTCATATGGGCTCGGGTCGGGCTTAGGATAGGTCCCTATGCGGGCCGGCCCGCGGGCTTCGGGCTCGGGCCCATCGTTGCCCGAACCCGGCCCGAAATTTGATATGGGCCAAAAATTAGGCCCAAGCCCGCCCGACTATTACTCGGGCCCGGGCCTGGGTCGGGCTTTAGCAGGTCGGGCATCGGGCTGGGCCGGACCGGCCCTACCCAGTGCTCATCCCTATCTCTTCCCATTTTTCCTTCTTACTCTGTTGGAGTTGCATGTACAAGTAACTATAATGTACGAAAAATATTTAGATTTACAGGTGTAACGAGTTAGGATTTTGGAAAGAAATATTTACATCTGTAATCCTGAGTAATTTCATAATTATCCCGAGAATTCTCGATAATCACGAATTACATCGAAGACCTTAAATAATCATTTCGTTTTGCACCCATAACCCTCCGTTAGTTTAGTTCATTGACTCAACCAAATGGTTGAGTTAATCTAACTCATGTGAATCTAAAGGCTAGGATTAATAAAAAGAAAAAGAAAATAGAGAGAGGATGGGGTGGGTTCGATCCTGGAATTCATGATGACGGAGGGCAGTCGACGGCAATGGGGGGGATCTGAGCTGAAGCAGAGCAGGCTGCATGCGGGCGAGGGCTCCAACCTGAGGCGAACTTGCAGGCAGGCAGCCTTCAACCTGAGGTGGGGAGATCTTTGACCTAGGGTGGGGCGAGCTGTGGGGCCGAGGGCTCCAACCTGAGGCGGACTTGCAGGCAAGCAGCCTTCAAGCTGGGGTGGGGAGAGCTCTGACCTAGGGCGGGGCGAGCTGCGGGCGAGCAGAGGCAAACTGAGTAGTTTGTTGATTTCTTACAAAAACCTATTTTTAAAGTGATTACCCTTTCCTTCAAGAAGAAGATCCGTCACAAACTTCCTCTGGGTCATCACAAGACCCATGCTGGTTCCTAACGAACTCCAACCCAAGGAAGTGACGTAGAATGCCAAGATTCTTAGTCACAAATTCCTTAACTAGGAACTCCATAGCAACATGAATACCCTGCTCGTCATCATCCGTGACAGTAATATCATCAATGTAAATCAGAATGGCAATTGTGCCTCTTTGTGTCCTCTAATGATCGGCATTGGATCGCACAAAGCCCGGTACTCTATCAACTCCGAGAGCTTCTGGTACCAAGATCTCGAACTCTGCTTCAGTTGGTAAATTACCTTGTGTAGCTTGCACACCTTCTGAGATTCCCACTCAGCGGCAAAACTTGATGGTTGTTGCATGTATACCTCCTCCTATAGATCACCATATAGAAACACATTCTTCACATCAAGTTGGTAGAGAGGACAGTCTCGAGTAACATAATCTAATAAGCGCAACAAGCCTTGCCTTGTAATGATCTATACTGCCATCTGCTCATTGCTTCATCATAAAGATCCATTTGCACCGTACAACAGAGGCACTTGGTGGAGCAGAAACAATGCACCAAGTACCACATGGTATACCGTAAAAGTGATGCATTAAGATATAAATATACATGAAAATAAAAAAATATTTAACAATATATAGAGAGATAATAAAATAAAAAAGATTTTGTTTTTAACCATGCTTCATATGTTATTGAAGAGAATATATTGAACGCTTGTCGTGTTTAACTTCGTAATACACATCTAAGTTTATATGCCAAATGTTTATGCTATTATCAAAATCCCGTGCATCTATTTCTTCTACTTTTGATATATTTTGAATTCATCACTACCAATTTGGACAGCTTTAACATAAATACAAATATGAAAAACACATATATGATACCAATTCTCTGCAAAATAACAAAAACTTATATACCTCATAATACCAGATCAAGAAATATTTATAGGCAGAAAAAATGGGACCAACAGCTCATAACCAAGTTGTTATCAAGCTCTTAATTGATAGACAATGGTCGCGCAACATGTTCTGGAACAAGTTCATTTCCCATTTCTCGGTTCGACCCAAATCTTATCGATTTCCGACCGAAAAAGTACAATTAACAAACCAAATTGCATCCATCATGCATGTTTATCAACATATTACTCTTTCATTCCAAAAAGAGCGAGAAATTCGTGCAAAACTTCTGAGAGAAAGGACCCAAATCTCAAACACAAGTACAATAGATACAAGCCAATATGTAAATGAATTGGTCAAAAGATAGAAAACCAAGGGATATACAAAGTGTTACATACACCATAACAATCAAGATGTTCCATACAAGGGCATGAAAATTTGGAAGATACAAGGTGGAAAATATATGGAAAGCAAAATATGCAGCTTCAAATCATTGTCCCTCACATACCGGTTTTTTTCCCCAATCCAGGTTGTAGTAAACAATCGCAAATTCTGATTGTAATAAACAATATGCAAACTACAAGGTAGAAAGAACGCCAATATATGTGATACGTATGTATGTATGCATGCGTGCATGAGATAGTAAAAAGGCGAGATCTTTTCCAAGTTAAAATATCCAAGGTCGATTGAGGCTTTCCTCGTATATTCCATATATTCAGCCATACATTCAATATGTAAGTATCAACATTACATCTACATGTAAATAAATCTATAAAATCATTATTATATCGGACTAAAATGTTGGTTGCATAGAAATATTCTCCTTTTTTACAAAGCATTTTAATTACTATTATTTTACAGGGATTTATACAACACGTTAGTAGGGCATGTTTGGTTGCAGGGTTGGCCCAACCCTGGTTACTATTCACAAGGGTACTTTCTCCTCACAGATTACTATTCACCCATCCCAACCCAACTCAACCCAATCCAGTCCAACCCAGCAACCAAATAGGCCCTAAGGGTCGGATTTATACAATACGTTAGTAAGGGTCTTCAGCTACATGGTTGCTACAGAGGTCACCTTCATGACTTTGCAAGGAACATCTTTTAACAAGAAAAGTTATATGTTTTCCCTAGCTTGTTGACGAATCGCAAAATTCGACCTCTAATTATGTGGAATTAGTGCGTTGTAGTCGGTCGAATTGGAACCATCAAAAACCGCTTAAAGAAAGAAACAATAGCAATTAATAAAAAACGGTCAATTTTTATTTTACTTGGGCAAGCTCAAGATCAAACTCAGAGACACTAGCCTCTTAAGTTATTATCTAGACTCTTATTATTTAGATTAAGTGTTGGATTAATAGCTCATAGGTTAAAATGCGCAAGGACAGACAATGCAGACACATGTAGATACACAATTTTTATTTGGTTTTTTTACATGAAAGTAGATGCAAATGATGATAAATACAAATATTCCCTTTCTAACTGCAATCATAGAGCAACAAATGGTAACCAATTTCAGTTTCAATTATCAAAGCAAAATTCATTGATGCATGAATACAAATCATGAGAAAATATTATATAAAAGACATTACATTAATAAATTAATCATCAAAATTGAGAGTGTCAAAACAGTATTCTAAGCATGCCATTGGAAAGATAATTTGAATAGCTTCAAAACGACACTGAAATCAAATCAAACGGAGCTTGGATGCTCAAGATATGCACGAAAGAGTTTAGGGGCATAAATGCAAGAAAAATATGAAAATAAATAGCGAAAGTACTACAATTAGGTCCTTGGGAGGATCAAAATGCAAATAAAGTTAAGTGTAAGGCCTTCCTTGTAAATTTACCACACATGTGAGGGTAAAATTGTATTTTATTAAAACTTGCAAGGGGTCAGATGCAATTTACCCAGGCGCGTATGATTTACACGTGATGGCACGACATGTCTGTCATTTGAAGAGGTTGTGGGGGTCTCTATGCAAATTACCCCCGCCCGCACGTGACGGGGCACGTGGAGCGAGGATCAGTGGTCGGCGTAGGCTCGGAAGAGGGTCTGATGAGGCTCGGGCGCTGGTTCGGACTCAGAACGTGGCTCGTTAGGCTCGGACTAGGCTCAGCTGCTCCGAATCAACAGGCTCGGTGCTGACATTCGGGGGCCGCACGTGGACGCCTGTGGACCATCCGATCATAAAGATTGGATGGCAACTGTACAAGGACTGGGAGGTGACGTGGCTGAATGGGGCACGTTGGATGGGCACTGAGAGGGTGCCATCCAGCGACACATGTACGTTATAGATCTTCTCCTCCCCCGCGAGATGGCAGTGCTCTTGGATCTCCAGTAATGTTGTGCGAGATCCGCCACTGTCCCTAGAGCTCGGTGATCTGGGCAGCATGGGCGAGGCGCTAGAACTCCCGAAGAAGATTGGAGATGCTTGTTCGTCAGAGGCGGTGCTTGAGAAGTTTGCTCCGACGAAGCTCCGACAAATGAGAATTTAGGTACCTGCAGATGTTAGCCTGGTAGCCGAAGCGTACACGTGGAGCATGTGAGTAAAGTGAGGTAGAGTGGGAGGCCTTGCAAGGCGAAGAAGCGGGTGGCCCGGTCGTCTTCTCTGATGAACTTGGAGAAGAGGGAGGCAGAGTGGTTTGAGGATGGGAGGAAAGACGAGGTGATTGGAGGGATGCGCGTGAACGATGGATGTGCGGGGAATCTAAGTTGATGGTTAATGGAGGGTGATGCAGTGTGTAGGAGCCTAATTAAATCAGAGAAGTTAAAAGAAAATATAAAGGGAGATCAGAGAGCTTACCTGGAGGAAATTGGTGAAGGAGACAGTCTGTGCTGAGCTCCGAGGGGAGCTCGGGTCATCGCTGGACTCTGGAAACCCCTCGGAGCAGCTTATCGACGAGTGGGCACCAGGGGTCTAGGCCTACCATGGCCCAAGGTCTCACTGGAGGCTACACCTTCGTCGCTCCTTTGATCTGGCCTCCCCCTATCATGGGGAGGCGGACAGGGGCAAGGCGGAGTCCCGCGTACAAGTGGACGGTCGTGAAAGTGGGAGGAGATGGTGTATTTGAAGGATGGAGCTGGCAGTTCCGATGAGGATCACTGGGAATTGCATGGGGGACGTGGAGCAAAGTAGAGGGGGATATGGAGCAAGTGGATCCCCACGAGGATGGAGGAAGATCGTGCTTGGATGTATGATAGTCCGTGAGTGCAGAGGTTGGCTGAGAAGACGACGAAAATAAAAAGGGGGGTGGTGGGTATGTGAGGTGGAGATCGTGGGAGAGAGGTCCAGCCAGAGAAAGGGGACGATGCCTTAGCCGTTGGATCTCTCAATCTAATGGATGAGAAGGGGGCGCGAAGGTACTACTCAGATTAGATTGATGGGGGCAAGATTGAGGGGCGCAAAGAGCACCACGTGTTGTGAGGAAACATTGGCGGAGGCGGGCGATCCAAATTTAATATGAAGATGGATCAAAGGGCTAGGATCAAAGTGCAGATGAACTGTGAAGATGTGAGGCGCTTTAGATCGATCGGGTGGTGGTGGAAAGAGACACATGGCAAGAGGAGAGATAGGCGGGGGTGGATGGTTGTGATGTGATTGGATGGGCTGATCAAAGGGCTGGAAATGGGACGGGTGCGTGCAGCCTTGATTTAATATCCAAAAGTGGAACGAGCGATAGTGGAGACCGACACGTGGCGAGAGGAGAGAAATGCACTGGCGAACGGGTGAGATGCTACCTGATGGTTGATCGAATAGCTGTAGTTGGGGTCCCTACATGCGGTGGAGATTAAAGCTCCAGAAGACAATCAGATGGCGGTTGGTGCAGGCGCGCGACGAGAGGGCACGGGCCATGTGGCTCAATCAGAAGGAGCCACGTGGCCCAATTAGGTTATTCCAGAGAAAAACTCAAAAAAGGTGGCTAAAATGGTCGAATTTGGAAAAACTCAAAACATGAAACTTGTAGATCTTGATCAGATCTACAAGTTTCATCCAAAAACAGAAACGATGACAAATGAGTGGAGAAATATTTTTGTGAGCATTTTTATGGGTATAAAAATACTACAATTTTTAATTTTGCTATTTTTTGTATTTTAAATTAATTCTACAACTCAGATATATACAATGTTTTATCTAGTTGTTATTGACATTACTTTAAGCAAGGAGTTAATATCTGCAAATTATGATAATAAAATCGAGTTTCATCACTTGTGCGGTCAAAACTTCCTTCTCCTCTTGAGTCAATGTCGCATGCTTCTTCTCCAAGTCTCTCGACGCATTTACAACGCATTATTGAATGAAGATCGACTCTATCTTGACCTACCGTGGGAAAAAATCGATGCTTCGATTGAACTTCTATATCTCAAACTTCATCGTTATCATGGATGCCTATCAGATAAATAAATGATATGTTACAAGAGGCTTCAACACAAAGTGGAAGATGAAGACAAGTTTGCAAAACATTGGAATCACATGCTCATGAATCATGATTTGGTTAAAATAGTTGGTTGATAAAGCTTTACGACATTAAAGTGACGAAGCTTGATGTTTTATGAAGTACACATTTACTGCGGATATCGTGAGTACCCAACTTTAGAGTCATCGAATTCCTCCTTAAAAGCATATCTACTATGTAAGTGTAAGCTTAAGGACTTCTTTTGTTCATTTATAGCGAGTTTTGAGTGGCAAAAGATATAACGATGACAATCTACGTATGAATCTCGACAGGAGTTGCATAGATGTTTGCGAAAGTGCCCATGTTAGTTCCAGTATCGGGGACATATACAAGTTGTGCTCTTGAAGTATCTCAAGATAAATAAGAAAAGTTCTTAATGAACATTGTGATTTCTATGGAAATGAAGGAAGATCTTGTTGTGTACAGAAGAACATATGGACATTGGAATGAATATTATTTTTTCAATGATTGTTTACAGTGTTGTATATGCATCGGTCGACATGTTGCGCTGTCAAATACGATTACGAAATAGACCGTAAATTATTCACCGATGATGTATTTTTATTTCAAATGGGAAAAATGCATTCTAGTATACAGCTCGATTGGTGGGTTTTGCAAATCATGGTTACTAGAATAACTCCTAACAGATTACCTAACTTCCATAACAGAAAATAGCAAAAAATTACATGTTATCATGCCTTATTCCACCATTTCTTATTCCTCCGAATGAAAAATAGTACCTTACACTCCTTATTCCTCCAATCTTATTCCACCTTATTCATCAACCGAACGCATCTTTAGGGATCCCCAAGGTAATTGGAAGGTTCGTGCATAATTTGCAACATGGCAAGGGGCCAAGGCCAAAGTTTCCCATGAAGGAACGGCATTTGAATATTATTACGTGTAATGTAACGTTTGATGGCAATCTCCTACCAATAAACCGGTTGACATCCTTCTAGACTCAAGTTGCTGCAAAAAAATAGTATTTTTATCAAGGGATATTTACCCAGCGAACCCTGAAATCTTTCAAAATTACCTCTACGACCTTTGAAATATCGATATTCCTCCCTAGACCCCGTAATCTTGCTAACCATTACCGTGCAGACCCTCTGGTTAACTCCCATCCATTTGTCCGTTAAAACTAACCGGCTTCCGTTATATTTGTTTACATTATACCCAATTTGTTTGTTAAATTGGTCTCTTTGATTCTTCTGCATATGACTTACAGACTCCAAATCGAGCTAGCCTTTAAAAATTACCCAAAGAAAATGCATGAAAATCGAGACTAAAGTGGAAATAACAACGTTGGAAACTCGAGATCCTGAAGCTTGAGTCCAGTACTCTTGAGGCATCTTCTCCTGCCCGTTGCAATTCCTGCTCGTATTAACCCCGTTGCTACACACGCAGACGTAGTAGTTCTCAGGCGGTACGTAGCCGCATACCCCGCCAGATGCCTCGCACGCCGCCCGCACCTCAGCTGACGCCCCGTACTCCTCGTACCCCTTCTCCTCCCCGTACTTAAGAACCACGCCGTACTCCCACGTCCGTGGGTCCATGGGAGTGCTCCCGAACGACACGACAGAAGTGTAAGCTGCACAATGAAGGCCCTGGAGGTCGAGCTCGTCCCGTGGCCCGAGCTCTGCAGGAGAGAAGACACAGCATGTGGAGGTGGGAGCGAAGATGGGGAGACCGAGGGAAACGACGGTCGGGCATGTGTGGACAAGGGAGCAGAGGAAGGACCGCGTGGGATCGCATATGGTGGAGGAGGAGCCTTTGTAGGTGAGTGAGAAAGTAGGACTGGGGCAGCTGAGGAGGATGAAGAGGGAAGGGCCTAGCTGGAAGGGCCCCGAGGGATCAAGACCCACGTTGGGAGTCGAGGGGTACATGGAGGAGCACGTCGACATGCGAGCAGGGGTGATGGTGATGGTGGATTCTGAGTAGGAGACGGACGTCACCGGATAAATGCCCGTGTGCGTGGTGAGGAGGAGCTGGCCCTCAGGGTTCGCCTCCACGGAGCAGGTCAAGAAAGGGTGAAACCGTGGTGCGCCGCAGCCGCAGCCTGTACCGAAAGGGTAGCGTATGGGGAGGGAGCCGCAGGAGGAGCCGCAGAGGTTGCTCGAATAGGACGGCAAAGTGGAGAGGAGGAGGAGGAGTGTCGCACGGCCGATCAGCTGATCCATTGGTGTGTGGTTTGGGTCCTTGAGCCCAAACGAACCTCGAGATCACCATGCCAGAGTCCACCATGATGCCGTCAGAGGCAAAGTAGAAAACGACGCTGTGGTGGTCGGAGCGGGAGGGGATCTGGAGGTTGACGGCGAAGAGGAAAGACTTTGAGGGGAGGGGATGAAGGTGGTGGTCGGAGCGAGAGAGAGAAAGAGGGGGAGAGAAGAAGAAATGAGGGCCCTTGGATTTGCTAGGGTTAGATTAACTCAACCTAAACCCAAACAAGTTAACTTAAAAGATCTCAAATTAACGGTAGGGTCTATAGGGTAAGACGGAGCAAGATTACGGGGTCTAGGGAGGAATATCGATGTTTCAAAGGTCGTAGAGGTAATTTTCAAAGATTTCAGGGTTCGCTGGGTAAATATCCCTTTTATTAAAGTAACGCAACTTACCTATATCCCCTTTGAATCGGCCAAGAGATCAAGGTCGTCCAGCGAAGCAAAGCGACTCCACTGGTCAGCTTATAGTATATGAGACTCAGCGTTGATTGATACAAGCGTGTGTGTAGATAAGGCTTGGCTGTCAACCATAGGGAGGTTTGGCTGTCAACCATATATACACTAGAAGGGTATATTCCCTTTTCTGTATGTTTCTTTCTATAAAAAAAACATCCAATTTAAGCAGGTCCCATGTCTTATATTAAGATATCAAAAATAATTAAAGGGTGCCAATAATGAAACAAAAATAGGAAGAACTCATATATACAAATCTCAGAGGGTGCCAAAATTAAATAAATAAACAAATTAATTACAAATAAATTCCGATGACCATTCACAGAAAACATGATCAAGGACGGAAGCCCCCGCCGGCGAGGAAGCCGACGAGGTCCTTTTTGTACGGCAGGTAGGATCGCCGACGGTCCCCCGTCGCCGTTGCATCCGCCTTTGCATAGTAAAGCCGGTGCACCGCCGCCATGTTCGCCTTTGGATCCTTCTCCTTCCTCCTCGCCATATCCCCTTCCGGAGCATGCTTCTTCTCGGGCTCAGGTGTTGCGTGTGCGTGCGCGTGGGCGAGGAAAATGTATTTCTTCTTGCCGTCACTATGACTCCGGCCGATGACAAGGTCGCGGAACTTCCACCGGAGAGACGAGCTCCCGGTGGACTTGCTCTTCCTCCTCATCTCCGGGGACAACGGCACGGGAGTCGTCCCTGGGGTCCATAGGCAATAGCTCTCGGCTGGAATCCCGCTGAGCTCGTCGTCCTCAGACGACGTTGGGAGATCTCCCTCACGCCCCTCCTTTCTCATGAGCTCACGGAGGGGTGCTCTCACCGCCGCCCTCTCCTCGCAATTGAGAGGGACCACGCGGGAGGCGGTGAACTTCTCCCCGCCGCCTCCACCGCCCTGGTAGAGGCGGAAGAGCTCCTTGTCGAAGAGGGGGTAGACAGGACGGATCTGACCGTTCAAGAAGATCTCATCGGCCGTGGCGAACTCGGGATCGTCGCAGAGCAACGCGAATTCGAAATCGTCTCGAATTCCGTCGTCCTCCTCATCTCCATCCTTGTTCGACAGATCCGTGGAGTCTGAGACCGATTCCGCGGCTCTGTCGAAGTAATCGGGGGAGGCCACAAAGGTCTCCGGCGCCGCAAATTCTTCCGTTTGCATGATGGAATTGTGAATCCAAGTGGAGATGAGATGAAGAGAGTGTGAGGTGGTTCTTAAAAAGGGACGGAGAAGGGAGGAGAGGATCGGGGGTGCTTGGTAGTTGGGATCGGACCATTTGGTTAATATATAGAGCGGAGGGGAGAGCCGAAAGCGTGGGGAAGAGGTAAGCGCATCTGCTCAGTTGCTGAGGGTAAAAGGGGGAACCAAATTTCTTTTCTACTTTCTCCGATTGGACGGGGATCTTATGCAATAATGCATAGGTCTTTTCTAGATTCAGGGGCATGGTATGAGTCCACAAAAAGTGGGATTTCGTGCTAATCGCTCGAGCGCCTCGTGCTGCCCTTGAGGTCTGCATTACTACAGAGGATCCCCTCGCTCTTCGATTCGCTAGCATATGGGACCTAGGAGGACACGTGGGAGTGGTAACTTGGGATCAATATTTTTGAAACCAAAACAAAAATCTTTTTAAAATGATCGGATTTGGGTTGAATCATATAATCAAATTGCTTTAATTGGATTGATTTAAACTAGACCAGTGAGAAAAATGGTTGAACCGGTTAATTAAATCGAAATGAAATAAAATGTATATAAAATTTATACTTAAATATACTTGAAATAAAAATAAAAGGGATTTTATCACTTGTGCCCCTCCGAGATCTCGCAATTTCAGTTATACCCCTATCTTTTTGGTAATATCAGTTGTGCCCCTCAAAAGTTTCTCCGTCATCAGTTGTGCCCTTCCGTCAGGTTGACCGTCAATGAATTGACTTAACCATGGTTTTTTCAAACCTTGGTGCATTTAAGAGGGGTATTATTGTCCAGAGGCCTCTTCTTCCTCCTCCAACCTCCTCCTCCTCCCTCTCCGGCCCGAGCTCCGCCCCGAGCTCCCCTCCCCTCCCCGACGCCGCCCCGAGCTCCCCTCCCCTCCCCGGCGCCGCCCCGAGCTCCCCTCCCCTCCCCGGCGCCGCCCCGAGCTCCCCTCCCCTCCCCGGCGCCGCCCCGAGCTTCCCACCCACCACCACCACCAACCATGCGCGGAGGCGGCCTCTGGCAGCTGGGCCAAGCCCTCGGGCGCGCGGCCCGTCGCGACCTCGCCACGGAATCCGCCCCCCTGAAGCGCACCGTCCTGCACGACTTCCACGTCGAGAACGGCGGCAAGATGGTGCCCTTCGCCGGCTGGTCCATGCCCATCCAGTACAAGGACTCCATCATGGACTCCACCCTCAACTGCCGCTCCCACGGCTCCCTCTTCGACGTCTCACACATGTGCGGCCTCAGCCTCAAGGGCCGCGACGTCGTCCCCTTCCTCGAGACCCTCGTCATCGCCGACGTCGCCTCCCTCAAGGACGGCACCGGCACCCTCATCGTCTTCACCAACGACCGCGGCGGCGCCGTCGACGACTCCGTCATCACCAAGGTCACCGACCGACACCTTTACATCGTCGTCAATGCCGGCTGCCGCGACAAGGACCTCGACCACATCGGTGCTCACATGGAGGCCTTCAAGAAGAAGGGAGGGGACGTCGAGTGGCACATCCACGACGAGCGGTCCCTTCTTGCTCTCCAGGTTCGCTCTCTCCGGGATCTGCTTCTGCTTCCGGTTGCGCCTCAAACGTGGTTTTGTTATCTCGTGTGCTGTTGTGCAGATCTAAGGGCTTGTTTGTTTGTTTTGTCTAACCACGGAGGAGGAGGAAGAAGATGGGAAGAGGAGGAAGAAGAAGAGGTTGGGGAAGAGGAGGAAGAAATGACCATATAACCTTTTTTAAAAAAAATAATTCCGCTTATGTCCTCAAAGTTAACGTCCGTTTGCACTGTAGATGGACGGTCACTAACCCGAAGGGCACAAGTGATAAAATAGCAAGTTTTGAGGGGCACAACTGATATTACCAAAAAGATAGGGGCATAACTGATATTGCAACATCTCGGAGGGGCACAAGTGATAAAATCCCAAAATAAAATGCATAGAGAATGTATATATTTCATATCAGACATACAATATTTTATCGCATGCACCATCAAATGTCATGCATTTCATATTTATTTATTTATTTGTACTAGATGTCCTATAATATAATAGTTGTTTAGTTATATGTAAAATCCAGTACATGCTAAAAGTTGTGTTAGAGACTGTAGTTGGTTTGGAGTTTAAACAATGGTGGAGAGGGGAGGGGCTTGGCCCTCGGACTCCCAACCAAAATTCATATATGAGTTTAATATATAATATTATATATAATCTAAATGCACTATTTAGTAATTAATATTTACATATTATGTATAATAGTCTCCATATCTCAACAAAAAAAACAGTATAAATGATCTAATTACAATAATTAATTGTTAACATTATATGATGTCCATTAGTCGGATATTGATACATCCGTATACGACTATCATCGTACATATTTATAAACCGTCATGGATATATAGTTTTTATTTTAGCATATATGGTACAGATAAATATTTTCTTTTTTTTCTTTGCATATACAGATATGGATTTTGATACCTCTTTCATTTTTTAGGATCTTAAAACGGATATGGTTACAATTTTTTAGTGTATACATATATGGATGCATGTACATATTTGTATCTGTATGTTAGCAACCCTATTTTTATCTACATCGATGTTAAAATAGATATACAAATACACATACACATGTTAAAGTTTGTATAACAAATACGTCAAGGGATCAATACACATATTTATATTTGTTTGCATTCCTGGTAAGTAAAAAGTATTGTATAGTGTTATTTGTTTGAACATATTAAATCTAAAGGTATTACTTAATATCACATTAATAAATATGTATTCCAGTGATATGAAGAGTTTTGTAGAGATCTTTTTGTCAATATGATGTTTATAGATATTATTTATGTCTGATTTATAAGTTTATATGGGTATTTTTTATAAAAATACATTCCCAATATTAGTTTTAAGGGATTTTTACAACCATAACCCTGAGTAATTTCGTAATAACATTCATAACCTGTATAATTGCGAATTACATGAGAAATCCCGAGTAAAGGTTAACTCTTACATGACATAACCTTGTGTTATGTTTCGTTTGGGATATCCGTTATATTTAATGGTTTCCGTTAAGAAAGACCAAAATGTCCTTGATGTTCATCTTATTTGCAAAACATACCATCCCCAGAGTTCCTTCTGGAAGGCCCCCGGTCCCCACGCCGAGCTGCTTTGTCCCCGCCACTGAGCTCCTCCGACCCCACCCAGTCTCGTCCCCGTCGTCGCACTCCCTCCTCGAAGCCTCCCACCAAGTCGACCTGCTCCCCCCCCCCACCACCGACGAGCTGCTCCTCTCCTGGTTGAACCCACGACCCCACCCCACCCGACGCCGCACCCCCCCAGAGCCCAACTCCCGTGGTCGACGGGAACCACCCCACCTCCCAGCTCCCATGCTCGACGGCAACCACCCCACCCGCAAGAACTTAAGCGTCCCTTGCTCGACGAAAACCACCCCGCTCGACACCCCCCCCCCCCGAGTCCAGCCGATGGAGCCCCCTCCCCTGAGCACCGCACCATCCCCAACCCCCCGAGCACCGCAGCTCCTCCCGTCGATGGAGGCCCCCCGCCGTCGATCCGATGGAGCTCCCCCCTGAGCACCGCAACCCCATCGATGGAGTCCCCTCCCCTGAGCACCGCAGCCCCTCTCGTCGATGCCCCCCCCCCCCCCCCCCCGCACGCACTGTATCCTCCCTGCTCGCTGCTCAAGCGCCGATGGAGCCCCGCATCTGGAACCACCCGCAGGAACCTAAGCTCCGCCTGTCGCCAACCCGCGGGCAGCCTTCCCATCCCACCGCCAGCAAGGCTTTTTAGGAATTTTTCCTATTTTTTTATTTTGGGTAATCTTAAACGTTCATTGGTAGATTGGTTAGATTAACTCACCCATATGATTGAGTTAACGTTTAAAATTAACGGAGGGTTATGGGTGTGAGACAAAGTGACTATTCAAGGTTTCTTATGTAATTCACGATTATGCAAAGTTATGAATGTTATTGCAAACTTACTCAGGGTTATGAGTGTAAAAATCCATAGTTTTAATCAATTACAGAATTATTGGAAGCTCACCTTATAGATTGAATTCGTTTCCACATTTCAAACCTAATATAACTTCTGTTAGTGTTCTACGTATCCTCCAAATTTCGCTCAAATACAATATCATTTCCTATTTTATCTTAGTGGTTAAAGTTCAATCAATATTTAAGTAACTTAAATCTCATTTAAAAGAAAATCAGACTTTTTGTCATTGATATAAAATAGTAAATGACCTTGAATTTGAGCGAAATTCAGAGAATATATATAATATTATTCGAAGATTTAATCTATAAGATTGGATTTTAAGAAACAAAATTCGAAAAAAAATTACACCACCTCTTTTATAACTCATAGTCATTACAACTTAGGAACCTTCTCAAATATTAACAACTAAAATGACATGATGAATTAGATAAATAATATCTAAATAATTTGCCCCTCAGAAGAATTTCTAGTTTCGTCTCTGAATTTTAAATAGATAATCAAAGATCATGGATTCAATTCTTACTATTACTATTATTTTTAAATCAATTAAAATTAAATGCAATTCAACTTCAGTTAAACCTGATTAAAAATAATAGACCGAACCAACATATTGACTAAAAGTTTAGACATTCAAACTGAACCGACAAGAACCGGTTAACCAGACCGATCCATACCTTATTCATCAATCCGGTCCGGTTTTTAAATCATTGCTTGGGAGAGAATTTGTACGTGAAATTATACAAAAGGTCCCAATGTTTGGTATCAATATGAAAAAATGCCGATAGAAAATTAGGATATTCTTAGGCCCGACATTTCTCTGGTCTGAGAAGTGTGATGTATATGTTAATAACTAATAAGAAACTGCTAGTCAAAAAGTTTCGAATCACGTAATTTATATCTTTAAGATTAATTTCAACATTTTACTAAGAATATAATAACGTTAATAATTTTTTATTGTATTAGAACATGGAACCATAATATATCAAGGTTCTTGTCGGAACCATTTGTGATGTTCTTCCAAAATTTTGGAACATTTCGTTTAATTTATCCATAGTTTATTTAATTAATTGAAAATTTCATGTAAGTGTAAATATCCACTTCTGATTTTTTTCCCAACGTGAACTATCATAATTTATTAGACAACGTCAGCGTCAGCAATAAGGGTGTGGAAAAAAATCTGTTGCTTTTAAAAAGCATAATCCGAAGGACAACTTGCAAAAGGTTTGAATTTGTGTAAGGTTATCACCGCACAAACAATTTAGAGTAGACCGCACAGAAACGTCAGTTTTCAATGTTGTACATGAACTTAGAAAAGCTAACAATATGATATCTGATTTTAAAATTTATTTTAATATTGTATTTGACTATTGAAATTTAATTGATCGTTTACTTTTCTAATCTTAAATCATAACTAGTTCACCACCCGTGCTTTGCACGGGTTGGAAACCTAACTGTTAAAATATGTATTTTTTGAAATTTGAAGTATTCTTTATGTTCCGAGAGGATAGAAATTATGCATCTTATAAACTCAAATCTCCATGGGATTGACTCTTGCTCAAACTCAACGTTACTAATCAATATCCGTATGTACGAGAAGTTTATTAAAACACCATATTTGTTGAACATAAACTTAATATATTTTGCTATAAACTGAGGGCTTCGTTAATAAGCATGTTTGTTTAGACAACAAAAGTTAGCGTCGTCAGTTTAAATCTGACGTCAAAACCGTTGCTATGATATTCGAATGTACTGTAGAAATTGTACAACACTATATTTTCTACTATTGTTAGTTGGTCGTTCGCTTACAGATTCTGAGAAAAAAAGACATGGAAATCTTGTTAGCTTGAAGTTAAGCCATACTATTAAATTCTTTAATCTTTGTGACATAAATCACCTATTTCTACATACCATTAGCATTTCATCCACATTGAATCTCTTTATTCTGAAAAACCAAGTCTCCAGTTATAGCAGTCCAACTACAACATCATGAAATCTTATGCTTATGTTCACTTTTTGAGTATTTCATATTGTAACTGAATCATCCCATGCTGAATTTGGGTAGCACTCAGAACAACAATCGATCTTTAAAATTCCCCCATATATATTGCTCACTGCAACCCAGCTCTCCTCTTGAATTCAAAGTCGAATAGAAAACACCAAACTGTAATAAAGTTCATCCAAATTAAAATACAAAGTTGGGATTCAAAGACAACTGACGTGTGCACATCTTGTAGATGTGTGCACTTCATTAGTCTTCAAACCAATGCAATCTGTCAGGCAAATAATCTTCAAATTGTAACCATTGAATTGAGTAATAACGTCCACCCTTACAGACCTTCAGCTTGAATCTCATCATCAAATAGTAACAGTTTACGGCATATATTCAACACCAACTTGAATCTCTATATCAACACAAATGTTAGAAAGAAAATAGTAGATTAAGAGTAATTAGATGTGCATACATCTAGAAAGTTGTGTGCACTTCCAAATCTGCTCGTCAAGGTCTAGACTTCTATAAGAGAATTAAGGGCAATAAGAAATCTGAGAGGTTTTGACTTCAGCTTCAACCTCCTAGCATAGATACCCTGTGAAATTCATCCCAAGAAAAAGCCTCTGCCAATCTTAAATAGCAAAGACTTGAATATTTTTCCTCAACTTTTGTGACCATGTTGATATTTAACAGCATATAGCCAACACATCATGAACTTCCCAAGAAGGAACAACTCTACAATAGCTCTGTTGTGCAAACATGTATGTAAGATGTGTACATTTCCTTGAGAAAGCCGAAAAGCAAAGCCAGACATTGTGTTGATTTTTTTTGAATTAATGCATTTACTTTAGGCAGCAAACTCCTTCCATTAACTTTTCTATGCCCATCTTTGGTTGCAGAAATGTTAGTTGAAGTTTTGTATCTCATGTGTCTATTTGACAACCCATGTGATTCAGACATTCATACTCTATGGCTTGTACATGCCATGGAAAAAATACAGTTTGATGTAGTATGCAAGTATATGTACACTATTTTGTAAAATGGTACCATCCCAACCAATTCATTACATAGAGAAGCATGTCCAACCCGCAATTTTCCTGTGTTAGGAGCGGCCTCTCTTTGGAATCCTTTCAATTTAGTAACAGTTAATAAAGATTTTGTAGATAACATATATGATAAACTTATTGCAGTGTCTGTAAGGGGAATGCTAAAGAAGCAACTATTTTACCTTGCCCCTTAAACAATGGAGGCTATTTAGACCATTGTTTTGTGGGCCGGGAATGAAATCACAACACGATAAGCTGCAAAAGCAACATGGCATTTGCAACTATGTGCATATTGATGTTTTGTGGCACCAACAATTCAACTATTATGCCAATACACCAACAATCAAATATAGCTCCTTTCAGGAAAGGGATGCTAATAAAAACATGACAAAATTAGTATTGGCATATCGAAGTAAAAACAGACAAAATTATGACGAAACTGGGCATGCGAGATCTGCTCATAAGAAAATATATTCAGTTTCGCAACACTGCATTTTTTGACGAAGACTTTGTTAAAGTTACATCGGGATTGTTCTGAACAGACATTGTCCCATTCATAGAGAGGTAAAGTGAGAGATCTAGCAAGTTCGCCACCAAACATTGGAGAAGGGGCACAATCCCACAAGGGAATACTATTTGACAAAATATATTGCTGGTTCCAATGTTGATGGTGACTATAATCAAATTTTTAGAGAAATATTGATGTATTTAGCTCGATATTTAATAAAGTTCGAGAAATTAGTTCAAGAGGGATAAATCCATTCCTAATCATGACTGTAATCAGAATACACATATGTACTAACAACATCATAATCACGTTATGGTACTCATACAAGTTGAAAATGTATATAGTTATATAGTTACTACCTTCTTAAGTTTATCATATCAGAATTATGACATATCACAAAATTAAAAACATGAATGACAATGTCAAAGGTAAAGCATAAGAAAACCTTCCATGACATGTAGGCACGACCAAACATGCTCCTGCAAGTGAAACAAAAGCCATGGTACCGTTGCAGTGGAGGGGAAGGCAGTGACATGGCAATGGAGGAGAAGGCCAAAAGGGCGGTGGGTTTGTGGAGAATGGTGACATGTGTTTGCATTTAGTTGGATGTAGCCACCATTTTTTAATTTGGGCAAGAGAAAATGCGTGATTTTCAGACATAAAGTTTTGTCATCAGAACTGAATCCCAACAGTTCAAGGAGGAGTGATCCACTGAGCCTATTATGCATGGACCAAAAGATTCTAAGATTCAAAAAAAGTGTCTAACTCCGACAAGTCCACAATTTTTTATGCATGACTAACTCTCTGTTGATATGATTGTAGCTCGCATCCAAAGTCCACAATTTTTTAAACATCGTGTTGCAATCAAACATGACACTACTAAATTTTACGGGGTTAGGCCCATCGTGAAGCACAAGATTGTTAGCAATATTAGCATCAAATCAACTAAACTCTACCTCAACTCTACCAACAACCTGCACCTCCTCCACGTCGCCTGCGTCGAGATCGTCGACGATCTGGACCACGCCGTCGCCTCCATCGCGTGCCTCGGCGAGCGCTGCCGGGTCAATTGGCCTCGCGGGTTCGACCTCATCTACAACGACCTCAAGTCCGGATGCAGCACCGATTTCGTGCTCGAATTCCCTGCCAAGGACCTCGACAAAAAGGTGAAGAAGATAGAGGGGTACCTCTCTGCCATCTCCGCGCTCCACCGTGAGATGGAGGTGTTGACTGACCTCGAGGCGTCCGAGCGGAACCTCAAGCGATGGCGGAAATACAGCGGCCCGATCACTGTCGGAGGTCCTCTGGTCGTGACCGGGAAATCGCATGCGGATCCTCCTGGGGAAGATCTGCTTGTGAAGAAGCTCATCGAGCAACGACGAGTCGTCGTGAAGCTATAGGAGGACTCCCTGTGGGAGCGGAGCTACGAGAGGCGGTGTGAGGAATTCCTACAAACATCAAGGGTAGGATTGGAATGAGAGGACAGACGCAAGGGACAAAAATGGAATGTACAGGAGAAAATTTAATTGTTGGTCGGTGGTCCCCCTGCATAATAGATGTTATAGATATCTTAAAATTACATTGAAACGAATATTAAAGATTGAATATACCATCGTTACTTTTTAAAGTATATGTATGTCGTTGAAATTGGTTAAATAATTCAGGAATTTTTGTGTAATTTCACTACAAATTATTTGAGAGGTATTATAAAAAAAATCTTCTTTTTTAACAAAGAGATAGATGGAAGAGATGTAGCTTCATCGAGAAGGATGACAAGGATTAATATTTTTTTGGCTTGAAAAAAAAGGTATATCCCTTGGAAAAATTACATATTCACGTTATAGTGACACATGCCACTTGTTGCATGTCCCATTCATCCTCTCCTCCCGTTTTAAATCTATTTTTAATGTGGGAAAAAAATGCAAAAACACGTGGGGGCCCCTCCATGCAGCATAGTTTATGGAAGTGAAAATTACACAATGTTCCTCAACTATTAATCCAATCATCATGACGTTACCAAAACTTTGTCATGTTCGTTTCCATCGATGTGCTGATGATTTGCCTACTTTTTTTTAAATAATTATTAAATAGGGATATTTACACCCATAACTTTAAGTAATTTCATAATTACTCTAGAAATCCTGTATAATAACAAATTACGCTCAAGACCTTGAATAGTCCCTAACTCTTACATTCATAACCCCGAGTTAATTGCCACCGAATTTTCCATCAACTATGACGGTATCCGTTAAGAATTTTACATTTTACACCCAAATTTCTCTTTATTTATGAATGACTCCTCCCCTTCTTCCCCAACCTCCGACTCCAAACATACAACCCCGTCCCTCCATCGTCGTCCTCTCACCGGAGCCTCCACCAGGCCCTCATATCGACTGCAAGCTCCACCCCACCGACCTGCATGCGCTTCTTTTCCATCGCCGGTTGCTTCCCCTCGTCGAAGAACACCCCGCCTTGCCGCCTGAGATAGAGCCTAAGAACTTGTATCTCTGCTTTCCACTTCCAGCAAGGCAATAACAAGCTAAAAATCCAAAACCTTTTATTTTTCAAATGCTGAAACCACCCTGCAAGAACCCACCGCCATCCTCACTCCCCCACGCCACAACGGCGCCCTCCCTCTCCCACGCTGACGATGTCCTGCCTCCCGCACCTGGCGTGCAACAACGCCCCCGGCAACCCCTTCTTGCCCCGCCTGGAAGGTCTCCCGCACCCACCCCCTCGGTACCCCCCTCCCTTCCCCCACCTGGAAGGCTTACGCACCCACCCCAGGTCCCCCGCAATCCCCCTGCCCCGCCTGGAAGGCTTACCCACCCACCTCCTGCCTCGCCATCACCTGCTCCCCCCCGGAAGGGCCCGCTTCTTCTCCTTCACCTTCTCCCCCCCCCTGGAAAGCCTCCCGCAACACCCGCCTGGAAGGCCGCCATCCCCCGTACCTGCGGCACCATCGTCTGGAAAGTCACTGTACCACCGCACCACCGCCTGGAAGGGGCGTTTGGGGGAGGAGGAACAGGGAGCTGGGGGAGGAGGAATGGGGGCTGTGGAGGAGGGGGGTTCTTTTTATTTTTAGTTTTGATTTAATTTTAACCGTTGGATTGATGCTAGGTTAGATTAACTTGATGGTTTGGTTAGGATTGACGGTTAAAACTCACAAAAGGTTAGAGATGTGAGACGGAGTAACTACTTGGGGTTTCTCATGTAATTCGTGGTTATCTTGGGTACCTGGGGTAATTATAGAAGTACTCAGGGTTATGGGTGTAAATATCCCGAAAAAATATCATTCAATATCTCATTTGGGGAGCCCAATCCTCGCAATTGAGGTGCTAATTTGGGATTGAGGCATCAAGTGTTTATTTAGAAGTGACGGTTGGACCTAAACCCCAAATCAGCACATGAGGCGTCAATTTAGGAGGGGAATGCCGGCAAAACTACCCGTTGGCCCCCTCCTTTGTTGGTTATAAAATCCCACCACCCCCTCTCTTCTTAACCATCCCACCTTTCTCAACACTCTCAATCTTTTCAGTATCCTCAATCCTCTAATTTCTTCTTCTTCTCAACCCTCTCAATCTCCCTCAGATTGCTTTTCCCTCATACGACTTCCGTTAAGCTTCTTCGATTAAGAGCAATTCGAGAAATTTCTTTTTTTAATGATTTTTTGCAAGTTTTTTAATAATTAGAGAAGAGTATATTTTTACAGATATTTTGTTATATCTTATTATATATTCGGAACTATTTGCTTGCTTTGAAGATCACCTCCATTCAATGTAATTTTAAATTTATACATATATTTTTTTTGTAATTCTAATTATTGGTGAGTTGTGCATATTTAGTTAATATCAAATAAATTTTGTTGTTGTTTCTATAAGAATAATTTATGATAAAAATGAGAAGTTGATGTTTGAATAGGAAATTTCTCTTTTATGAATGTCATTAATTATTAGCTTAAAAATATAGATCACATCGTAGATCAATTAACAATTACATAATGTAAAAAATAAATATTAATTTCGTAGATTAAATTAGATATTATATTACATATGCTTCTTTTGTATGATTTAACTATTTTCGTAGATCAAATATTGATATTGTTGATTCACGATAAAAAATGAGAAGTTGATGTTTGAATTGGATATTGTCCTTTTAATGAATGTCATTAATTACATCATGCATCAAATAACAATTACACAATATAAAAAACAAATATTAATTTTGTAGATCAATTTAGATATTGTTAATGAATAGGAAATACTAAAGCGATTTTTCCTTAGATGGTCCCTGGCAATTAGATGACGATGATTTGTCGGCCCATATATCTGAAGAAGATAGTGATGGCATTGATATATCTCAAGAAGATAGCGACGACGATATTGAAAACATAAATAATAATACATGTCATGATTTCGGATATGTTAATTAGCATTGGCCTTAGACAATGAAGATAGGGGACAATCTTATTGTGCGAAAAATGAGGATGTCGTCGAAGTACCGATGGAGGAGCTGCCTCATGTATTTGACCATGAAATTGCAGAGATAGAAGATGTTGCCTTTGTAGAGAGACAATGTGCTCCCACCGACGATTCTGATCTAAATTATTTGTTGGGTACAAGCTAAAAGTCGAAGAGGGATTTGCAATATGATCTTTAAAATGGAGTATGAAAAATCATGTTTAATATAAATTCAAAGCCTTAAATAAGACAAGAAGTATCGACATCCTAAATTGGTCTATTATAAATCGACAATATATGGATTGTTGAGAATGGAGAAGCAAATTCCACCCCCTACAATAGCTTACCAACCACACAGACCAATAGAAAGATGTCTGGTATGTTACATTTAATTCTCCTTATTTTTACTATATTCTATTAACTTATTATATCATAAATTAAATAGATAGATACGATTCTACAAGGAAGTAATAACATAGATGGATCTAGACGATAAACAAACTTGCCTTCATGTATGAACATAAAAGTTGAAGATACAATTAGTTTCTTTGATAACACAATCAACATATTCTCTTTGATGTATTCATTCCAGCACTACGACCGGCTGTATATGTCATCACAAGAGCATCATACATTTGGAGCATCATATTTCAATTTATTTGTTGTAGCTTCGAATTAAGTTACTTCTCTTTTGGTCAATTATATTTTTATAATTATATGATGCAAATCATATAGGTATGAACTATGCGGGATATATCGAGGAGGAGTTACAACAACCACCGATATGTGCGACTTCATGTTGTAAGTAATTCTTTATCTATCAATAACTGAATTTAGTGTTTAGTTTTTTTTATTTTGAATACAATGCAAATGTTTTAGGCATGAGTTATGTAGGATACTGTGGACATGGTTTGTCACAAGAGCAGCCAATTTGAATACAATATAATTACCTCATTCTCATAGGATATGCAGAATCTTCGAGTCAATCACAGTTTGCAGGATTATCATTTGATGGTTCTTCAAGTCAATTTGAATCTGAACCCTCTCTTCTCATACCACCTACTCAATACAATTCGAAAGTTCTTCAACCGATTATTTGTCAGTGTTCGTCAAGTTGAGACAACCAACTTCGATAGACAGTTCTTTGGTATTCCCATGATAATACTTCCATGATAAATTTAGTTTAGTCTTATAACTTGATAGTTAGTTTCTATTGATTATTTACATTGTAAAATACAACAATTACAAATTTGTACTCTTATTTTAATGAGACGTCAGATAAAACATATTCCATGCTTATTTTAAAAATAATAATCATATTTTCTATAAAATAAATAAATATACAACAATTATAGATTTTATTATATAGAAATTGTATACTTATTACTTGTATAAGCATTTTGGACTTATTTACAAAAGTAGGGGGTTTATAATTAAAATTGGGGAGAGGGGAATAAATATTTAAAATCAACCGAAGGGGACTATCCCAAATCAGGTTCCTATTTGAAGACTACATTCCAAATCAGCATCTGAGGTATCGATTGATAGCTATTTCTAAAAATTTTCTAACATCCTACTTATTTGATTAATTATAATTATTTCAATATTTATTTAAAAAAAAATCCAACGATTTGCTGCGCGTTTATTCCAAGTCGATGGTCATACATTGATATTCAAATAAGCACATCAAATGTGGTACAGAAACTTTCTGATGATTGCCTTATGTTTATTTCTTTTTCGTTGCCTATTTAATTATGTGTCCTTCCTTTGGGAAATTGGAATGCAGTACAAAGCTGCGAAGGTGAAATTTTGGGTCAATTGCATTTGAAGCCCCCATTTATTGTCAAAAATATACAATGAATCGTCATTACGAAAAGTAACCAGATTTAAAATTTGTTTGTACTACTCGCATCATTTTACAAACTGGTTGTTCTATAAGATGTTCGATTTTAACACTTTGCGAAGTATAGTCTACTTATTACTATTCACAACTAATTAATTTGCCTAAACTTCGTACATCAATATGCACAATATTTTCCCTTGATATATTTTAGCACCAAATTTTCTAACAATAAGAAAATCGTGAGAAATTTCCTGAACGTGGAAATTAAGGTTTTATTAGAGAGTGGTATATATGTCCCATGTGTCCTTGGTCGGGTGTTTGTAAGAATATCCTTTGGATGTTCTCAGAATGGGCCATCCCTTAATTGGCTTAATATGCCTTTATTGCAATCAAGGCATCCTTTGCTTCCAACCACCATGTTTGCCCTATTTCGAGCTATGCCCCAACACACATATGTCTTTCAAAATCAAAATCTAAATCGAAGTAGGAGGACAAAATCTATATTAGCTTTTCAATAGTTCCCTGCTAGAGATTGTAGATAAAGAATCACAAGTTAAGAGGTGCTGAGCTACTGACTGAGAATGCGGATAGAGGATAGAATCGCGCTGAAGGACTCGAAACAGGTGAATGACAATTGATTTCTATTGATATGTCTTGAATCCTAATCATATGTTCTGCTGAACACAATGGAACAACCGTCTTATGTACCCTCGTCGCATCATACCCTATAGCACGTGGTCCAAATTCTGTTTGTACTGGATATAAACCCCCTACTGTAAGGGTTCTCAGTATCCTCTATATAAACTTCTCTACAAATAGTGAAAATCGATCATCGCTGCTCAAGGACATAGCCCGGTTACAGGTGAACCTAGTGAATATATGTATTTGCTTGTTCGCTTGGTTGATAATGTTTGTTTGTGTTTGCTTCTACTGCTCACAATAATTTCCATATTTACAATTCTTATCATTAATCTCACAAAAATCGGTATATGTTTTCTAGTCGCAACCTCCCTTGCTAGCCCCCATCTCACTTTAGGTTTTTATTCTCATATATCACTATAGGTTGCCTTCCCCTCCTCCTACATATACAAGTGAAAACTCTCTCCTTTCCTTTAGAAGCGAGAGATATTGGATTGCTTATTGACCATAACTTTTCGTCTATTAAGTTGGTCCAAAACAAATCTCGAGGAATCAATTAAGATGAGGAAACCACAAAATTTCCTCAAAATCTGAGATTTGAGATGAAAGATAAAGGTGTTGGTGATGTCACCCGGATCGTAAACCGATTATAGATCAATTGATGGGATTCTAGTCTCTCAAGCTCATTATGCTGGTAGGAAACTTGAGAAATTTAGATATCAAGATTTTAAACGTGCAACCGCTCTTTTTTATTCATATAAAATTCTTTTAGAAGCATGTATTCATAAAAAGAAAGTTTAATGTATTATGCAATGTTTAGTGTTTCATATAGTATGACAATAGCACCTTTTCTTTGTATGAACACAACTTTTGTTGATGTTGGAAAACGATAATATTAATTAAGCATAAAGTAGGTGATGCTTGTGCGAAAGGAAGAGGCAACATTGGGTCATCAATATGCATTTTTCTAAGTCAAAATATAGAATCATTGGATTATTTATGAAAAATTAGGAAGGGGAGTAGACTTGGATTAGGATAAACATGGAAGAGAAAAAAATCAAATGAATGTTGTACTAGGAATCAAGAAGGGACTAGAATAAGAATAGTTACTAAGAATGTACATTTTATTCATTATCGATCAGGTCATTAATCATCATGATGACTAGGTTTCGGGGTTTAGGGTCACTCAGTGTCTTCATTCTTTTCCTTTTCTCTTACTTTATTCTTTTATTTCAGAGTTAAATATCGTATTTTACACAGTATTTATTGTCATTTATTGAGTGTTAATTTGTACAAAATAATGTCATATATACGCATTTAACTAGGGATTTAAGGCCAAAATGAAAGAATGAAGGTGATGAAATGGAAATTCATCACGCACCATCTAACCTCCTGGATATCACGCATATGTCTCTGCATTTTCTCCCCTTTTTGTAACTTGACAAGCTTACATGTTTCATTCTTGTGAAGAGACTCCATTACCTCACCATACGATGTAGGCTTCCTTTTCATTATTATTATTATTATTAGTTTATATGTTACTTTTAAAGGAAATAATAAATTGTAGAGTTTGAATCTTGATTTCTAAGTTGGAAACATTATTCAACCGTCGAACCATTAAATTAATTGTATTCCTAGATAGGAGAATGTTACTCCTAAGCATCTTGCATGATGATGTTTTGAAACACAAACACGTTTTACGTTGTAATTTTAATAATAAAAATCGAGATCGTCAAACAAGTTTCGATGTGTTTTACCTCAAATACACATCTCTATATCCGTATATGTGTTTTATCAACTGTCTAAGTTTATTTATATTGATGTGCGAATATTTTGTGGGTTAATTACGAAATTAAAAACATTGAACGCACACAAATCCACAAGCAACTTCTTCAAAATATCCAGGCCATTTGTAATCGATAAATAAATACTCCAACGTCATACATAGTTACATAAGTATCGATTCCAACCCTCCAAAGTTTATCTTTTGAGGCATGGTTGGTTGTTAGGGTACACCAGGGTATTCTGACATACCCCTAGCTTCAACTCTTCATTTTTGGGTTGGGGTTATTTGTATTGACCATGCAATTTCTTTGGTATAATATTTTTTAACCATGTTCAGATAAAATTATACACATAAAAAATTTATTATAATTATTAGAAGTTGATATAACTCATAATCAATATCACATCATATCACAATTATCATTTCAACCCTCTCATCCCTCCAAATAATTACTATTCACAGGAGAATAACCGAACTCGGTCCAACCAAAGTAATCAAACAGACCCTTAGGATGCGTTTGGTTCATGGGTTATCTAGAGGAGGATAATCCATTTTTGTATTTGTGTGTTTGGTTGGTGGGTTAGGGTTCGGATCCTCTAGGTAAAACAACTTTTACCTAGAGAGGGTAACATGCTTTAGATGACTGCCATGTCATCTCACATACACGTGGCGAGCATCTAGTGTACAATATTTAATTAATTATGGTTGGGACATTAATTACTCATCTTCCCATTTCTTTTCTTGATCAATTATATTTTGGTATCAATAAATATGATCTTTATTTGTAAATGAAAAATAAATTTGGTTGAAGATGGAAATAATATTGGAAACGTATCTATATTTTGATTCACAACATATATCCATATTATATGTATTCGCAAACATTAGTTACCCATCTTTTCCTTTCTTTTCTTGATCGATTATATTTTGATATCAATATTATACTTATACTTATGATTTTTATTTGTATCCATAAAACAAATTTGGTCAAAGATGGAAACAATATTAGATATATATTTATGTTTTGATTGACAATATATACCCATATTATCCGATCCACAAAAGTTATTCAAATACTATGTTACACGAATCTGTATGTGTATAGCAAAATCATCCATATTTTAAAAAATAATCATATCCAAGTCCAATTATAGTTGACAGTGAAACATATTTGCAACAATAAATGCAAAAAAATATTAATCATAACTAAATCTAATTTTGGTTGATTACGATGATTACAGAATATCTATATATCAAAATCATCCAGATCTTTGTAAAACTAACCATATTCATGATTAATTGCAACAATATCTACAAAAGAATCATCATATCCAAGTTCAAATTTGGTTGCAGATATGGTCATCCGAATATCGGTATATTAAAACATATTCGTGGTCAACTTTGATTGATTGTAAAAAAATATGTATCCGTAAAAATATATATAATCTATTTTTTTTGTTAAAGACATGTACCCATTGTAAATACAGAAAAGTTATCCAAACATCATATTACACATGGGAAAAATGGGGCTGCCCCCTAGGGGTAGCCAACATGGCTGCCCCCACCCTATTTTTTACAAAATTTTTTTTATTTTTTTTGGAAAATTGTCATCATATATAATCATCCTTATATCCCTCCTATATGTCATTCGAATTTCATCAAAAACAGATAATCTTAGGGCCTCCATCCAGACGTCATTTTTTCAACGGTCGCAGGATTTTTTAAATCGACCATGTCTGGATGGAGGCTGTAGGAGTCTCTGTTTCTGGCGAAATTCGAATGACATATAGGAGGGATATAGGGATGAATATAAATGACGATATTTTTCAAAAAAATGAAAAAATTTGTACAAAAATGGGGCAGGGTAGTCATGTTGGCTGCCCCCCAGGGGCAGCCCCATCAACCCCATTAGACATATATATTATACATATACGCATCTTTATATCAAAAAAATATTGGCATTAGTAAAAAATATCCCTATCTTCATATATCTTTGTATGTTATAAATATTTTTCGTTATCAACTAAAATTGGACTTGGATATGATTATTTTTTTTAAAGATATGGATGGTTTTGCTATACATATATAGATTTGTGTAACATAGTATTTGAGTAACGTTTGCGAATATAGATAATATGGATATATGTTGTGAATCAAAATATAGATACATTTTCAATATTGTTTCCATCTTCAACCAAATTTATTTTTCATTTACAAATAAAGATCACATTTATTGATACCAAAATATAATTGATCAAGCAAAGAAATGGGAAGATGAGTAATTAATGCCCCAACTATAATTAATTAAATATTATACACTAGATGGTCGCCATATGTATGTGAGATGACATGGCAGTAATCTAAAGCATGTTACCCTCTCTAGGTAAAAGTTGTTTGGAGGGTTGTGCGATATGATTGTATTGAAATTTGAAAAAGTTGGTAGTTATTATGATATGGTTGTATTGGGATTTGAAAAAGTGATAGTTGTTGTGATGTTATTGTATTGAAATTTAAAATAATGAATAGAAGTTGATTATTTTATGATTTTTAGATGATATGATGGTATAATATATATATATATATATATATTTATGAAAAGATGGTAACCCACCAAAATAGAGAGAGATAACCCCCAACTGAAGACACGCTTCAAGTTTGTCATGAACCATAAAATTATACATAAATTCCAAATCGGTATTACCCTGCAAATGAGTCCAATACTAGAAAGTGAAGGGGGGATTTACGATGTCAAGACGGACGTCAGCCCACAGGTGAATGAGGTCATCACGAACGTCAGCCATCAACGTCCAAGAATTGGACAATCTCCAACGTCAGATTAAAAAATCATACGAATTTCTAGAGCTACGTATTATCGTAGAAGTTAAGAAGAGAATAGAAGATTTTTAAAATAAATGGTATAGGCTGCTAAGACGTTTCTTGACCGTTAAGGCAAATTCGTCGATTCATGTTGTCTTCTGGAAGCAAATTAAGTAATGACGTTAACCATATGGATCTGTCTGGAAATCCTTATTTCTCTCGCATTATGACTCTTAACTAGTCAAACCCATATAGCGTACTTATATGGCGTGTTTAGTTAAGAGATCTCAACGTGAAGGACCAGAGCCTTCAACCATAAGGTCTAGATTGTAGAAGTGCGTGGTTACCATACATGCAAATGGATAGATACAGATATGATTACAAGTGTTATTATATTCATATCTTTTTCTAAGTATGAATATGGATGCGGATGCATATATTAACGGATACGGATGTAAAAAAATATTGATTGCATGCAAATAATATTAGAAATACTCTGTAGATTGACTTAAATATAATTGTATTGGATGGAATACATATGGTATAAATATACTAAATGAGTTTATAACATAATAATTACACCAAATATTGTGAAAAGATGTATAAAGTTATATTATTATGGTTAAAAATAAATCTACAACTATATCTATATATGAAACAGATATATGGATACGGATACAGATATCCATGGATATCAAAGTGAGACCCCATATTTTCAGATATTAGTAACATACATAACCATGTTATACTATGTGCTTGATGTAGAGATAATCCACTAATAGTTGATGTTTAATAGACCAAGATCACATTCTTTTAGATAGAAGGTCAATCATAGATACCTTTAGATAAAAATCTGTATTCGTTAACTAAATGGTGATCCATGATCTCTGTGATCCATGATCTCGCGGTTACAACGAATTCAAAAGATGATATTGATCATTATTATCTCTTAATGATAACAATACTTTTTGATATTATCAATAGCATCTAAGCAATATATGCACTCTGATTTGCATTCCCCTTCTAACTTAGGTTGTTGAATCTGTTGTTAACAGGATCAACCATGCATATAATAAACAATAATTATACGGATCCAATTGAACAGAAATAAAAGTATTAAAGATCAATATCATTAACGTCATCCATTTCCAGTTCAATGTCCGATTATGATATGCAAACAGGAATCGAATAATCATACGGAAACAAATAAATGGGCGAGATCCAGAAAGGAGCAAGCAATAAATAAATTGCGGCAAACAAAATACAAGAAAGATAAGATTAGATATCACCGAAGCGTCCATGAAATGGACTGTCCTTAGAGAGGATTTCGCCCCCACAATACCGGTGCGTTGGGTACTGGCGATCCGCTCCTAGGATACGACGGTTCACGATCGTCGTCCGCGCACACCGACGAGACCGTCATCGAAAGCACCTCCGAGAACTTGCAGCCGAGAAGAAACAGGTCGCAGACGCGAGAGAGAGAGAGAGAGAGTGACGGCGGATGGAGATTTCTTGCGAGTGAAGAAAAACGGCGTCGGGTGGGGGATATGAAAAGAAGGGCTCGTGTGCCCTAGCGCGCAGTCCCTTCAGTTTCCGAAAACACCCCTCAACGGTCGTGTCTTTCGGATTCCAAAACTGCGGCTAAGTCGAGCCGTTTGGATCAAGTCTGATTCCCAATTTGATCGCGATTAAATTAATTTGTATGGTTAATTTAATCGATCAGCCAAATGAAACCCACAGCAAAAGTATCGAGATCTGAATTGACTCTCCCAAGCCAGAGCCCGAGCCGGAGCCGGAGCCGGTGCCGGAGACGGAGCGGAGCAGAGCACGCGCGCGCGTGTGTTGTCCTCCATTCCTCCTCTCTACTATTGCTACAAGAGCTTGGGGTGTGGACTCATATATAAGTCCACCAAAAGTTTAGATCTCTAAGGTATGGTACTAAACTTCAACCCGAACTCAACCATGTTTCAAATTTGGGAATTTCTAACTTTCCCTCCAAAACATTTGGTTTCCCAATTGAAACCAAATTAATGCCATTTGTAATTAATAGGTTTCTCAATTAAAACCTAAGTACAAATTTTAATACAACAATCCCCCACGAATTCTCCAATTTGAAAAAGAGATTCAAAAGGATTTAAGATACTTCTTTCGGCTGCCCACACTTTGCTTTCAGTAAAGGTACCTTCCGGTTTGAACCTCTACCTGAGTTTACTACTTTCACTTTAAAGGAACGAAGTGAACTACGTCTTAAACTTCGGACCTTAGTTTTAAAGTATACGGTAGAAACAACAAAGCATTGTTTTTGGTGCAATCTTCAGGGTTGGTGCTCTTAAAGGCCATGCACCCTTATCCTGTTTCATGAGTGTATTCAGGAAAGACCCTCTTCCTTTAACTGCGGCCCACAGTAACACTCACATAGGTGACGTTCTCCAAGGATGCACTGCTAACATCCTGCCCAAAGGCTTGAACCCATTCAGAGCCTACGCTCTTCCTAAACTTGCAGCTTAAGTGGCACTCAGGCTTCCAGGAATAAGACACTCAAGCTTACGCATTAAGATTAGAGTGCCAACCAGTCCTCCAAACAGCTTGTTATTACCATATTGAACCTACTTTGTGGGATCTCCACTCAGATATATTGGGTTGCTACTGTAGAGGAACTCCCAATGGATCTCAGTCCCATCCCAAGCCTAGACTTTAGGACTAAAGATCTATCAAGTCCCTTAGTCAACGGATCTGCCATGTTGTCTTTGGATCCAACAAAATCCACAGCCAACACTCCTCGAGACACCAAATCCCTTAACGTCTTAAGTCTGATTTGTATGTGTCTCCTTGTTTTCTGATTGAACTTTGAACTCTTGATCTTGGCAATTGTGGTCATATTATCACAATGTACCGAGATCGCAGGAACAGGCTGACCTACCATGGGAATTTCAGACAGAAGTTCCCTTAGCCATTCAGCATCAATTCCAGTGGTGTCCAAAGCACACAGCTCGGCCTCAAAAGTGGATCGAGCTAGAATGGTCTGCTTCACAGACCTCCAGGAGACTGCACCGCTTCCAAGGGTAAATACATACCCTATAACACCATTACTCCTAGACTCCTCTATTTTCCCCATCCATCTTGCATCATTGTATCCTTCTAGTACAGAAGGATGTCTACCATAATGCAAACTAAGGGAAATAGTTCCCTTCAAGTACTTCAGTACTCGATCCAGAGCCTCCCAGTGAGTACGGTCAGGACAGCTAGTGTATCTACTCAGCTTTGCAACCGAGAATGAAATATCAGGTCTCGTTGATGAATCCACATTTCATCATCTTTATTCTATCATTTTGGCACCAAAAACCCTAGCAAATGCCTGTAAATAGCATTAAATCCATCATCTTAGCATCCATGCATGTGCATTCAGATTGTGTATAAATCACTGTAATTAAGGCCAAAATTATAGAATAAATAAAGAAAAGAAAAAGAATAAAATATTGTAAATATTTTATGATCCAAAACCCCCGAGACCTAGGCATCTTGATGAATAGGTCGACAAGGAATAAAGTAGGGGGAGATAAGGTCAGAAATACAGTGTAAATACCTATACAATCTATTCATTCTTTATTCATTTTGGGACCTATTTTTGGTTCCACTTTTTGTACATCAAATAAAGAAACTTTGTACATGAAAGTTGTAGATAATTTTATAAAGAAAAATACAAAATTGATTTCACAGAAAAATAATGTACAGATAAAAAGTTATGGTCTGAATAAAAATCCAGAATGCCAACTTCCCAGACCCGTATCTCACAAATAAAAACTCCAAATGCAGCGTACTCACCTTTAATTGTATATAGAATAAAATAATCTATCCAATGGTGGTGGTTTCGCATTTGGCGGAGCTACGGTCTGAAAGTTGAGTTTTGGACCCACATTGTACCTTGTACATATTAAAATATTCAATTTATTATTTATTCATTATTTACTCATTATTATGTTTTTATAATGTTGTAAATAATACTTATAATAATCATGTACCTTAAAATAAGAATAAAAACCTAAATAAAATACAAAATAAAAATACTGGTATAATAGAGTACATAGATACATTACATATACTTATACCTGTATAAAACACCTTTATATTTTATTAAATACACAAAACAAACCAGAAAAATACAATAAAAATATATTCATGTATATAAAAGTATGTTATAATTTTATAAAATACTAAATAAAAATAATAAAGAAACAAAATACATAGAATAAAATAAAATACTAAAATCCATAGGTATTATACCTATATAGGGTTAAAAAGGCAACTTGTAAAAATAAAACTCATAAAAATAAATAAAAATCAGAATAAAATACTACATAAAAAAATAAACATTTTTTATTTTTTACCCAAAAATTAATTCGGCCTTTTTCTATTTTTAAACGAATTAACAAAACATTTTTTATTATCTTTTTCTGGTTGGTCCACGTGGACCAACCAGAAGCTAGCGACTGTTGACCAGCAGGTCAACAGCCCGTCCTTCGTCTACTGTAGCTCTGGCGCGCCTGGGTTTTTGCCCACCTTGGTGGATTTTCCTAGGTCGCGCCGCTCGTCCTTTGCCGCCGCTTCCTTCATGGAAGTTGCGCCGCTCTGATCCATCTCCATCGCCGCTCCATCAGATCCACTCAGACCTTCTTCCTCCACCCGTGATCATGCCTCGAAAACACGCACCCAATGCTCTTCAAATACAACCCACCATCTTCCTTTCTCGGGTTGAACCGCGAATCACCAGTGAACCACCCCCCTTGGTCCAGCCATCGACGCCCGAAGGTGACAGCTTCGAGCTCAGCGCATCCAAGCGGCGGGAGAGGGTCGATAGCGCCGCGTGTTCCAACCTCCGGCGACCGCCGTCGAGGTACTTTTCCCTCACCCTTTTGGGTTCGAGGTCGTGTGTTACTCCTTAGTTTTTCTCCGTAGTTGCATCCCTTGTGTTTCCAGCTCCATTATCCCCCGATCATCCACTTCATTATCGCATCGATTCGCTAAATCGATTGCTCGCCGGAGACACCTCCGACCACCATCTCCATCACGCATCTATCGCGCACCCCACGCCTCCGCGAGGCCCAGGCAATTTGCCCTGGGCCTTCTCATCACTTTTTGCAGGTCATAGCGCCAGAGAGACTCCACCTGGGGTCGATTTTGAAGGATTCGAGCTACCTGGAGCCACCGTTCTTCCTCTAGCTCGCGGCGGCGCATCAGAGCTTCCCCGCCCATTTTGGCCCTGCCGCGACTTCGAGGGACCTTCCAGGAATCTCTGGCGTGCTTCTGAGGCGAAGGAGGAGGCTGGAGGAGCATCTATTTGTCGATCGAAGCTCGGGCCACCGCCTGTTCGTCCCTGTTCTTGGAGAGGGACCCTACACCGTCGGATCTCGAGCCCGCTCCAGACGAAGCAGCCACCGTAGGATCAACACTGCCCCGAGCCGTTGATGGATTCTCGATGATCTAATCTCAGCCGCGCAAGCCCAAGCGTCATCGGCGCGCGAGAGCAGGACACGTGTTCAAGTGAAGCGATATCAGCCGTCCGCTCCCGCTTTGGCGTGGGTATTTTGCTACAAACCCCCGCCCCATTTTTGTAATATTTTAATAGTACTAAAACTTTCCTCGGCAGTTTAAATAGTTTTGTAATATTTATCTTAAGACCCCCGAACTGTTACGTATTTACAAAAAGGTCCAATCCACGTCACCTCACGTGCCCGTGCGCGTGAGGTGGCTGGGTATTTTGCAGGGACCCCCCTGGGGTTTGTTTATTTCGTTTAGGTCCATGAACATTTATGTCAAGTTGTAATATTTTGGAGAAATTGCATCGAACCCCCTGAGCTTTGTAATATTGCAAAAATACCCCTCCCAGGCGCGTGCAAGTCACGCGTCCTGCGGGTAAATTGCACATATACCCTTGCGGGTTTGGATATTGATGTTTAATCCTTGAAATGCAAGTTTTAGTGTAATATTTTGTGGAAAATTGCATGTTTGCCCCTGGAAGTTTTGAAAATTGCACTTATGCCCTTGCTAGGACTGTTTGATGATTGGGGTCTTGTTCTAATTAATTAAAATATCATTTTAACCCCAAAAATTCCACAAAAATAGGGTTAAGCTCCTGTTGTCCTATGTTTTGACGCCCTATTTTTAGCTTTCAATTTTACCACTTTTCATTATTTATAAAAAATCAAAAACATGTCTTTTTCCTACTGTCTAGCCTAGAAAATACCAAAAAAATAGTAAAACACCTCCAAAAATTCCAAAAAAATCACCTAGTGTCTATTTTATTATCTTTTAGTGTCAGTCCAAAAATCATTAAAAATCTCAAAACAAAAACACTAAAACTATAAAAACACTCAAAAACTTCAAAAAAAATATAAAAAATAGTAGAAAAACCCAAAAATTGCAAACTCAGCTTCTGTTTCTTCTTTATTTTGTTACTTTTATTAGAAAAATAGTGTGAAACAATTTTGCTACTGGTTGGTATTTTTAACTTGCATTTTTGTCACAGCCAGCCCTTATTTCCACTGTTTGCCTTATTTCAGACTTTAAAAAATACCAAAAACATCTTGAAAAATCCCCAAAAATCATAAAAACAGTAAAAAACCTTAAAAATACCAAAAACATTTATTTTCTGAATTTTGGAGCATTTTTGTGCATTTTTATAAATATTTCACTTTGCCTTATCTTATATTGCCTTTACTTTCCAATATAAAAAAAAATATAAAATATAAAATATAAAAATCAGAAAATCAAAAATCAAAATACAAAATTAGAAATTAAATAAAAATAAAAAAAATATTAAAAATTAAAAACCCACAAAAATTGTAGTTGCTTGCTTAGTGTAGACACATCACACACTCACACACTTGTGCATTCATTTGCTTGAGCTACACTGTTTGCTCCCTGTGTTCGAACTCTCTGCATACTTGCCCTTTACATCATTTGTGCAGAGTTAAAAATAAATCTTAACTCACACCTGTTTTTCATTGCTTGATTTGCTTGTGGGTTATTTGTTGATTAAACCAGGATTTTGTAGTGGTTAAGACACCGACTGTTGACTCGCCTTGTGAGTCAATACAACCGCTCTCGATCCCGCGTTTATCAAATGGCGCCGTTGCCGGGGAGCAACAGCTCGTAGTTCACTTTTTGTCTGTTTGTGTGATTGTTTACCATAGCAGCATTTTTCATCTCTCATATTTTTGATATATCTTGTTGAGCTATCTGACCATCTCTTGTCTTGTCTTCTTGCGAGGGACCGCGGAGCGAGGCGGACCGCCTAGGCGATTCGACGCAACCTTGGGACGTGGAGCCGGCTATTCTTAGCCTAGCCGGCAGGAGAGAGCAAGGGGAGCTAGAGAGAGAGTGCTTAGATTAGCTTTTCCTTTATTTTTGGTGAGAGAGTGACTCATTTAAATTGTAATAATACAGGTACCTTGGACACTTGAACATTCGGGCCTAATTTCCGGGTGTTTGTTCACCCGGGGGCTCACCGCGGTTTTTATCGTGTTTTGACCGCTTGTCATTTTCCGGTTTTGTGTTTATTTTTCATTTTCTTTTGTGGATTGAGCTCCTAGATCTAGGTCCTGCTTGACTCGAGTAGAATAGGTCCAAACACCTAATAATCTTTGCATGTTCCTATAGATACGTTTTGGACTTAGACTAATTAAACAGTTGGTTATCCACTTTTGATCCACGCGCCGTGAGCGAGCCCCATCAAGCGCTACTCCTGAACTCGAGTGTGTCGAGAAGAGGAGGGGTGAGCCAAGACCGGACACTCGGATTGGGAGTTGATAATTAACTTGTGGTTCTTCACGCTAGCAGTTGCCTAATCTAGGACGCTTTCCGTGTGCATACCGGCATGTAGTTTAGGTTTATAAATTTCTGCTTTGCATCCCGCATGGAGAGAGCTGGGATTCACTGTAAGTCTTCTTACTTTGCACGCATCATTTAGGCACAAAGGTGAGATCTCCATCTTTGTGTCGACTTGCACGGCTTTTCCGACTCTTTTCTCCCTCTGTTTTTGGAACAAAGTAGGATAAAGAAAATACAAAAAACGTTAGGCGCTTGTTTGAATCTACTCAAAAGAAGCGATAACACCAAAAAAATTAAAAAAGGGACTGCTAAAAAAAAACTTGACCAAAAATAAAAACGGTAATTGGATTCATTGCTTGGGGAGAGTAATACCCTCACTTGTATTCAGGTTGCATGGGAAGGTCTCCTTCCAAGTGAGGTGAGCGCTTCGTAAGGATTAGAGCCAAAAACCCAGCTTGTGGCTGCCTTGTGTATCGCCTGGATTACCGAAGTATTGGCGCTTCTATCGTACGTAGTCGAGTAGGGCTTGGTCACCATTGGTGACTCACTATTGTGTGAGCATCGACCTCGTCCGAAGTATCGAGCATAGGCCACGCCTTCACGGGGGTGTCTGTCTCACCGGCTGCGTCCGAGTAGGTTCTTGCACGCTCACGGGTGATTCCGTTGCGAGCGAGATCCGAAGTATTGGTTTCGCCTATTGGCTTCCTCTCTTATTCTTTGGCTGAGTAGGGATCCAGGAAGGGTTACAAGGACCTCAACTGCACAAGCTACAGGTTACACAGGAGGAGGACAAGTACGGGATACTTTTCCGGCAGTACTCTCTCTCCTATAGGCGTAGCGTTCTAAGGACTCGTGAAAAGATAAATACCTGAAAAACAAGCTAAAACTGACAAGATAAAAGCCGAACCTTCACGGCTTCACGAGTTGAGTTGGTGAACTTACCCCTGCTTTGTGTTTGATTGCTAGATTTATTTAGGTCAAGATCAAAAACACCGCACAATTGTGCACAATTTTGTTGCATATCATCTTCTTCTCCTCTTGCATTATCCCCACTCTTCTCGAATAATCAAGATGATGGGACGAAGATCTCTTAGGCCGACCTTGTCGGCACCGCTATCCCGCACTCCTCCCTATTCATCTAGGAATACCTCGGAGAGTCCGCTCTCCGAGCCTGAGTTTACATCCACCCTGTTCCCCCTCGACCACCATTCCCATTCTCCTTCCCTCAGTCCAATTGTGTCAGAATTCAGTGCATCACAGAGTTCGGCCCATTCTACAGCACCTGAAATGGCCTCTTTTGCATTTTCAGAAAATCCAGCCATGTCAGACAGAGGCGAGCATGAAGAGGATCATGAGCACCCTCCGTTCCTATTTGATCAAGCAGCCATCAACAATTCCTTGTTAGCCTCCCTGGAGACTATGCAGAGACAGATTCGTGACCAGGGCACATTCATGGGTGACCTTATGAGGGAATTTGCTCAGATGAGAGAAAACCGACCTGGGGGCGGTGGCGGCGGAGAAGGAGGAGGACCCGATGCAGGAGGGGGCGACCCAGACGGTGAGCGACCGCCACAGACCATCATGAGGGAACTGCACAACCCAGCTTCATCCCTCACTCACCGGTGGATCAGACTCCCACCAATCCATGGAGACTTCGAGCTTCGGCACAACACAATTCAGATGTTACCCAAGTTCCATGGGCTGCCGACCGAAGAGCCGCACCTCCATCTCCAAGAGTTCGAAATGATATGCAGCACCATCCATGATCGGTTGATAACCGAGGACACAATCAAGATGATTGCCTTTCCATTCTCTTTGGTTGATAGAGCCGCATATTGGCTCAAGCATCTTGGGCAGTTCGTCGACACTTGGACAGATCTCCGGACCGCATTTCTGAAGAAATACTATCCTCTCGGCCGGACCAATGCAGCTAGAGCTATGATTAGCAATTTTGTCATGATCCCAAATGAACAATTTCATGAAGCTTGGGATCGATTCAGAGAGCTCATCGACCGGTGTCCACATCATGATATATCCAAGCCCAATTTGGTTCAGAGCTTCTTCTGTGGGTTGACACCGGAGCTGCAGGGGCTTGTCAATGCCTCTTGCGGTGGATCATACTTTTCAAAGGGTGAAGACGACGTCTGGGCTATCTACGAGGGCATGGCAGAAAATTCTACAGTGATGACTCAGGCCCGTGTCTACACCCAACAAAAGCCACCACAAGGAGGCGGATCATTTCATAGGATCGCTCGCATTGATGCCGGTCCCAATACATCGTCGGTAGCCGCAGCCCAAGCTGAATCAGCAGCAGCCGACATGGGGATCATCAGTGAGAAGCTGGACCGCATGGAGATCCTTGAAAAGAAGCAGAACCAAGGCATGGCCCAGATGGACCAGATCGCCAAGACAATGAGTGACCTAAAAACTCAGATTCTCTGTATTCAGGAGGCACAGGCCCATTCACAACAGCCTCCTAGGTCACAGGTTGCTTCCAGCAGCAACAATCCCAACCAGGTCTCCACCTCATACCGCCAGGTGAACCATGTACAGGCGGAGCCGGTTCCATTGTTGCAGTACCATCCAGAGCAACCGCCATCTCAGGAGACTCAGATGGTGGTTTATCAGCCGGAGCAGCCACTGGCAGTTCTTCCTCCACCTTCCTTTGAGCAGGAACCGTTGATGGAAGTCAACGGGATTTGGTATGACCGATACCCCCAGCCAGCGATTCGCAGGGATCACCCCGGATTCCGTTGGGGTAATGGTGGTTCCTCATCTCAACAGCATCCTCCTCCTCAAGGACAGCAGAGCAGCCAGCTACAACAACAACACCAGCAGCCCCAGTACAACCAGCCCCAGCAGTATCAGAGTGGTCCTCGTCCCGCCTATCAGGGACAGCAGTGGAGGCAGCGCCAGCAGCCTCAGCAATCTTATCACCAGCCTCCCCCCCAATATCAGCAGCAACACCAGCAACAGCCCCATTTCCAGCAGGGACAGACGTCCGGTTCTCAGGGTCCAGCCTACGAGAACCCTGCTCTTGATGATCTTGCCCGCTTGCTATCTGAACAGCGAGCATCTTTCAGGCAAGAAATGGATGAGTTCCGACAGGAGATGCGGGATATCATCAAAGGCAAGGCCGCCATACCCGCTCAGATCGAACCCAATCCTAATAACCTAAAAAGAAAATCTGAGCAGGTAGAGTTCACAGAGTACACCTCTCCTAGTGATGATCTGAATGACATGTCTTATTCCTATTATGATGCTGATTTTGTTACTACTAGGAGCGGTAGGATGCCAGCCGGCGGCGCCTCTTCTGAGCGACAGCCAGACGCAGAACCAGGAGCGCCAGAAGAGCAGAGGAGCGGTACTGAGGCCGCTAATGATGATGTTGAAGACGGTGGTGCTGATACCACCCATGATGAAGTTCAGGACGACGGTGCTGATGCCGCCGTGATACCAGATGAAGACGGTGGTCCTGATGCCGCCATTTTTGATGCAGAACCAGGAAGCGGTGCTGATGCCGCTAAGACAGGTGCGAGTGGTGGTACTGAGGCCACCACATCTACTTTTATTGAGCCATCTTATGTGGTGTTACCACATTTTGTATCTATGGACTGTGGTAACAAAAAGAACAAAAATATGAATAAAGGAAAGGTTCCCGTTCAAATTGCAGATCCATATGTGTTGCATGATGATATTTGTGTGGATTCTCCATCTTCACAGGCACAGGGACCGTTTCCTAGTCCTCCATCTGAGGAGGCACCCACCATCCCCTTTCCTGAGGCACTCCGCCGTGCGAAGGGGAATAAAAAAGAAAATCCCAAAAAGAATCAGCAGGTAGAGTTCGGCAACGAGATGATTGACAGATTTCACATTCAGCTAACTCTACGAGAAGCGTTTGAGCATATCCCTTTCTTCAAAAAGAATCTGAAAGAGACAACCACTGTCAGAAGAAAGCGGAGGCACAGAGATCAAATCCATATGCTCACGCATAACACTTGCTGCACCATTCAGAACACATTGCCAGCCAAGCGACCAGACGCAGGAGCTCCATATGTCAGATGCGAGATTCAAGAGCAGCAGTTTGATCGTACTCTATTAGACAGCGGCTCTTCAATTAACCTCCTTCCGGCAGCCTTACTCAAGCAGTTCGAGTTTGGCCCTCTTCTTCGAAGCAGAACCGTCCTTCAGTTTGCTGATAGGTCGATTAAGAGGCCGAAGGGGTTATTGAAAGACGTGGTCGTTACCATTCAGGGCCTGAAATTCCCCGTGGACTTCGTTGTGTTGGACATGGAGATCCCTGAGTCGGTAACTGATGCCCCCATCATTCTCGGACGTCCATTCTTGGCCACAGCCAAGGCAGTGACCGACCATGACAGTGGGAAGGTATGTTTTCACGTAGAAGGCGAAACCATACAAATAGAGACGATCGAAGAGATCAGAGCCAGAGAGGCAGAATGCTCAGAACAGTCCAGCGAACCAGAGCAGATGACAGAGGAGCTAGACATCCACCAGGTTTGTGATTTCGAGATGACTGATGATGAATCCAACTGGAAAGATCCTGTAGCACCGACCCTCGCCTTGCCTACAGATTCACTGTATCTCAAGCTCATGGCAGTCGAGAGCCGGGAGAGCACATCCCTGGAGGAGGATACATCTGAAGCTGACAGTGGTGCAGATGAGTTTCATTCTTGCTCATCTTCTTCTGATCCCTCGGATTCAGACATTGACTGGGATGACTTTGATGATTATTTGCCTTGTCTGATTCCTTCTGAGCCAGCAGCCATGACGGATTGCGAGCCCGTGCAGTTTATTGATGATCCATCAGGCCGCCCTTCGTCAGCAATTCATGCAACGCGAGAGTTCTCCCACGCAGACCTGGTAGCATTTACACAGACTTATCAGAAGCCAGATCTGCCACCTCCCAGCTGTCCTGGACTGAAACCTCTTCCGCAGTCAATGAAGTATAGATTCCTTGCGGGTGAGCCAGAAATGCACCCAGTCATCATCTCAGCAGATTTGACTGGAGAACAAGAATCTCGCCTGATGGAGGTTCTTGAAAGAAACCGCAAGGCAATCGGTTGGAATATAGCTGATCTCAAGGGGCTGAGCCCGAAGCTGTGCTCCCACCACATCTATCTCGAGGATGACGCTAAGACATCGCGTGAGTTCCAGCGACGGCTGAACCCGAATCTTCGAAACGTAGTCATGAAAGAAATTTCCAAGTGGTGGAGCGCCGATTTCATCTATCCCATCTCCGACTCCAAATGGGTAAGTCCTTTACACGTGGTACCCAAGAAGACGGGTATCACTACAGTTGTCAATGAGTCTGGAGAGGAGATCGCTACCAGAGTACCAACTTCTTGGAGGGTCTGTGTGGACTACAGACGATTGAATGAGGCCACCAAGAAGGATCACTTCCCGCTTCCCTTCATTGATCAGATTATCGAGCGGTTAGCCGGGAAGAGTCATTATTGCTTTCTTGATGGGTACTCTGGATACAATCAAGTGGCCATTGCGCCCGAAGACCAGGAGAAAACGACATTCACCTGTCCGTTTGGGACGTATGCTTTCAGACGGATGCCCTTTGGTCTATGTAACGCTCCGGCGACATTCCAAAGGTGCATGTTGTCCATCTTCTCGGACATGGTGGGTGACTGTTTAGAGGTCTTCATGGATGACTTCTCGGTCTATGGCGACGGGTTCGACGCTTGTCTTGACTGCCTAGACCGTGTGCTGAAGCGCTGCATTGAGGTCAACCTTGTTTTATCCTGGGAGAAGAGTCATTTTATGATGACTCAAGGGACGGTCCTTGGTCATATCGTCTCCAACAGGGGCATGGAGGTCGATCCGGCTAAGGTGGACATCATCAGAAAACTCAATCCGCCGTCCAATTTGCGTCAGTTACGGTCTTTTCTGGGGCATGTCGGTTTCTACCGACGGTTCATTCAGAACTTCAGCCGAATTGCCCGACCGCTCACTGACTTACTGACCAAAGACACCGAGTTTATTGTTAATGATAAGTGTCTTGAATCATTTGAGACTCTCAAAAATATGGTTGTTTCAGCTCCTGTCCTTCAGCCACCCGATTGGTCTCTCCCATTCGAGATCATGACGGATGCTTCAGATTTTGCCGTTGGGGCTGTGCTTGGACAGAGGAGGGATGGATTACCGTTTGCCATTCACTACGCCAGCCGAACCTTAGATGCCGCTCAAAGGAATTACACTGTGACTGAAAAAGAGATGCTGGCCGTAGTCTTCGCTCTTGATAAGTATCGATCTTACATTCTCGGATCTAGAGTGACCATTTACACCGACCATACCGCCATCAGGTACTTAATGGCTAAGAAGGATGCCAAAGCACGTCTGACCAGATGGATCCTTGTACTCCAGGAATTTGATATTGAAATTAAGGACAAGCCTGGAGTCAAGAATGTGGTGGCGGATCATCTCTCCAGGTTGGAGAATCTTGAGGAATCTGAGCCCAGCGCACCTATCTCAGAGACATTTCCAGATGAGGCGATCTTAGCTGTCACCTCACTCCCATGGTATGCCGACTTTGTAAACTATCTTGTTGCCAAGACAGTCCCTCAGGGTTGGCCCAGGCAGAAACTTGAGACCTTCCTAGCTAAGGCCAAGTTTTACCATTGGGAGGATCCTGTCCTTTATCATGAAGGAGGGGATAGTATCTGGAGGAGGTGCATTCCTCAAGAAGAGCAGCATAGCGTCCTCACATACTGCCACAAGCTTGAGGCAGGAGGACATCATTCTGGAAAAAGGACAGCATAAAAGGTGCTTCAATCCGGCCTATGGTGGCCTACTCTCTTCAAGGATTCTGATGAGTTCGTGAAGAAATGTACTGACTGTCAGAAAATGGGAACCTGCGGACAGAGAGACATGATGCCCATGCAACCCATTCACTTCTGTGAGGTTTTTGATGCATGGGGAATTGATTTCATGGGCCCATTTCCTAAGAGTTAGGGATTCGAGCATATTTTGCTCGCTGTGGATTATGTCAGCCGATGGGTTGAGGCCATCCCCGCCCGAGCCGCAGATGCAAAAACCGTGTGTAAATTCTTGAGGAAAAATATCATTTCACGGTTCGGGGTACCTAGAGTTTTGATTTCTGACGGGGGGTCTCATTTCATCAATGACAAAGTTAGGGCCCTTGCTGACGAGTTCGGTATTGACCATCGGGTTGCCACTCCTTATCACCCTCAGACTAATGGTCTTGCTGAAGTATCGAATCGGGAGATAAAGACTATCTTGCAGAAAGTTGTCCGCCCAGACCGAAAGGATTGGTCACAGCTTTTGGACTCGGTCTTGTGGGCCTATCGGACATCTTTCAAAAATCCATTGGGAACATCTCCTTTTCGTCTCGTCTATGGCAAGCCGTGCCATTTGCCAGTAGAAATCAAGCACAAATCTTTTTGGGCAGTTACTGAGTTGCTTTTGGATCCCGAGAGTATAGGAGACCAGAGAAGAGCAGAATTGGCAGCCCTGGAGGAATTGAGAGATACAGCCTTTTCCAACAGCCTACAGTACAAAGAAAAAGTGAAGACATGGCACGATTCGCATATCAGCCATAAACAGTTTGAGCGAGATCAGAAAGTATGGTTGTTTGATTCCAGGCTGAAATTATTCCCAGGAAAATTGCAGAGCAAGTGGAAAGGCCCGTATGTGGTCAGGAAGGTACATGACAATGGCAGCATCGACATATCCGAACCGTCATCTTCTTCTACCTTCCGCGTCAATGGTCAACGCTTGAAACTATATCTTGATCATGTTCCGCCGACCATTGACGTTGCCCCCATTTTTCTGGTATGAGATGTGTCCTTTGACTCTTATCATCTACATCTCATACATGGTGATCAAATTCCATCTTCCGCTGTACAGATCCATCTGTTTATATCACTTGGTTTTCTTATTTTCTTCTTTTCCTTTTCTATTTTCTTTATCTATCACAAAGGTGCCGCCCTTGTAGACAGTTCCCCATACTTAGGACGTACTTTGTCCTAAGTATAGGGGGGTTGGCACCCCGAGTTATTCTATACTTTTCGATCCTCTCCATTGTCTCCTCTTCTTGTCTATACTTAGGGATATCTTACCCTAAGTATAGGGGGAGACAATCCGAGTATGATCTGTTCATTCCCACCCTTGACCCTCCCTGCTTTGTGTACAGTCTGCTATACTTAGGATTATTTGATCCTAAGTATAGGGGGGACGGTCAACTTCTCATTGATCCATTCATTTATTCTTTAGACTTGTCTATACTTAGTACGAGTTATGTCTTCTCTTCTCTCTCCGATCTATGAGGACATAGCTCAAGCTAAGTATAGGGGGGTCGTATATACTACATATATACTTTAGCCATAACTCGTACTTTCGTATTTTCCTAATAATATGGCTACTAATTCGTTAAAATTCATTAAAAACCTTTAATAAAAAGATGTGATTATTCCTCAAAATTCTTTTTGTATATACTGATTAATAAATCAGGTGAAAATGTTTTTTTTGCAAAATGTTTGAAAAATAGTTTGAAAATCTTTGTGAACATCTATTGAAAACTATTTTGAAAATATTTTGTTACATGTTTTCAACCTTTGTAAAAAAGTGTGGTTTGTAAAACTTCTTTTCTTTGTGTGAAATAAAATGTTTGAAAAATGATTTGCAAATGGTTTGAAAAATGGTTGCGAAAATATTTGAAAAACCTATATATACTGTTTTGAAAAACCGATTGCAAAATGATTTTCAAATGAGTGTACATGTTTGTAAGAATGTTTGTAAAAACTATTTTGGACTATAGTTTTCAAAATTTATGCGAAAAGCTTGTGTCAAATAAGTTTGAGGAATACTAACATCACACCAAAATCCATCTTATATATATGTATAAAATTGACCACTTATCCTGTAAATTCTTAAAATCCACTTCTTGTATATAAGAAGCACTCCCGTGTACATAGTTTTCACCTAGTTTGTAGCCAAACTTTTTGTTTTCAAAATTCCCAAAAACATTTGCAAAATTTAAATCCAAAAACATTTGAAAAATCTTTTTGAAAAAGATAAAAAAATGCATCTGCATATGCATCATCATCATCTTTTCAAAAATCCATAAAAAGTTCAAAATCTTTGAAAATTGCATCACAAAAATATTTTCTGCATTGCATTGCATAGCATGAGCATTTTTCGGATTGAGTTTGATAGTTGAACAAGTCTAAGTAAAATCCGGAGATTGGAGCTTGATTGGACCTTAAAATCTACCTAATAACAGGAACTTTATAGGAACTGGGTTTGAGGTACTTCAGGTCTAGTTGACTTAATTCTTTGAGGATCACGAGACTTGGTTCAATGGATTCTTGACTGCCTAAGTAGAGTATTTCGGAGCACACGCACGACTCTTGTTGATAATGACCTAACTTGGACACCTGCACCTTTCACATAGCTCTCCATGGATGAGGTGGTGAGGAGGCAGCTTCCTTTAGCTTGGGGTAGCATATGAGGGTAGTACTTCTAGGCGGAACCTCTCTTCTTCTTATAGTGAAGGAAGTGCACCTCAACTTGGTCTAGTAGTGATGAAGGCTAAAGACAGAAGCCGTGGGTTGCAATAAAGCTTCAAAAGAGGGATAGTCTACTGGCTCAAGAGGAAAATTTCTTGTATATGCTGCTCATGTAGATATGTTGTACAGATGCAATTGAAAAAAAAATGCAAAAAGAACTCCAAAAAAGTGGTGGGTCGGATTGAAAATTTAATAATCCCACCGGAGCATGTATATAGTTCAATAAAGCAAAAGCTTATGGTATCCATGTTACATCTCATGAAGCTAGCAGCGGGAGACTCAGCTACACTGGCTGAACTTCCAAAAGTCTATACTTCTTCCCCCTCTTCTTGAGCCGGTTGCACTTGAACTTAGAAGGGAATACCCCGCTTCTCGAGGAAAGAGTTGCTAGACTGAGGCATTAGAGTTACCAGGTTGGGGGAGGTTGTTTCTTTGACACTTCTGAGGTGGGGAGCTACATATCACTTACACTGTACAAGTCAGATTCATAGTCGTAAGAGTTTGCGTATGAGTTGAAGTATTTCTGACCTGGCTATTAAGGAGACTTGGACAGAGTTTTGGGATTCTCAAGGACTGTTGGATTTCAAACTTGGTTCTCATTAAGGTTCCGACCGCACTAAATTTCCAAAGGTCCGACTTAAGCTCCAAACTTCGATTTTGCAAAGACAAGTTCGATAATTAAACTTAATCTAATTTTCTTCTTTTTCTTTTCTTTCTTTTCTCTTGTTGCACTTATTGCATAAGTGTTTGCTAGGGACTAGCAAAGGTAAAGTATAGGGGGATGATGAATCCACATTTCATCATCTTTATTCTATCATTTTGGCACCAAAAACCCTAGCAAATGCCTGTAAATAGCATTAAATCCATCATCTTAGCATCCATGCATGTGCATTCAGATTGTGTATAAATCACTGTAATTAAGGCCAAAATTATAGAATAAATAAAGAAAAGAAAAAGAATAAAATATTGTAAATATTTTATGATCCAAAACCCCCGAGACCTAGGCATCTTGATGAATAGGTCGACAAGGAATAAAGTAGGGGGAGATAAGGTCAGAAATACAGTGTAAATACCTATACAATCTATTCATTCTTTATTCATTTTGGGACCTATTTTTGGTTCCACTTTTTGTACATCAAATAAAGAAACTTTGTACATGAAAGTTGTAGATAATTTTATAAAGAAAAATACAAAATTGATTTCACAGAAAAATAATGTACAGATAAAAAGTTATGGTCTGAATAAAAATCCAGAATGCCAACTTCCCAGACCCGTATCTCACAAATAAAAACTCCAAATGCAGCGTACTCACCTTTAATTGTATATAGAATAAAATAATCTATCCAATGGTGGTGGTTTCGCATTTGGCGGAGCTACGGTCTGAAAGTTGAGTTTTGGACCCACATTGTACCTTGTACATATTAAAATATTCAATTTATTATTTATTCATTATTTACTCATTATTATGTTTTTATAATGTTGTAAATAATACTTATAATAATCATGTACCTTAAAATAAGAATAAAAACCTAAATAAAATACAAAATAAAAATACTGGTATAATAGAGTACATAGATACATTACATATACTTATACCTGTATAAAACACCTTTATATTTTATTAAATACACAAAACAAACCAGAAAAATACAATAAAAATATATTCATGTATATAAAAGTATGTTATAATTTTATAAAATACTAAATAAAAATAATAAAGAAACAAAATACATAGAATAAAATAAAATACTAAAATCCATAGGTATTATACCTATATAGGGTTAAAAAGGCAACTTGTAAAAATAAAACTCATAAAAATAAATAAAAATCAGAATAAAATACTACATAAAAAAATAAACATTTTTTATTTTTTACCCAAAAATTAATTCGGCCTTTTTCTATTTTTAAACGAATTAACAAAACATTTTTTATTATCTTTTTCTGGTTGGTCCACGTGGACCAACCAGAAGCTAGCGACTGTTGACCAGCAGGTCAACAGCCCGTCCTTCGTCTACTGTAGCTCTGGCGCGCCTGGGTTTTTGCCCACCTTGGTGGATTTTCCTAGGTCGCGCCGCTCGTCCTTTGCCGCCGCTTCCTTCATGGAAGTTGCGCCGCTCTGATCCATCTCCATCGTCGCTCCATCAGATCCACTCAGACCTTCTTCCTCCACCCGTGATCATGCCTCGAAAACACACACCCAATGCTCTTCAAATACAACCCACCATCTTCCTTTCTCGGGTTGAACCGCGAATCACCGGTGAACCACCCCCCTTGGTCCAGCCATCGACGCCCGAAGGTGACAGCTTCGAGCTCAGCGCATCCAAGCGGCGGGAGAGGGTCGATAGCGCCGCGTGTTCCAACCTCCGGCGACCGCCATCGAGGTACTTTTCCCTCACCCTTTTGGGTTCGAGGTCGTGTGTTACTCCTTAGTTTTTCTCCGTAGTTGCATCCCTTGTGTTCCAGCTCCATTATCCCCCGATCATCCACTTCATTATCGCATCGATTCGCTAAATCGATTGCTCGCCGGAGACACCTCCGACCACCATCTCCATCACGCATCTATCGCGCACCCCACGCCTCCGCGAGGCCCAGGCATTTGCCCTGGGCCTACTCATCACTTTTTGCAGGTCATAGCGCCAGAGGAGACTCACCTGGGGTCGATTTTGAAGGATTCGAGCTACCTGGAGCCACCGTTCTTCCTCTAGCTCGCGGCGGCGCATCAGAGCTTCCCCGCCCATTTTGGCCCCTGCCGCGACTTCGAGGGACCTTCCAGGAATCTCTGGCGTGCTTCTGAGGCGAAGGAGGAGGCTGGAGGAGCATCTATTTGTCGATCGAAGCTCGGGCCACCGCCTGTTCGTCCCTGTTCTTGGAGAGGGACCCTACACCGTCGGATCTCGAGCCCGCTCCAGACGAAGCAGCCACCGTAGGATCAACACTGCCCCGAGCCGTTGATGGATTCTCGATGATCTAATCTCAGCCGCGGAAGCCCAAGCGTCATCGGCGCGCGAGAGCAGGACACGTGTTCAAGTGAAGCGATATCAGCCGTCCGCTCCCGCTTTGGCGTGGGTATTTTGCTACAAACCCCCGCCCCATTTTTGTAATATTTTTAATAGTACTAAAAACTTTCCTCGGCAGTTTAAATAGTTTTTGTAATATTTATCTTAAGACCCCCCGAACTGTTACGTATTTACAAAAAGGGTCCAATCACGTCACCTCACGTGCCCGTGCGCGTGAGGTGGCTGGGTATTTTGCAGGGACCCCCCTGGGGTTTGTTTATTTCGTTTAGGTCCATGAACATTTATGTCAAGTTGTAATATTTTGGAGAAATTGCATCGAACCCCTGAGCTTTGTAATATTGCAAAAATACCCCTCCCAGGCGCGTGCAAGTCACGCGTCCTGCGGGTAAAATTGCACATATACCCTTGCGGGTTTGGATATTGATGTTTAATCCTTGAAATGCAAGTTTTAGTGTAATATTTTGTGGAAAATTGCATGTTTGCCCCTGGAAGTTTTGAAAATTGCACTTATGCCCTTGCTAGGACTGTTTGATGATTGGGGTCTTGTTCTAATTAATTAAAATATCATTTTAACCCCAAAAATTCCACAAAAATAGGGTTAAGCTCCTGTTGTCCTATGTTTTGACGCCCTATTTTTAGCTTTCAATTTTACCACTTTTCATTATTTATAAAAAATCAAAAACATGTCTTTTTCCTACTGTCTAGCCTAGAAAATACCAAAAAAATAGTAAAACACCTCCAAAAATTCCAAAAAAATCACCTAGTGTCTATTTTATTATCTTTTAGTGTCAGTCCAAAAATCATTAAAAATCTCAAAACAAAAACACTAAAAATATAAAAACACTCAAAAACTTCAAAAAAAATATAAAAAATAGTAGAAAAACCCAAAAATTGCAAACTCAGCTTCTGTTTCTTCTTTATTTTGTTACTTTTATTAGAAAAATAGTGTGAAACAATTTTGCTACTGGTTGGTATTTTTAACTTGCATTTTTGTCACAGCCAGCCCTTATTTCCACTGTTTGCCTTATTTCAGACTTTAAAAAATACCAAAAACATCTTGAAAAATCCCCAAAAATCATAAAAACAGTAAAAAACCTTAAAAATACCAAAAACATTTATTTTCTGAATTTTGGAGCATTTTTGTGCATTTTTATAAATATTTCACTTTGCCTTATCTTATATTGCCTTTACTTTCCAATATAAAAAAAAATATAAAATATAAAATATAAAAATCAGAAAATCAAAAATCAAAATACAAAATTAGAAATTAAATAAAAATAAAAAAATATTAAAAATTAAAAACCCACAAAAATTGTAGTTGCTTGCTTAGTGTAGACACATCACACACTCACACACTTGTGCATTCATTTGCTTGAGCTACACTGTTTGCTCCTTGTGTTCGAACTCTCTGCATACTTGCCCTTTACATCATTTGTGCAGAGTTAAAAATAAATCTTAACTCACACCTGTTTTTCATTGCTTGATTTGCTTGTGGGTTATTTGTTGATTAAACCAGGATTTTGTAGTGGTTAAGACACCGACTGTTGACTCGCCTTGTGAGTCAATACAACCGCTCTCGATCCCGCGTTTATCACTCGTGCAATTTGCAAGATAGATTAAACTTCCTATCACTTGTGAATACCTTAGCTGAGCTACAGGTACTCCACTTTTTATCTTAAACAGCGTTTTGGATGAATCAAAAGGAGTGCTTACAGCTTTGCAATCTTGATATCCAAATTTCTCAAGTACCTTCTCAACATAGTGAGATTGAGAAATTACAATCCCATCAACTGACCTTATTAGTTTGAGACCCAAGATCACATCAGCAACACCCATGTCCTTCATCTCAAATGCTACTCAAGAAAGCCTTAGTCTCATTAATAATCCTCATATGTGTTCCGAACAACAATATGTCATCAACATATAGGCACAAGACAATACACTCATCACCTTTCACTTTGGAATAGACACACTTGTCGGATTCATGAACCTTAAAGCCACATGACAAAATAGTCTTGTCAAATTTTTCATGCCATTGCTTTGGTGCTTGTTTCAATCTGTAAAGGGATTTGACAAGCTTGCAAACATTTCCCTCATTCCCAGGAGTCACAAGCCCATCCGGTTGATCCATATAGATCTCTTCCTCAAGATCGCCATGCAAGAAGGCGGTCTTCACATCCATTTGGTGGATAGAGAGATCATATACAGATGCCAATGCTATGAGCATCCGGATTGTGGTCATCCTAGTCACAGAGGAATAGGTATCAAAATAATCGATACCTTCCTTTTGCCTAAAGCCCTTGGCAACTAATCTGGCTTTGTATTTTTCAATTGATCCGTCAGGTCTAAGCTTTCTCTTAAACACCCACTTGCACCCAACAGTAGAGCACCCTTTGGGTAAATCAACCAACTCCCAAGTTCCATTAGCCATAATGGAATCCATCTCAGATTTGATGGCTTCCTTCCATTGTTTTGCTTCAGATGAAGCCATGGCTTCCTTGTAACTTGGTGGATCACTCTCGATCTGGTAGACAACGAAGTCGCTACCCAGATCCTTGGCTATCCGAGGTCTTTTACTCCTCCTTGGCTCAATCTCTTCAGAAAGATCATTGGGTTCAGGTTGAGTCTCAACCCCCACATTCGTTATCCTTTCCACTTGATCTGGAATAGATCCTGATGTAAAGGCGCCCTCAATGGTCAGATTCTGAGGAATCCCAGTCTTCAATGGGAAGACATCCTCAAAGTAGGTAGCATCACGGAGTTCAACAATAGTGTTGACATCTATGCCCGGTATCTCGGACCGAATTACCAAGAACCTATATGCATAGCTATTTTCCAGGTAACCTAAGAAGACCGCATCAACAGTTTTAGGACCAAGTTTCTTTCTCTTGTGTTCTGGGACTAAAACCTTAGCGAGACAGCCCCACACTTTGAGATATCTTAAACTTGGTTTCGTATTTCTCCAAAGTTCAAAGGGACATTTTTCCATATGTCTCGGAGGAACCCTATTAAGAATATGGCAAGCCGTATTCAAGGCTTCTCCCCACATATAGGTTGGAAGTCCAGAACTCTGTAGGAGAGCATTGATCATGTCAGTTAAGGTTCTATTTTTCCGTTCTGCTATCCCATTTGATTGCGGTGAATATGGGTCGTAACTTCATGAACTATGCCAAAAGATTTGCATTGTTCATCAAATAAGTTAGAGGTATATTCACCTCCTCTATCTGACCTAAGGCGTTTAAGCACTTTTCCTGTTTGTGTCTCAGCCTCATTCTTAAATATAAGAAATTTCTCTAAGGCTTCATCCTTGGTTTTCATTAGATATACATAGCAGTATCTACTGCCATCATCTATAAAGGTGATAAAGTATTTCTTATTGTCTCGGGTCAGCACACCATTAAACTCACAGATATCCGTATGCATTAGATCCAAGATCTCACTATCTCTAGAGACAGACTGAAAAGACTTCCTAGGTGTCTTAGCTTGCACACAGATTTCACATTTTTGAGTTTTATCAATAGTGTGTTTAGGGATCAACTCTAAATTCATCATTCTTTTAATTGAATTTAAGTTTACATGTCCCAATCTACCATGCCACATATCACAAGATTCTAGATTATTCACAACATGAGAAACAGAACTAGAACATTCAGTACTCAAAACATTCATTTTATTAATGTTTACTGAATCGCATCTAATTCTAAATAACAAATCAAAATCAGTCAAATAGCCTTTTCTATAAAAAATGCCATGTCTTAGAATGACAACTTTATTACATTTAAAGTTTAACTCAAAACCATTTCTAACTAAGATAGAGCCAGATAACACATTCTTCTTGATGTTAGGAACATGCAGCACCCTGTGCAACGTCCAGACACGTCCAGAGGAGAACCTCAAGTTGACTTGTCCCGACCCTAGCACCCTGGCCGTAGAATCGTTCCCCATCTTCACAGTCCCACCGCTGCAGGTCTGATAAGAAGAAAACAACGTTCTATCAGAACATACATTTACATTGGCTCCTGTATCCACGAGCCACTCATTTGGATCATGGATATGGTATAGTTCAGGTTTACAGAGACATACCCCTCGCTAGCCTCGAGTCCCATAGTGATCATGTTCACTTGTGGACTCCGGGCTGCAGCCTTAGGTTAAGCCTTTAAGGACGGACAATCCTTCTTCCAATGGCCAACCTAATTGCAGTACCAGCAGGGTTTATTCTTTGCCTTTTTCTGGATCTTACCCTTTGATTTCATTTTGAAGGATATTGAGAATCCTTGAGCGCATCACGGAAGCGTGTTGATCGCATCGTATGCGATCGGGGCGACTAGTCGCACTAGTCGCTAGATGCAGCGGAAATTAAAATTTTAAAATTAAAGATGAAACCACATGATCACGAGAACACTTCTCGGATCCTTTCATCAAACCACAAAGTATAAGGAATATCTCTTGAAGCGTGGTTGTGATCGCAAGATCCCAAAGTAGAGATCCTCCTGTCTCAAGTCCGATCCACGAAGAACGCACTTGCGGGCACGATGATGAGTCGCGTCCGTCCCGCAATCCTTGATGAAGATCCAAGCAATGGATCCCCTTATTTCGTCACACGAAATCCGTCGTCTTCCTTTAGAGCAAGTAGCCCCGAAGAAGAAGGAGATCCTCGAGTCGTCGAAGGCGAAGCCGAGAAGGTCTCTCTCTCTATACATAAGATGGACGACCATCTTGAAATAGAGAGAGGGAGAGTAGGCGAGAATGAGAGAGAGAGAGAGAGAGAAAGAGAGAGTTGTAGTTATTTACAACTCTTGATGATGTTGTACCTTAGAAGGCTACCCTAGCCCTCCTTTTATATTAGTTTAGGATCCAATGGATCTCAATCCATGGGACACATAGATCCAACAGCCAGGCTTGGTCTATGTAAAATCAATGGCTATGATTGTTGTTGGTTAAAACAACAACATTAATTTATAATTAAATTAAATATATGTTGTAACATTATCAACACAATTTAATTCAACATAAATTAATTTGTCAAGAGATAATTTGATAATAAAAAGAGGAGGCAACTAACCACCCTAAATCATAGGGGGCGTCACCTATGAACAAGTCATAGGTGGCGCCACCTCTATTTAGGTGGTTGATTTTATCTCTTTTTTATTTTATCTTATTATTTCTTGATTAATTTTGCAATAACAATTATCACAAAATTATCCACCAAATTAATTCCAAATTAATTTGTGAATATTTCAATCATGCCATTGAAAAATATGTGAATCATATTCACATCCCAAACTAATTTGTAAATGACATTTCCAGTTAATTAACAAATGTGAATCCAATCCACATTTAATAATTAAAAAATGTTATTTACTAAATTTCTCTCTCTTGAATATATGTATATTATAAATCATATTTACAATACACAAATATTATGGATAATAATATCCACATTCTCTAATCCTTGATAATTAAATCTCATTTAATTATCTCAGATAATCATTCTCGCAATATGAATCATATTCATATTAAGCTTGATAATTAAATCTCATTTAATCATCAAGTTTTTCTTGCTTGTATATGAATTTCATCAAATGAATTATTCTCGAACCCTTTTAAGAATAATGTGCTTTCTCCGCGGATACTTGGAGATAAGGACTGGGCGATTGTATTATTCCACGTATAATGACTAGGATGTTTAGATCTCATCTCAAATCCAGATCTTACGGACCTCCCACTAATGCTTGATTAAATCAAGACCGCAAATCTAATCTTCTCATTGCATCTGAATCTCATTCAGACCAATGTCCAACACTTGGACTAAGATCGGATTGCTTCTCTACTGAAAGGAGTCACTAAAATCCAGACCTATTTCATCACTCCCTCGGAATGGAAGCGTCATGGATATACAATCGTTTATGATTACATCACCCTCAGGTATTCCCAATACCTGTACCCGCAGCAAAAGTATCGAGATCCGAATTGACTCTCCGGATCGCGATTAAATTAATTTGTATGATTAATTTAATCGATCAGCCAAATGAAACCCGCATCAAAAGTATCGAGATCCGAGATCCGAATTGACTCTCCCGAGCCCGAGCCCGAGCCCGAGCCGGAGACGGAGCAGAGACGGAGCAGAGCAGAGCGCGCGCGCGTGTGTTGTCCTCCATTCCTCCTCTCTACTATTGCTACAAGAGTTTGGGGTGTGGACTCATATATAAGTCCACCAAAAGTTTTGATTTATAAGGTATGGTACTAAACTTCAACCCAAACTCAACCATGTTTCAAATTTGGGAATTCCCAACTTTTCCTCCAAAACATTTGTTTTCTTAATTGAAACCAAATTAATGCCATTTGTAATTAATAGGTTTCTCAATTAAACCTAAGTACAAATTTTAATACAACAGAATCTGTTTCCACTTCTACAATAGTCACAGTTGCAGTTAACGTAATGTGATATTAGTACCATGGTACACAATAACTCATGTATGCTAAATCTATTTAGTTTCCAGGAAAACTTAAATTATCATTTGTAGTATCATGTATTTTTCAATAAGTCGTGCTTATAACTAAATTGATTATTTATTTATTTATCTCCATTTGTCATATGAAAGACCGTGAATTATTACTTAGGGATTTTTACATCCATAACCCTGAGTAATTTTGCAATAACATTCATACCCCTGCATAATCGTGAATTACACGAGGAACCCTGGATAGTTCCTCCGTCTCAGACCTATAACCCTTCGTTAAAGGAACAGTTAACTCAACCATATCATGGGTGAATCTAACCCATCGCCTATCCAAAGGCTATTAAATATTTGTCAAAAAAATAAAAAACCTTCCCCCCTCCATGTTTCGTGCCTCTTCTCCTGCACGGGCACTATCCTAGGCTGGAGGAGGTGGGCGCGGGCGGGGAATCGACATCCACGAGCTGCGGGTGAGTGGCGGGCTGGGCTTGGTGTCCTGGCGGATGAGTGGCAGTCTGGGCGTGTCGGGGAGTCTGGGCTGGAAGGTGGCGGAGGACGTCGGGGCCGATCTGGGCTGGCATGAGGCGGACCGGGTTCCATGGGGTGGAGGGTGGTCGACGCATGCCATCACGGGGGGTGCTCTGTGACGCACGTGGGAGGGGGTGGGGGAGTTCTGCCATCCTGTTGAGGGTGGGGCGATGCACAGCGGGATGCTCTCCATGCGACGCACGCGGGAGGGCGGGGGGCTGCCATCACGGGGGATGCTCATTACAGGGGATGCTCTGCGACGCACGCGGGAGGAGGGGGTGGTCTGCCATCACGGGAGATGCTCTGCGACGCACGCGGGAGGGTGGGGGTCTGCCATAACGGGGGATGCTCTGTGACGCACGCGGGAGGGCGGAGGGCTACCATCACGGGGAATGCTCTGCGATGCATGCAGGAGGGGGGTGTCTGCCATCACGGGGATGCTCTGCGACGCACGCGGGAGGGGGCAGGGGAGCTCTCTGCCATCAGGTGTAGGGTGGGCGACGATGGAGCAGCGGAGGGGGGGGGGCAACAGGGGTCGAGTGGGCGGCGCAGGGGTCGAATTGCTGGGTGGTGGGCGGCTCGGAGGGCCCTCGCCGGCAGGGGTCGGGGGTGGGCAGCGCAGGGGTCGGATAGGCTAGAGGGTGGGCGATGCGGGGCCAGGGTCAATGCCGACCTAGGTTGCAGGAGGTGGGCCCCATGGGATTTGGACAGGTTGGGGGTTAGTTGAAGAAATAATGGCATACTTTGTAAATATGAAATTGTTTTCGGGGTAAATTTTGTAATATATAACTTTTTCTGTGAAAGTTAACGGATAAAATAGATGTCAACTAACACATGGTTATACCATGCAAGAGTTAAGCATTTTTCAGGGTTCCTCGTGTAATTCGCGATTATGCGGGGTTATGAATGTTATTGCGAAATTACTCAGGATTATGGGGGTAAAAATCCCTATTACTTATTATTTCCTAATGAACCCAAATAAATGGGTCTTCTTCATCTTGAGTAAATTTTATTATTTTCGGAGTTAAATTAAATATCCTCAAGATGAATTTGGTTTTTGGTGGATTATATAAAGACGATGAAGGATCGGTACACATGAAGTGCTCTAAACGTTTTCCTTTTGAGGAATGAGGCATGTAAGTTTAATTAAAGGGATAATATGAATTGGTTTTTAAATATACAGTTAATACAAAATATTTAGATCTGACTATACCTTATGTATACATATTGTTTCACTTTTATTTAATATTTAAGAAAGCTCCCTTTTTGTAGTGTGAGATCAAATTGCAGTTTGGTGTACTTAAGATATTTTTGCACCCAACTATTGTCAAACACGTATATCAGTTAATGAGTTAAACAAAACAATCATAATGAGTTATGAGTACCTCATTGAGTAAAACGAATGGTCCGACCCTCAATAAGTCATAGGCAATAGCATGATGGTTGTGATTTTATTCCCATCTATCAGTATGAGAGTATATAATGATAGGGTAGATGGAGTATTAACCTTAAGGGATTAGGCATGCACCCTTGGATTCTGGGTAGATGCCATGAAGGTCGTGGTCGTAACCCCAACGGATGAGTTGGGTGATGCATTACACCAAACAACTCGATAGTATCCGGAGTCGCTCGACAGAGTTGGCATGTGGCGCGGTTGGCATTCTTGGTTTCCCACTTATACACGATTTTAAGACTCGATTTAAAATTATATGTGGTTGTATATAATTTTACTTCAAGTATTATTATTGTGAGAGATGTTCTGGGATGTGGTTTGAAGTTGGAGAAATCGTTAATTATAAAATTTTCATGTTCTAGTTGAACAAAAGTCCTTAAATATTTACTCAATATGACAAACAAGTTCTCACGTAACGGAGGCTACAAGTCGTGTACTTACTTGTGCTAAAATAATACAAGAAATGATTGATAATTGAATATCATAATTTTTAATTATATTGTTGTGAAATCTAGTCAACGAGCAGAAATATCAATATCACTATGGTAGTAACTCAATTGATTAAAAAAATTAGTTGCCACATGATCCAATGTAAATTTGAATAATTAGGTGTTTCTTTCTGCGATATATGCATATACCACCGAATAGAGTTGAGTACACATGCCTTGCTTATCTTAAATTAATTATTATAACATTTGTCTTGTTTGTGGGCAATTTCTCATAATGTTACCCTTGTGTGAACCCAACAGGTGTAGCTGAGAAGCAGCCGCAATAGTAGCGGCTTTTGAGGAGTTTGAATTCTCCATGTCATACTTGCATCAGACATAGTGCGTTTTACTTAGAGTAATTTATTTAGTTCCACTTTATTTTCATTTTTTTGAGAGACAATGTAATGAGAAAATCTGAATTCTATAATCATATCTTGTATCTCATTGTGGATATGGACTTGATGATAAACGATCAATGAAAATGAATGTTGCAGTCACATTTCATTTTATAATATTCTCCTGATGTTGTATGTATTTCAAATGTTCATCTAGTATGTATAAGATGGTCTGCTGAGTATCAGAGATCATGGGTGTAATTGGTATCATAGGTCAGACACTCCAGCCTCATAGATTTCAGTAGTCGGAGGGACGGGTGCTTAGCATTTTCAAGGGTTTATGTACCTGATTTTTATGTCGGGTAGTCGTTGCGAATCCGCAAAAATACGCTTCGAACAAATAAATTATCGAACTTAGCTATATTATGCACATGACAAAGTATAGGGTAAGCCAGGGTCGAATCCACAGGGATAGGAAGATTCTGCACTTTATTTTGCAAGTAAAAATACTTTTATAAATTGGTGAGTTTGTTGCAAATTGTTTGAATAAGAAAAATTGAAATAAAAGTTGGAAAAGACAACAGTGCAGGTCGGCAAGTGATGATCACTCCCCTTCTATGCGACAACCTCCATTTGGACTCGTACGCGTTAACTCTTTGTGAAATTGGATATCCTGGCGAGGCAAGTTGGATGTGATCACAACCACGAATCAATCTCGAACCTCGTGTCACGTCCCAGTTCTCCAAGAGTCGAGGATAATCATCGTTAGATATGGATCATCGCGATAGTCTTGACGAATAACTGCACGAAAGAGAAATGATGGTCGGCAGCTCGGGAGGAAGCATCTGGAGTCGGATTCGTAGAGGGTCCGTGTAAATGATGATTGGCAGATGTCTACGGTGTTGGATGATTTTTAGCGGCACTCGGGGTGGAGCCTCAAGAGTCGGATTCGCTGGGGGACCAAATGCACAAGTTGACGAAACCACTTCGATTCTCTCGTCGACAATTAAGATGGATTATAAAAATAGATGGGGTGATTATGAGGAGAGGGAAAGCTAGAGACTATGAAAGGGAGAAGTGTTGGACATCAATTGTTCGATCCTTCTCATTTGCCTCCCCTCCCTTTTATACACATTTGTGTAGTGATTTCCACCAAGGGATGCATCTTCTCAATTTTAACATATGCACCTCTTCATATTGGTATTGCACCTCTTGATATAAGTATCAACTAACTTGGCACCTCTTCATATTGGTATTGCATCTCTTCATAAAAGGAACAACTAATTTGGCACTTCTTCATATTGACGTTGCACCTCTTGATAAAAACACCAACTAACTTGGCAGCTCTTCATATTAGCATTGCACCTCTACATGCCATTTTTTCATAAGGCATCTCATGCCTTTTTACATTAATGCATTAGTGGCTCCTTTTCTAATTCCCCACTATCATTGACCCCTTTCATCATTTCCATTTTTATATCATAAGATATGTACTTGCATAAGGTCACTTTCAAATGAAGAAGTTCACCACTACATAGAATCCAATAGACATGATGTACTAACCAAGTTTACAACCTGCGTGAACTTGGTTGATCTTTCTAGGGCGTAAAGGCCCTGAGCGGTAAAGAGAGAGTTCACATGCAATATTCCAAGTGGAGTTCAAGTCAATGTGGAGATTTGCTGAGATATGTCTTGAAGCACCGATCTGTTTGTGATCTGAATACATTCTGTAAACTAATCTTGACCGTCCCGATTAATGGAGAAGTTTGAGATGTACGGGCATTTTAGGTTGTTGAGATATGCCTTGAAGCATCGACCTGTTTGTGATCTGAACACAATATGTAAATGGATCTTGGCTGACCCGGTTAATTTTTGGATCCGTTTAAGACCTGTTTACCGGTTCTCCCTGTACATGTATTGTAGGGTTAAGGCGTGAGTTAGAGACTCGTTCCAGCCGTCGCCTCCTAAGGTTCTCGCATTTGTACTCATGTTTTCTCGCATAGTGCAACCTCTCTTTGCCCGTAACTTTTTCCCTCGCTACACCGGTGGGATTTTTCCACTTTAAATCATGCATGTTCATTGTGGTTGATTGCTTGTAGTTTATTGGGTTTTTGAATCTTCGTCAGCATGGGGTTTGTTCCAGAAGCATCGCACAGCAGGCTTTGTGAAGTATCAAGGTGATCAAATGTGTTCAGTTTCAAAGCATATCAACAACAATATCTTTGCATCATTCTATTTCAAGGAATTCGGGGCTGCTGCAGTGGAGTCCCCCTTGATTGCTGTAATGATACTTTGTTCCTTCCCACTACAGAAGATTTTACAGGGTGAAAGCATCTTGTCCTTCCAATCTCCCTGCTCGCTCGCGTCGTTTTGATTTCGATATTCTAGTTGAAACCTCATGACACACTCTGTCCAATGCAGACATCCCTTTGCTAATCAGATAATCTCATGCTCGATTTCTCCTTCTCAGTAGCATCTGAGATCCTTAATATCTGAATTAATGGTAGCTTATGAATTCATCGATTGGCGGATCAACGACGACACACACAACTGCTGCCTTCAGTGACTTCCATCTCTCATGCACTGCATTTGACTCAGACTGTGATGTTCAACCTCTACAAACAGATTTAAATCATACAATGGTTTACGTTCGATTCAATTCAATCCAATCTCGACAACATAATACTTGAATTACCTGAACTTAATCCAAATTATGCCATGGAAAATCAATGTACAGTGGTAACGATTAGCGAGGACTAACTACATAAAAAAAGCAAAGCTAACCATATAGGCTCACTGATGTTCTTCAGATCTCGATCGACCAGATGCTTGGCTCGGAAATGACCACAACGAAATCTGACAAGTCGTCTCGAACAGATTGTTCGCGAAGAAAATCTGTCAGTGAACACTCACTTCACGCCTGTGTATTTACAAATCTCTCTCTCTATATATACCAATGCCAGCCTCTTTAGTATAGGATCGTCGATCTATACGATCTGTACACTCAGCTGCGATCGATTTCGATGTGTGTCGTATCTAGAGGCGTCACCGGTGTCCATGTGCAAACTCATGGCTACTCTTGTACTCGCCTGTGTTGTGCCTCCCAGCATTCAGTGGCGTATACATCACCTCGCCGGAGCTATACCCATCTCTCTCTGCTGCGCTGCTGCTGTACTCCTCGGTGTAGTTCCTCTCGGAGATGTAACTGTCTGCGTCGAATTCCATTTTACGGTACTGTCGGATGTCGGCGGAGTACTGACCGGAGTCGAATACCGTACTCTGGCCGTACTTGACCCCGTTCGATAGATCTGATAGTTCTCCAGCGCTGTCCAATGCTCTCAGCACCTAAGATTGGATTGACATATGGTCAGTTGGGGATAAAAGTAATAATTTTGTCAATGTTAGTAGGATTGGATGTGGATGAACTTTAAGAGCAATCAACGAATTTGACGAAAATGTTTGTCACCTGCACCATACGAGGTCGCTTCGCAGCTGAATGTCGAACACAAGCAGCGCCTGCCTCTATCATTCTGAACATCTCGGTTTTTACGTAATTGTTCTCGAGCCTCGGATCGACCAACCCTTCGAGGTTTCCGGTTTCAAGGGCATTGATCAGAAGTGGTCTAGCCTGCATAGAAAGAACTCGTGAAATCTCCACACTTGAGTGAGCACTTCAGATTAAAAAAACAGTGGCAGTTTTCCAAGCAAATATTCTCTGATGAATTCATATTATCTTGAACATTTAATCTTTGTTTCCCCATTCACTTCGAAAGATCAAACTGATAAAACAATGCAAACACCAATCTATCACAAACTAAATTCCCAGACCAAAGATATGGAAACAAGAGTGGAAATCTCATGCCAGAGATCCTTACCCATTCGACTAGACTTTCCTCACCCAGCGGTTGGGAGGCGTCCACCGGCTTGCGCCCGGTGATGAGCTCCAGAAGCACAACCCCGAACGAGAAAACATCCGATCTATCAGTCAGCTTCCCGCTTGATGCGTACTCTGGCGCCATATATCTGGAATGAAACTATCTTACATGATCCAAACTTTCCTGCACAAATCATGACGACCTTTGTTCATAGCTGCTACTCACCCGAACGTCCCCACGACGCGCGTCGAAACATGAGTGTGAGTACTATCTGCTAATTTTGCGAGACCAAAATCTGCAACCTGCCATTGTAGTTCATTAGTTTCTGCAAGGATAGATCGCTCTCAGTATCTAGAACGAAAGTACTTTTTTTTGTCATGCCTTTGCTTCGAAGGAGTCATCCAGAAGAATATTAGCTGCTTTGATATCCCTGTGAATTATCCGGGGCTGACCTGAACAAAACAATCATAAGAACCACACACAGAGATTGCACACAAATTCAAGAAAAAAAAAACAGAAAGAATCGACTACGCTCGTACAATCGTCATGAAGATACGCCAACCCGCGAGCGGCGCCTATCGAAATCTTGAGTCTTTTTGGCCACTCCATCACTGGAAGTCCTCTCCCTGCAGTGTGGACACCATGTAGATTTCAAGATAATATTTTTTTGGCAATTCCACATTGCTTTGATCACTCCAATCATTTCCACCAATTACCATGAAGATGATGCTCAAGAGTCTGGTTGGGTACATACTCGTAAACAAGCGAACGGTGATGCTCGGTCATGGAGTACCCGACCAATGCGACCAGATGGCGGTGGTGGATGCGGCTTATGATCTCGACCTCCGCTCTGAACTCCCTGTCCCCCTGTCCACTCCCTGCCTTGAGCTGTTTCACCGCGACCACTCTCCCGTCTGCCAGCCATCCCTTGTACACGCATCCGAATCCTCCCTCGCCCAGCACGTTTTGCGCATCGAAACCTTGCGTTATGCCGGCTATCTCTTCGTGTGTGAAGTATGATTTTCGATTTCCCAACACCGCCATTTCCGGGGGTGCGGCGTACGGTAAACTATTGCAACGGCTCCCGAACGTCCCCGACGACGGTACATATTGCCCATAAGTCCCCGGAGGATTCGCCTGCCTGTAATAATACCCATCTGCAACAACAGAAAATCCAATAACAGGAGGCAGTTTCATCATACAGAATTGTTGGTTTTCGAATTTCTGATGATTTACCTGATCTTACAGAACAATTTTGTTGTTGATCGTAATGCGCCGCAAGTTCTTCCGATTTCTTTCGTTTCCTCTTCCTCGAAATAACTGTAAAAACGGCCACCAGAGCAGCCAACAATCCTACGACCACTATCCCGATAGACACGGCTTGGCCAACACCGCGTCCGGAAGCCGTCGAAGATTTAGCCATGTGAGAAGAAGATGACAATGAAGCATCTCTGGAAGAGATCCGATGAGGCCTATCAATCAAACGAGCAGCGGGAGGGGGATTTGGTCGGGAGATTGGTGGTGGAAGTGATGTGGGGGGAGCCAGAGGAGATGTCGGAGTACCAGGGAGAACCGGAGGCGAAGCAATAGGAGGAGGTGGAGATCTTGCAATAGGATCATCATTGGGAGATACGTGAATAGGAGATGCTATAGAAGACGACCGCGGCGGCAGAGGAGGAGGAGGGCGTGGCGGTGGCGGTGGCAATTGAGTTGTGGTTGGAGGAGGAGGCGGAGGAGGAGGCGTCGAACGAGGAGACTGAGGGGACGGCAAAAGGATTACTACAGGAGGAGGCGGGGATTGGTTGATCGGTGGAGGGCTGCTCGGCACGTCGATATGGGGAGGAGGGGGGTGCGTCGGGGGCGGCGATTCGTGGAGTTCTGGGGGTGGAGCTTCGACAGAAGAGGACGCATGGGAGGAAGAGGGTTCGATCAGGGGGTCACTGGCAGGAGGCAATTCCAGAATTGACATCTCCTTCCACAGCCCCTCCTGCTATTCTGTCTCTGCTGCTATTCTATCTCGCAAGATTCCTAGATTTGCAGGATGGGGGATGCCATGAGGATCATCGGATTCCTGAGCAGCACGATGATGCGAGCATTCCCATGGTGTTCCCGAGAGATCTCCAAGAGGAGAGGGAGAAACCGCGAGGCGCGAAGCCGTTGGCATGGGGGAGGAGGGTCGTTGGGGGCGGCACTACATGCTAAATATAGCCGTTAGGAAGGTTACGTCACGTGATCGAAATCTTTTATAAATTGGGATTTTTACCATGCACTCGTATAATCTTTGTCAATTATCTCCACGATCTTTGAGACAACTTAATTCCTTCACCCCGTAAACTTGTTAACCCTTACCCCACAGTGGTTAACCCCCATCCATTTGCCCGTTAAATGTAACCAGATTCCGTTAAAAAAGAGGTGCATATTACCCTCTTTGTTTAGCAAATTTACAAAAGATGACATCCCTCCCCTTCGACCTCCCATACGTCTTCCCCGACCTCCCTCGCACCACCCTCGACCTCCCCTGCGTGATCTTCGACATGCACCTCCTTCAGGCCATCGTCGACCCGCACCTCCTTCAGATCGTCGCTAACCTGCACCTCCTCCTCCCCTCCCTAACCTCCTCTAAGCCATTGCCTACCTCCCCGACCTCCTCCAGACCACCGCCCACCTCCCCAACTTCCTCCAGGTCATCGCCTCCTCACCTTCCCGACATTCTCCAGGCCACCGCCCACCTCCCTAACCTCCGCCTCCTCCCCTCCCTGACCTCCTCTAGGCCGTCGCCCATCTCCCCGACCTTCTCCAAGCCGTCGCCTCCTCCCCTCCCCGACCTCCCCAGGATGTCGCCCACCTCCCCAACCTCCGCCTCCTCCCCTCCCCGACCTCCTCCAAGTCGTTTGCTCACCCCCATTGGATTTCCACCGTTGGATGATCTTTTGGAAAGAACATGGATGTGGAATATCCACCGTTGGATTTTCATTGGTTAGATTAACTCAAGGATAACCCAAGCAATTGACTCAAATAAAGTTAAAACTGACGACAGGGTCTGTGGGACAAGATGGAGCAAGTTTACGGGGTCGAGAGAGTAATTAGGTTATTTAAAAGGTCGTAGAGGTAATTGGCAAAGATTATAGGGTCTGTCGAGTAAAAATCCCTTATAAATTTGTCAGTTGACTACTTTTTAACATCTATACCCGTTTTAATTCCAAAAGGCTACTTTGTCTAATGCGGAGCGGATCTTCTGCTGTTACAACACCTCTCTCCTTGAGAAAGAAGAAGCTATGCGCAAATCATGCTTCATGCTATTCTCCTACGCATTCAAGATTTGTAAGAACACTCTTTATTTAACCTCACACTCCATTGCATATATATGAGGTTGTGGGGTTTATTTCTTTATACTTATACTACATAGGATGCCCAAGTTACGGGAGTCCCTCTTCTGGATTGGAAGAGAAGTCTGATACTAATGACTACTAGTGTTAAAAGGTATATATCAGGACAAGCCATCCGAGTTGAAAGCAAGTTGCATAGTGGAAAGGTTCGAGTGATTCGGTTTGTTAAAATCACGAGCCGAGGTGAACTCTAGTTGAATTTTTTATCCAGTTGTTCTCGCTAAAATACTCGGTGTCCTTTTTTACTTCTTGATTATCGGAGACTGTTCATGATTGTGTATGATTTGTTTGTTTGTGTTTATATACAAGCTCTTGAACTAATCGATGCTAAGATCGATACATGCTTCTACATCAACACTGCACATATGCTTACATTATGTATATGCATACATGCATGTATACTATACATACACACAAACACACACACACATGTAGACTATACGCACGTGCGTGCGTGCGCGCTCAGACACTATTTATATGCATACGATCGGGTGAAAAACATGACATAAGCTGGAAAATGATTTGCAGAACTCAAAAAACCGTTGGCTGATTATGGCCAACGATTGCGTCATGCAAATGTGTTCCAGTGATCGTCATCTTTATGTATTCATAATTCTAACAATTCCTTTGGCAAACAAACAACTGAGTCTGAATTGTAACTGTGACACATAAATTGAACCCCCGTAGGGTTGGGGATCATTGACAAAACAGAAGATATTGCCGAAGTAATAAATACTAAAATAGAACAGAACTGAAGAAAACCACAGACATGACGATGTGCCGAAAACCTGGAACCAGTTCCTTCAACAAGTAGAACTTGATTCACTGATCAAACTCAAGGTAGATAAAAAATGCAAATAAAAAAAACCAGATGCATCTGCTCTTGTTTTCACAACTTTTCCCCAAGTTCAGCAGCAGAATCGGTTTCTTTGATTCGAGTTTCCTCGTCAAAATATTCACCGATATCCTTTACAGTTTTCTTAAACTTCTGGCAATCTGAAAATAGAAGATGATCACGTTATAAGCCATATCGGAAACTGTTGAGATATGTGAAAGAATGATAAGAAAAGATGATTCGTTGTTTATTCAAGAGGTCTAGGGGTCCTTATATAGGACTAAACCCTAGAGGGCTCAAAGGAGAATATTCTATAGAATATTCTTTAGAATATAGAATATTCTCTATAGAATATTCTCTTAACAAATAGCCACATAGAATATTCTCTTAACATAAAAGCCCTCGTGGGATTACAATAGAATATTCAAAGAAGGAAATCTTCTGCAATCTCTAACACTCCCACTCAAGTTGGAGCATATCCATCGATCATGCCCAACTTGGAAGATATCCATGAAAGGCGCTTCTTTGATAAGGCCTTTGTGAATATGTCTGCAAGCTGAAGATCTGTTGAGATATGTGGTGTAGAAATCTTTCCTTCTCGTACAGCATCACGAACAAAATGACAGTCGATCTCAATGTGTTTGGTCCTCTCATGGAACACAGGATTTGTAGCAATATAAGTGGCAGATTTGTTATCGCAGTATAGAGGAACAGGAGTAGTGATAGCAATATTGAGTTCTTGCAAAAGAGACAATAACCAGGTAATTTTGCATTTGGCTTGGGCCATTGCCCTATATTCTGCCTCTGCACTGGATCGGGAAACCACCGTCTGCTTCTTGCTCTCCAACTAACAAGGTACCTCCTACCATCATCGCATAGCCCGTCGTAGAACGACGATCCTCAGGTGAGCTTGCATAATCAGCATCAGCATAAGCAGCAACCTTAGTGTATCCATTTGCCCCATAGAATAGACCGCGTCCAGGGGATTCCTTCAGGTAGCGAAGGATCTGAAGAACATCTTGCCAGTGGCTGTAGAATGGTTTCTCCATGTGTTGGCTAGCTCTGTTCACAGCATATGATATGTCTGGCCTAGTAATAGTAAGGTACAAAAGTTTGCCAACCAGGCTTCTGTATCTTGTAGTATCTTCAAAGGCAGGATCATCTGGTGTAGAATGTTTCTTTGGTTCTGCAGGTATGCCAGATGGCTTGCACCCAAGTAATCCTGCTTCAGTTAGTATATCTAAGCAGTACTTTCTTTGTGACATATGAAGCTCCTTCTTGGTGCGTAAGACTTCTATACCTAGAAAATAGCGAAGTTGCCCCAGATCCTTGGTGACAAAAATCTTTTGCAGAAAAGTCTTCACTTCTAGCACTCCTTTATCGTCATCACCTGTAACAACCATGTCATCCACATATACAGCTAGTATGACAGTACCTGTTGATCGTTTTCTGACAAAGACTGAATGGTCAGATGTAGTTCTCTGAAAGCCCAGAGTGCTAATCTCTGAACTAAGTCTCTCAAACCATGCCCTCGGACTTTACTTTAGACCATAAATTGCTTTGCAAAGTCGGCAAACATACTCCCCCTCGACTTCGTAACCTGGGGGTTGCATCATGTAAACCTCTTCTATAGAAATGCGTTCTTGACATCCAGTTGAAAAGCAGGCCAGCCTTTGTTCACGGCTACAGAGAGGATAGTGCGAATAGACCCCATCCTGGCAACAGGTGAAAAAGTCTCGAAGTAATCAACTCCATATGTCTGTGTAGAGCCTTTTGCCACAAGTCTTGCTTTCAGTCTGTCAATAGAACCATCTGGAGAATGTTTCGTAGTAAAGACCCATCTGCAGGCAACAGGCCTGACACCTTCGGGACACGGAACTAGATCCCATGTTCCTCTGGAATTGAGAGCATCCATTTCTTCATTCATAGCTTGTCGCCACCCGTGGTCCTGTAATGCGCGATAGTCTCTTGGGACAGAGATTGTCATAAGAGCATCTGCATATCTTTTATCATAACATGATAGGCTATCAGTGGACGTGAAATTAGACATAGGATGGATAGTGCATTGCCTCTTTGTTCTGCGTAGGGCAATGGGAAGCTCCTGAGGATCATCCGGAGAAGTATTGGTGGGGCCACTTGAATATGGCATATTTTCCTGCAACAAAGGAACTGGTAGAGGAACATGAACAAGAGGGGATACATGTTTTCTTTTATAGACAATTGGTGGAGGAGGAAGTTCTAATGGTATGTCAGACACATCTTGATTGAAGAAGCGAGTTTGTTCGAAAAAGGTGACATCAGCTGATATATAATAGCGTTTACCACAAGGATCATAGCATCTATACCCTTTCTTTGTTTGGGAATAACCCAGAAAAACACATTTAATTGCACGTGACGATAATTTGTCTGCGGTATGAAAGTTGTGAATAAAGGCGGTGCATCCAAAAATCCGCAGAGGTAGAGGAAATGGTGAGTCATTTGGATACAATAAGGCAAAGGGTGTGGAGCCATTTAGGGAGACAGAGGGAACTCTGTTGATAAGATGGACAGCAATGAGAATAGCATCTCCCCAATAGGTTTTGGGGACCTTCATTTGGGTAAGAAGAGAGCGGGCAATGTCGAGGAGATGTCGAAGTTTTCTTTTGGCTACCCCATTCTGTTGGGAGGTATATGGGAAAGAGGTTTGATGGATAGCACCCTGGGAAGCAAAGAAGGATGTCAAATCATTTTGTGTAAATTCCAATGCATTATCAGAACGAAAATATTTTAACAGTAGTGGAGAAGATGTTTTTGACATAGTAAAAGAAATTCTTGACAATATTGTTAATTTCTGAGCGTTCCTTTAACAGAAAAACCCAAGATGATCGACTGTAGTCATCCACAAAGACAGCAAAATATTTATGACCACGTAGACTTCGGACCGGACAGGGTCCCCAGATATCACAGTGAACAAGTGCAAAAGGAGTACGGCAGCGAGGCTCAGTTCGTGCAGGAAAGGAGGCTCGATGAAGTTTCCCGAACTGACATGCTTCACACTCAAAGGGTTTCAGCATAGAAAGTTCAGGGAACATCATGGAGAGAGCTTTAGCAGAAGGGTGACCAAGACGAATGTGCCATAGAAAAGGATCTTCAGAGATGGAGACTGCACCAGCAAAGTTGGAATCAGAAGGGATGTCGAGGTAATAGAGGTCGTTCCTCTCATGACTCCCACCAAAAATCTTCCTCGTCCGGATGTCCTGAAAATAACAACAAACCTCATCAAAAATAACACGACAGTTAAGCTGATGACATAGCTTCTGTACTATAGAAGGCTGAGAGGAAAAGCAGGGGCACAATGAACATCTGTCAGATGCTGCTTGGAAGAAAAGTTGACAGTTGCAACAGCAGTCACTGGGGAATGATCCCCATTAGCAACTCGAACAGTCTTCACAGAGGAAGATGGCTGGAAGGAGGTTAGCAAACTTCCTTCTCCCGTCAGATGGGTAGAGGCTCCAGAATCAATAATCCATGCATGCTTAGAGGCAGAGACAGAGTTTGCTACTATACCTGAGGTAGTAGCCAGGCTAGCAGTAGGGGCAGAAGCATTACTATCAAGAGGGCTAGATTCTTGCAGCAGTTGTCGTAGGCGAGCATATTCAGAAGCAGTGAATGGGGTTTGTGCCTCGCTGGTTTGCTGAGTAGATGTTTCTGCAGTTGCATCATATGATACTTCATCATAGGCATTGTTAGCATTAGGTTGCATGCCAAACATTGCCCAGCAGCGATCAGAAGGGTGATTCCAGCGTCCACAGTGTACACATGCTGGATACCGAGCAGAAGAATCACGACCACGTCCACGATCACGTCCGCGTCCAGAGTCACGACTGCGTCCAGATTCACGACCACGTCCACGCCCTGAGTCACGTCCCCGTCCTCCTTGATAGTTATGATGCCCTCTATATCCTGAGGAGGTATAGTGGGCCATCGTCTCTGTAGAGGTGTGGGCGGTAGAGTGCTGAATCGGAGCCTCTAGCTCCTGTAAGCGTCCGAAGATGGTCTCAAGAGTAGGTAAAGTATCAGCCATCAGAAACTGATCTTTCACATGCTTATATTTTGGATTTAGCCCTGAGAGAAATATGTAAACCTGCCATTCAGCACGTTCTCCTACTTGTTTATCACAACATGCAGGCTGAAAAATAAGGAGTTCCTCAAAAAGGCTTGTAAGAAGCCTATAGTATTCAATAAGACTTGATTCTCCCTGAGTGGCAGACCAAATTTTTGCGTATATGTCTGACAGACGAGACTTAGTCGTCTTTTGAGAATATGTACGCTCAAGGTTTTCCCACATTGCCTTAGCGGTGTCTTTGTAAAGAAGATTCGCAGCAATATTTGGATCGACACTGTTCGTCATCCAAGTGATAACCTGACAATTATCAACAAACCAAGTTTCATAGTCCTTATCAGTTTCTGCAGGTGGAACTTTTGTAAGAACGTAGCTCTTGCGCTGGCCACCAACAACCACTTTGAAAGTTCGAGACCATAGAACATAATTTTCGGAGCCCTTCAACTTGATAGAAGTGCCCTGTACCAGCAAAGAAGAAGTAGGGTACGTGGGCTTGATCTCGGCAGACGTCATCGTGGCGGCTTAGGTCAAGAAAAAGTGACCTAGAGAGTATATCTTCCCTCAATTTATCATCAAATATCTAAACCCTCATCAAGAAATAAGAAGGATGAGGCAATGATCGTTTGACGGCACAAGAGGGGGCCTGACAGAGTCGGCCTGCGGTGGAAGGAGGCCCTGGGAGGGCTGGCGGAGGCGCCAGGCAGCGCGAGGCGGGCCTGGCCGACCTAGCGGTGGTACCTGGCTGCCCTAGAGCAGCCTGGCGATGCTCAGCCGAGGCGGCGCAGGCCTAAGGCAAGAGGTGCTGAGACCCGAGGCGGCACGCGGTTGTAGATGAACTTGGAGGGCTGGTGGTGGCGGAGGGGTGATTAGGTCAGAACACCGGCCTAGGACCGCTGCTCTGATACCATGTGAAAGAATGATAAGAAAAGATGATTCGTTGTTTATTCAAGAGGTCTAGGGGTCCTTCTATAGGACTAAACCCTAGAGGGCTCAAAGGAGAATATTCTATAGAATATTCTTTAGAATATAGAATATTCTCTATAGAATATTCTCTTAAAAAATAGCCACATAGAATATTCTCTTAACATAAAAGTCCTCGTGGGATTACAATAGAATATTCAAAGAAGGAAATCTTCTGCAATCTCTAACAAGATAAAATAATTTCACGAGCTGTTTTATAACCAAAGATTCAGCCGAATATAAAGTTGCAGGCAAGTGGCATCATCAATCAAAAATTCAAGGTCGGATACAAAAGTATATATTTTTTGAAATGCAGGGGGTGCCGACCCCAGATAAGTGGTCGTCACCCCTTGAATGTCGTCATCTATAACAATAATGTATTCAATATACACAAGGACAACCACTATACCTTGTTGTGTCTTTTATATAAATAATATGAAGTGGACCATCTCAACCCTTTGTGTTCTATTATATCTAAGAGCTTTTGAAACCAAGCTCTGAGACTTTGCCTAAGTTCATAATGGCCTTATGTAGCATGCATACATACTCCCCCTCAACAGCAAACCTCGGTGGATGTTGCATGTAGACCTCTTTCTGAAGATCACCATATAAGAACACATTATTAACATCTAGCTGGAAAAGAGCCCAATCATGCACCACAACACGTCGAGGAGGATTCGCAGGATAGAAGGTCTCGCTATAAGAGAGAAAGTGTCACTATAATCCACACCATATGTCTATGTAAAACATCTAGCAACAAGCTTGGTTTTATATCTGTCAATTATACCATATGTCATGTACTTTACAGCGAAGATCCACCTGCAGCTGACCATCTATGCTCCTTATAGAGCTGCAACAAGTGTCCATGTCCTCACGTGATTGAAGAGCAACCATCTTTTCCTCTATCGCAAGCTTCCAATAACTTTCTTTAAGGGCATCGTAGTGTGTTTGTCGAATCTCAATAATAGATAGACCCAATATAATTTTTCGGTAAGCCATGGATAGTCGATCTAGAGACACATGCCCTACTAGAGGATACTTTGTACACGTTCTTTCCCTTGCCAAAGTGCAATTAGCCATCACAGACCATCGTCTTGCCTATTATCTTCCTATGACATATCTTGTCACCATTCAACCCATTGGTGTCACTAGTAGAAACCAAGTTCTCAGAATTTACCTGAGGCGTGCTTGGTGTTGGGAAAAGTCAATGAGCATAGAGCATGGAAGTAGTGGGAGGTGGCGGAAGAAGGACTTCCTCAGACTCAGACGGGCATTACTTATACCATGTAGTGGTATACTACATGGTGGACTCAAATAAGGTAACATCAACGCTAATATAATATTTTTGTTGAAGGGGATCAAAGCATCTGTAGCCCTTCTAAGTGCGATAATAGCCCACAAACATACATTTGACAGCCCGAGGTGCAAGCATGTCACTACCGGGGGATAGAAATTGCACAAAGGTCGCATCCCAAAACTCATGGTGTAAGGGAAGATAGCTCTTTCTCTGGAAATGTGAGGGAGAAAGGAGCCTTTGATCCAAAAATAACAGAAAGTGTGCGATTGACCAGATAGCATGCGATCATGACAACATCTCCTCAAAAGGAGTGAGGAGCTTGACCCTGAAATAAGAAGAGTCCTGGTGATATTTAAAAGGTGACAGTGCTTGCATTCAACAACACCATTTTGTTGTGATGTATAAAGGTATGAAGTCTGATGGGCAATCCCACATGAACTGAGAAACTAAGCTAAAGCAGTTGTACAAGATTCCAAAGCATTATCTGACCAAACAAATTCTATTGAAGTTGATTGGAAATTTCATGAACAAAGTTTTGAATCATATTGTTGGCATCAAACTTATTCTTAAATAAAAAGACTCACGGCAACCTGGAGAAATCATCAACAACCACAAGATAATACATGTATCCCTAGTGATCAAGGACATTGTTAGAACCCCAAATGTCAAAATGAATAAGTTCAAATAAATTCTGACTACTACGACTTGGAAAATCAGACGGTGATGTTTTCCAAGTTGGCATGCCTCACAATAAACTCAAACTTGACAGAAACACCTAGAATGAGATGACATATCTTTGACAACAGAAGGTGATCAAATCGTAGATGCCAAAAATATGGTGATTGTGAACCCCCAAAAAGTGAACCAACACTAGTATATGGAGTCTGGATCAATCGGCAGAGGCATTCACGCTCACGGTCACATCCAATCACCCTGCATGTGAGTATATCCTGAAAAGAAGAGAAATACAGTAAAATATGTCACGAGAATATACGTATTTTGTAATTTGACTTATATATAATAGATTCATTGAGAATTCTGGTGCATGAAGACATTCTGTAACTGCAATGAGGGAGCCAGGAGAATCTCCCCCTGACCTGTGATAGGGAAATGCGTCCCATCAGCAATCACCACAGACCTACCATTTTAAACAAGATCGTATCTACTGAACTGTAAGTGATCTTCACGGAGGTGATGTGAGGCCCTAGAATCCATTATCCATTCTGAAATATCTGGTCTGAACTGACTAGTATATGCATAAGAGGTATTTGTGGCACCTATGGATGTTGAAGTGACAAAGTTTGATAGATCATAAGAGGAGATTCGGGAAGCGCCTGAATGTGGCATAATCTCTCGAAGGTGTGTAACAAGCTCATCAAATAACTGTTCTGTATATCCGTTTATGGTGGTAGTAACTAGTGGAGCCTGCTCAGCGACCTGTGCAGATGGTAGAAACCTGTGCTTGGAATAATACACATCCTCGGGATGGCCTAATCAACGGCAATAAGTGTTGGGCTGACGTGAACACTGAGATCCACGCCCACGAGAGCCACCTCTCCCTATGAATGGATAAGAACCACCTCTTCCACGGGAGGCAGCCACAACTGATGAAGTCTGAGCAGCGGTAGGGGCCGAGGAGATGTTGAGTCAACTCAACATCTGGTATGCCTCTTCCATGGGAGGTATACTAGAATATGTAAGTATCTGAGAATGAGTTGCATCATATTCTGAATCTAGGGATGCCAGAAGTACCCCGATCATAACTGAATCACGGTACGCCTTTAACTGTTGAGGCGTGGATGACAATGGTATGTAGCTGTGTAGCCTCTTAAAGATATCTCTGAGAGAGGTATACACCATGTATAGAGGTCAACCATTCTGTTTGGCCGTGAAGATGTCATTCTGAAGCTGTAAAATCTTTGACCCATTTCTTGCTATTTATATGTAGTAGCGAGGATATCTCACATGGCCTTCGCAGTCGGTTGGCTCAGTATGTCATTTATTATTTCCACAAACACGGTTCCAGGTAGCTATACTCGAACATAGGCATCATCTGCCTCCCATGCGACATAGATTCACGTCTTGTCCTCCGGCTCATCCTATGTAAGGATGTGCTTCTTTCCATGGCTCTGCATTAAACTCATGAACTGCATCACCCATATTTCCTAATTCGTGCCATCTATCTTGACAATGCATGCATGACATTTGCAAGCACCCGTGGATGTAACCCCGTTGTGACTTTTTGACGTATTTCCTGACGAGGACATGACGAATCGCAGACTCAAGGAAGGAAAATGTATCGACGCGTACATTAGGGAGATGATTATGGGTGTAGACTCAATCCGCAACCATCCCCTTACTATTTTAATCTTACATAGGTGCGAATGTCTGATTTTCCTGTTTCATAGCAAAATCAGATTGTCTAGGGTGTCAAACCCTGCATAAACTAATAATTCGAGCCTCCTGAAGCCCCTCAGGCACCCCAATAAGAAGCAACCCCCCTCTTTTGATTGGCGACAAGCTTGGAAGAGAGGGGAGGGGTGGAGGCGCCGAGATAGAGGAGATAGGGATGGTGTCGAGAGAGAGAGAGAGAGAGAGAGAGAGAGAGAGAGAGATGAGAGAAGGGTGGCGGGTGGCAGGGTATGGCTAGGGCTAGGGTTACGACGCTCCATTTTATGACCGTCTCTTTGATACCATGTTGGGAGAAAAGAAGATCTTGTTATTACGTGGTTCCCAATGGCTCTCTTATATGGAGTTGAGCGGCCATGGGAAAATTACATAAAGAGGACAAACACCATAATGCGTGATAAATAAATATCTGAACATAAAATTCTCAACAATATCCATTATTTTTTTATGCAAGATGTTTTATGCCGTGATAATTATGCACAGAAAATTTGCATAAATTTCAACTGTGTGTGATCTTGTCAAACAACGACCTTGAAAGGGCAATTGTTCGATATCATCATCGTATTTGGTCTCATAAAAGTTGGACATGGATATATATATATATATATGATGTAGTACAATTAATATACCATATAGATATTGTAAGGATCATTAAAATTACGTTCAAGGGTTATTTCGATACATTATTAATTTTAAAAGAAGGGTATACATTTATATTGGTGTGAGCATCTACCCGAAATTGTGAATTACGTTCAAGTAGGCATTGTTCTTTCAAATCTAAACATTTCCATCACTCATTTATATTGTCAATAAATGTTCGGTGGAAAGTATAAGTGTTCACTTTGGTCCTTTTTGTGTTTGTGCTAGGATGTGCCTTGACTTATTTGATAGGAATATGTATTATAGATCTTTTTTTTAAAATTCTTATTTTTGCATTTTTTTAGTTCAAAATTTTCCGTAGTGTTGTCTAACACTTATACTATTAGAAATCTTTTGTTCAGGAAGGGTATATCAATAATGCATAGTTCTCTTTGTCATTTTACTTATTGTTAAGGAGACCTGGATCTCGACTCGCTTCAGGAGTCCTCTTACCTTCACATCCTCGTCCGTAGCAACGGGGGTTTTCAAAGGGCCGGGTTTAAGGTGGAGTGGAGTCGTCTCTCTTTTACTTTATCGTTTCAATGCACGACCTCCCACATCTATCTCTCTGCCGAGCTTAAGGTGACGAATTAGAGTCGCTAATTGAATCGAAGCATTCGAATTCAATTAGGATTCGTTCGAAACTAATTCAAAACTAATCCGATTCATAGTAAAATGAATGGAATATAAATTTTACCTGTGGATTCAATTTTCAAACGAATTAGACTTGAATTCGTTCGGTAAAAATTCGATTCGATACATATAGCCGCGCACAGGATATAATTTGAAGTTCTGCTATGTACACCTAAACATATGTAAGGTGGATTTTGGAATATTTCCATTATATCATGTCACGCACGACACCCCCTTTCCCCAATACCAAATCACCGGGCCGCCAAACCTCTGCTGCTTGTGAAGCACACCATCCCCGACGCCTCTTGCAGCTCCGCTTGGTCCACTCCCTCACCGTGCCTCCCCTCCGCACAAGCGACCGCGCTCACCTCCTCTCCCCACAGGACACCGCACGCGCACCCTCTCGCCAAAGGCCACAAGACAGGGCACCACGCCACACCAAGCCGACTCTCTTCCCCGCGTGCATTGCGCGACCGTGGGAGAGCCGGGCTTAAGGTGGAGCCCCTTCTCGTTTCAACGCACGGCCTCCCACAGCACCATCTCTCCGCTGGGCTTAAGGTGGCGATGGATCCGAGTGGTGCCGCGCCTCGCTTCCCGGTCCCCCACAGCACTCTCTCTCTCATCATCAAGGTGCACCTTCTCTCACTTTCTTTCTTTCGATTCCTATATGCTTCCATTTGCCGTTTGCTTTGTGTTTCTTGACTCGGATTCGGGTCAAAACCGGTTAGGCTACGTCCCGGTTTCTGAACGTGCTTGTCTGGTTGGAATATAAATTTTTAGCAGCAGTTTGAAGTGCGTCTGATACTGGTAGGCAGTAAATAGCGCGGCTAATCGGGCTTGAGTCAGTGTACTGGTAGTTTGGGGACCGAAATCGAACGGGCTGAGATCGATGGAGTAGTTGTCGGAGATTTACTTGTGATATACATAATTGTCTTATAGTTGTGGGAACGAGGTTTGAAGTTTCTAGTGAATGAATCAAGGATAGGATCAGATTAGGTACCAAAAAGTGGTAGTCGGCACCCGGTCGGTGAGGTCACTGACAAGGATTAATCGGCAGTCGGGTGACTAATCAGATTTAGTCGATCGTTAGTCGGTTTGGAATTTTTTAATTATTTTAATATCTAAATTATTTTGTATACATATATTCTTATATATTTACATTGATTTGTACATTTTCTATACTATTATAATGAAATAAAAGAAGTAATTGACTTTAGATATAACATTAAGCATATTAGAATAAGTTTGCTTTTAAAAAAATTAAAAACTAAAAAATAAAAAAGTTATTTAGGTAAAAGTCGGCCTTGTAGTCGGCCGACTACTTGGCTTGATTAGTCGGGTGGACCAACTAATGGCTGACTAGTCCTAGTCGAGTCGGCTATCCCACTGACTCGATTAGTCGGGCCGACTAATCGGCCTAGCCGGCCGACTTTTACAACAGTGGAACCTGTCAGCTATAAATATTGTCTCTTTCATGTTCTTGTTTTCTTCTTGACCTGATCGTGTCTAATAGTTCCTAAATAACTGGCTCTCTAGAGACTCAGGATTCGCTTTGGTTTGGCGTGCTTTGTGCTTTGAACTTTAAATGTTCTTTTGTTTGGTACAGGTTTACTACAAATTTCATGTTTTTCTTCCAAAAAAACCAAAACGTGTAAATTGGGAATGTGTCCCTGAAATTTCGGTAACCTATACCAGAGATCATTTAAATGTTTATGGTCTAGAGCGAGATATGTTGTAAAGGAACTGTCCCATTGAGACTGCTCAAATTAACATTCCCAAGGGAACCTCCTTACTTTTTCTACTCTTTAGTCTTGTGTCCATATCTTTCAGTGACTTATTCAAATGTATGTATCTTGAGGCACACATTACTGTTACTCAATAGTTAAGCAATTTAATTTTTTAAGGCTTTTATATTGAAATGAACTATGATATGATCATCAACACTGATCTTAAAATGATCTTCCTTTTTTATATCCTTGAAGAAAAAACAACCTGGACAGCTTTTTTGTGTTTGTTCCGCATTTTCAAAATAGATCGGTTGTGTTTCCCGACAATGTGTTCTGCAAATATTTCTATTTCACCTTTTTATGTTAGTTTTGGGTTCAGCTTTCATGATTAATCTCTCTATTTTCTAATGTTACAATAATCTATTGATTAAGCCCACATACATAGATTTTGATAGAGATATAAATTGAAGCATTGCACTGCCCTACATTTTTAATGTATTGTAGTGAACTTATTATACTTTTTTTATAGGGGCATCAAACTGATATAATGCTTAGCAGCTATGATGACAAAATCATGGTAAGTTAGTATTATTTTTAAATTTGTAAGTATTTGTACAAGGATGCCACTCTTACATCTCAGTATTGGCAGGTGGTTGTGACTCAAATAGGGAGCATGGGCACGATATTGCACTGCAGGTTTGATTTATACTTTTCATGCCTAATGGGACAAGCTTCTACCCGAAATTGTGGAATCGAGATGATCCATCTTATGTGATTATAACTTATAATGCCTACTTGCACCAATGAAGAAAGAAGCTCTACTAAGTAAGTTTACATCATGTTGAGAACAACCATTGGAAAGTGGTGAAGTATTTCAAGGCATGACAAACAAGGATTGATGCAAAACTACTTGGGGCAGTGTGGATTGGGCAAGAGAAATTAGGTGAGGTTGGAGGATATAATAGTAACATGAGAAGGGGTGGATTGATTGTGTGGGATCTGGAAGGCAATGTGCCAAGATGCATGTGGTAGGAGAGGGATTATGACTAGTAGTGCGTGAGATAGATAATTGTTGAGAATAGTTAAGGGTTGCATTATTTTTTGAAAAGGGGGAAGGCTGGGTAACACGATGATGCACACCTAAAAACTATTAATCACGAAAACATAATTACATCAACTAGGCATTGAACAAAGTCTTGGCATGAACTACCACATTGTCAATACAGAACCTTTCGTGGGGATAAACAAGTGCTTTCCTTGCTATCACAATGCCCAAAGAAAGGAAAGTGGCTTTATTCGATCTTGACTAGGTCGAAAGATCATCAGTCATATGGAGTTCCAAAACCTTTCGGAGCACGAGGTATCCACACAATCTGGTTATATTTCCATTTAAACCTTTTTTGCATTATCACAAGAGAGGAAAAGATTCTCTTCACCTTAACTCTCTTTGAAATATAAGCATTCTTTTCACTCATATATGTTTTCGTTAGTAGCATGGCTATGTTCGGTGGAAAGTATAATTGGACACTTTTGCTCCTTTTGTGTTTGTGTTGGGTTCATTAATCCATTTTTGTGACATGCCGACCTTGAAATAATTGTTGCAATCTTAAAGACGGTGACCATACTTATTTGATAGGAATATGTATATGGTAGATCTTTTTTTTTGAAATTCTTGCTTTTGCAAATGATTTGGTTTAGACTTTTTGTAGCGTTGTCCAATGCTTATACTATTAGAAATCTTTTGTTCATAGATAGGGATATATCAAGAATGTTCAGTTCTCTCTATCATTTTTTTAGTTGTGCAAGGCTATGTCTAAGACAGTAATATAATCGTAAATGGAATGTTTCACTCAAGAATCATTCATTGTACTTGGTTTAAGAGATATGTTTTAGCATTGACTGAGACCTGGCGTCTCAACTTTGGGTGACAACTGTGTTACCAACCATAAACAAGAGAAACACTCCTCAGTTTGGTCAGACCAACTTGACATCTTACAGTCCACAATTAAGTTGCGCTAAATGTGTTGTGCTATGGAATTCAAATATCGTTCAACAGTTTTCAAGAATATGTATGGTCAAAGGAGATCTAATTTAAGTGAAGATCTCTCTCTCTATACCCATATATATCGTATTTGATAGCGGAACTTGCGTAGTTAATTCACACTGACCTGAATCTTTATATCTATGAAACTTCCCATGAGTGTTAAGGTACATTATGGACAGGTCGGCACCGAATTTTATCTTAAGGATGATAAAGGATCCTAATTTTTCAAAAGAAAAAGTTGTGTACAAAAAGTCGAATAGCCTAATATTTTTGTCGTGTCCGTTATCAAAATTGCCCACCCTGATTTTTCGAAAGATAATTATAGATTATTACTAGCTATTTTTTGATATACCATTGCCTTTATAGGTATTAGGTGAATACATGGTGCATGCCTTTTGATGATACGCGAGGAAGAAGAAGGTAAACAGTGTTCCTGTAGTATATACAGTTATAATTGGTTTAGGATCAACATATTGACCCTGAATTAAGATTGAAAGAGTGCGAACGATGTTTGAGCCGTTGATCACAAGTCATCATGTGTGAACTCTCGACTTTGGACTAGAATTTAACTATGAAAACATCAGCAGTGCATACAATGATGAGTGGGTCAATTGAAGAGTCAGGTCCTTCGATTGAGCCCAGAATTATGAATTTTGGTGTGAAGACTAAAGAGTAATTGCAGTTCAAATATTGGAGGTAAGCTCCTTTTTATTGTTTATTTAGTGATAATATAAGTATATACGTAGTTATCTTATCGTTGCTGAATCTAGTATTATTATATAGTAATGTGTTTGATTAACTTGGAACTGAGCTCAGTACGGACATATTATCTTTGTGATTTGTATGCTCATCAGCAGCGTCAGAATTGAAGAACATCTGAACCATTCATTCAGGCTCTCTCCGACACAAGGGATAAGCAATCTCAGTTGTATGGAAGTGGCATGCCTGAATGAAAGTTTCTCATCATAATCCTCGCCCTTCAAAGCAGCCAAATGAAAATTTAATATAGCTTTTGAGATGTCAATGGTTGGTAGCCACGGAATTCCCATTTCACATGCAGAAATAATTTCCTTTGTTTGCAGCTGAGGAAACGTAGATATCAATCAATTTTTCTTTCAGGGTGTGAAGGAAAATTATGATATTTAAATAGATTGTTCTCCATGGCAGGAATTTTGAACTTCTTTAACGATTGAGATACAACAACAACAATTCCTTTTCCCACATTAAGTAGGGTCGGCTACATGGATTCTTTGCCTCCATTCAGATCTATCGTGGGTCATTTTCGAGCTTATATCCAAAAACTAATATCCCTTTGTATAGCCTCATTCCAACACTTCTTGGGCCTTCCTCGCCCTCTTTTAGTCGGCTCAACATCCCAAAACTCGCATCTCCTCATTGGTGCATCAACTGGCCTACTTTGCAAATGGCCAAAAACTACCTTAAGCTATTTTCTCGCATCTTATCCTCGATCGGAGCTACATCAACTTTCCTTATGATGGTATCATTCCGAATCCGATCTTTACGTGTATGTATCTACACTTCCACCGTAGCATTTTCATTTATGCTTCTGACATTCTCTGTACATGTTTATGGTTCACATGCCAACATTCAGATTTATAGAGCATACCATGTCTCACATTTGCTTTGTAAAACTTTCCTTTTATGTTGAAAATAATTTTCTTATCACAAAGAATAGTAGAGGTTCCTATCTACTTTAGCCAAATTGCATTTATTCTAGTTATAACATCTTCGTCACTTTCCCTATTATGTTGTAAAATAGATCCCAAGTATCTAAAAGAATCTCTCTTCATTATGTTATCGTCACAAATCATGACCTCGATTCTTTTATCATTGCTTCTATCAAAAGTGCACTCCATATATTCGATCTGAGCTCTACTTATATGAAATCCTTTAGTCTTTAATGCATGTCTCCAGACCTCAAGCTTCTCATTTACTCCATCTCTAATCGCACAAAACAACACAATATTATCAGTGAATAACACACACCAAGGTATCTCATCCTGAATGTGACTTGTCAACTTGTCTATAATCAAAGTAAAAAGGAATGACTCAAAGTTGAACCTTGATGCAGAACAATGTTGATGTCAAAATAGCCAGTCTTCCTAGACTGTATTCTTACACAAGATGAAGGCATATCATACATATTTTTTATGAGGTTAATGTATAGGACATGTATTGTCTATTCTTTAAAACTCTCCACAATATCTCCCGCTGGACAGAATCATAAGCTTTATCTAAATTAATAAAAATCATATGGAGGTCCTTCCTTGTAGCAATGTAAGTCTCCATTGTTCTCCTCAGCAAGTGGATGGATGACTTCAATACTTGAGTGTCCTGACATGAATCTGAATAAGTTTTACGATTTTGGTTTAAAAAAAAATGAATCTGAATAAGTTTTCTTTTACTTTGGAAACTTCGACCAAACTTCTTTTGATTACACGTTCCCAAATTTTCGTAATGTTATTCATCAGCTTGATACATCTATAATTTGAAGAATTTTGAATGTCTCATTTGTTTTTATAAAAAGGTACCATGATGTTTCTTTTCCAATCTTCAAGTATTTTTCTTGCTTTATCAAATAACATTTAATAAATTTGTAAACCAAGTCAAACCACGCTTACCTAAAACTCTCCAAACTTCTATAGGAATGTCATTAGGTCCTCCTACACCTTTCCAGGTCTCATAACCTTCAAAGCTTCCTCTACTTCCTTTGTATTCATTTATAGCTTGCACAATTCAAGTAAATTTCACTACTAGTTAGATCTCCCCAAGCGATCTCTCTATTTCCTTCCCCAATGAAAAGCTTATGGAAATACTGCTTCCATCTAGTCTCTATATCCTTCTGAGTAACAAGCGCGTGACCTTCCCCATCCTTAATGCATCTCACTTGAGAAAGGTATTTGGTCTTTCTTTTTCTTGCTTTAGCCAACCTGAATATATCCTTCTGGACCTCCTTAGAGCCGAGATTTTTGTACAAAACTTCATAAGTTTTTGACTTAGCTTCGCTTACTGCCTTCTTTGCTTTCCTCTTCATTATTTTGTAGTTTATGACAATTTCATATGTTCTTTCCTTAGACAAAGATTTAAAGCATGCTTTTTTAATTTTGAGCTTCTCTTGCACCCCTCCACTCCACCATCAAGCCTCCTTTTGGCCTGGAGCTCCTCCCTTTGACTCGTCTAGCAACTCTTTGGTTACCCTTCGGATATAAGGTGCTATCGCCTCCCACATCTCGTTTGCACTTCCGTTACAATTCCAAGATAAGCCTTCTAAAATCTTCTCCCTGAAGCTTGTTTGCTTCAATTGAAGATTATACTATCTAGCTCTAGTGATTTTGGAAACCCTCGTTTTCTTTACCAGCCCTTTTATTTCCACACTCATGATTAACATGCGATGTTGAGTGGTCAAACTCTCTCCCGAGATTACTTTGCAGTATTTGCACCACAATTGATCTCTTCTCCTCAACGCAAAGTAATCTATCTGTGTTCTAGTCGAGCCACTCTTATAAGTAATTAAATGCTCCGTTCTCTTCTTGAAGAGAGTGTTTACTATGAAAAGATCACAAGTCATTACCAAATCCATAATGACTTTTCCTTCTTTATATTTATCCCCAAAGGCATATCCTTCATGAACACTAGCATACCCTGAAGCATCCTTTTCCACGTGTCCATTAAGATCTCCACCTATGCAAATCATCTCTCATTGTGAGATTCATTGCATAATTTTATCTAAATTCTCCCAAAAAACTTGTTTAATCATTTCATCTAAACGAATTTATGATGCATAAACTGAGATGATATTCAGAATTTCTTCTTCGATCACCACTTTTAGCAAAATATCCGATCCCCTAATCTTTGCACCTCAACCACATAATCCTTCAAATACTTATGAACAACCACTCCAATACCATTTCTGCCCTTATCTTTACATGAATATTAAAGTTTAAAGCTTGCCTTTTCAATCTCCATTGCTTTCTCTCCAACCCATTTTGTCTCCCGGAGACATAGTATCTGAATCTTCCTTCTTTCCATCGTATCGATTACCTCCATCGATTTTCCAGTTAAAGTGCTAATATTCCAACTACCTATCCACAACTTCCTTTGAAACCTCTTTTGCACTTTCCTAAATATTGTTCTTAGACAAAACTCTATTTAGGAATTTGTCTCTCTTGCGCTGGTTGTCGGCTACCTAACGCAACCCTCCTCAATTTACCTGGGTTTGGGACCAACCATGGCTAAGTTTTCTTTAATGATTGAGGTGTTGGCAAATATTAGCTTGGAGCAAAGAGAAACAAGGCATTTTGCAATAATGTGGATCCAACAAGATGGTGCTCTTCTAGGGTGCTTGGTCCTATAATGAGAATGTGTGGCACTTTAGTAGTAAGCTGTGGTCAACCTAGATGATGACATGGGCGGGGAGCTGCAATTTTGGGTGATTTTTTTCCTTGTAAAAATCGCATATTTTTAATTGAATGAATGACTACTAACATTCACGGGCCATCTTGTCTTATAAGGAAAATGAGATTAGAACCACAAGTGAAAAATTCTCAAGAAGACTTTTGGTGCTTTATTTTTCACGAAGGAAATCAGAACAAATTGACACCATTCTCTTTCTGCTTGAATTTGAACCTATACATTCTGTTCCGAGGTTTCAATTGCTTGACAAACGAAATCATTTCTAAAGGCCCAGCTTTTTCATATGTTCTAGGAAGGAGGGGAATGAATCAGCTGATCCAACTTTTAATGTTTCAGTAATATTTGGTAAACGAGATGAGGTCAGAAATTTATTTTTCTTTTTCCTTTAATAGGGAAAAAACTCAGATAAGCTTAATTTTGTCTTGATGTGATTTTCCCCAGCCATTGCTAATTGCATGTGGAAGGCAGCTTATTGAAAATATAAGGTATGTGTCTGAAACTAGTTTTTTTTATCTTCCAGCACTCCATTTTGATGCTACTCTAAACTTCTAAAATATATTTAAATGATTTGATGATTGATTAATTAGTGTTTTACATAAACATGGTTTTAAATCCCCCATTTTAAAAAAATGGGAGCACGTGCATACACTCATGTACACAAAGAAATGGAAAATTTTACATATATGCCCCTATGAAAGAAGAATTCCTTTTTATCTCATGTATTTTTTACATGTACATCTTGACCCTGGTATGATTGCTTTGTCTTGTATGTATGCCCTATCGTGAGACAACTTCACTAATTTAACCATCTTTGAGTTTAATCTTAGCAAATCTAATATTGGATAAAAGGTCTCTCTTTATCTTTCCCTCTCCCACTCTATTATACTATCACCTATTAGAGATTACTAGAGAGCAAAAAACTGCAACACGATTGCTTGTAGAGTAGAGCTTAGGTTTAGCATTTGATTGCTCATAGAGTGGAGCTTAGATTTACCATGTAGTTGCTTGATGGGAAGGAAGCTTGGTCTCTAAGTGTCTAGAATTTATGACTTAGGGAAGGATCATGTTGAGCGCATTATGCATTCGTAGTTTATCATGGGAAATGTGATTGTCAATATGATGGAGCAGGGCACACGGAGCTTGCTCGAAGCGTGCGTGTTGCCCGGGCCTTGTTTGGGGGAACGCAGGAGAGGGGCTCACGTTGGAGGGAAGGCAACAAGCAAAGCTCACAAATAGGAAGGGTGATGATGATGAGTGCTTGGAGGAGAAAGAGAAAGATGAAGGAGACACCATTTGTAAATTTGGCTTTATTTAAAGGCTAAACTTGACATCTTTTTCAAAGTTATTTATTAACTTAACAGTAATATGGATAGGAGATAACCCCATAAGGTATTAGTGCAAAGTTAGAATCTTTACAGGAGCAGTCTGGGCCTCCGTGGAGGACGTTCTTGCCGGCCTTGACCAGCTCGAGGACACCAGCTCTCTTTCCTCTGCGGATCTCGCGAGGAGGGACTTCGCTCTCCGGCAAGTGTTGCTGGAGGACAAGAAGAGAGTTGCGGAGTGGCGACAGAGATCAAGATACAAGTGGCTCGTGGAGGAGGATGCCAACACGACTTTCTTTCACCGGGGGGCCAGCGGGAGGCGTCGCTACAATGCCCTTCGTTCGGTTGTTGTCGATGGCGTTCAGGTTGAGGTAGACGCGGAGATGGGTCTGCTGATCACCACGCACTTCCGTGAGTTCTCGTCTCGGGCGCTTACGCGCAGATGGAGGTGGTTGGGTCGGGGGGCAGGGGTGCTTTCGCCGGAGCACGCCTCGAGCCTTGTCGCCCCCGTAGCCTTGGAGGAGGTGAAAGCCACCGTTTGTTCCCTTAACGTGGATGGGGCTCCCGGACCGGACGGGTTCTCGATGTCCTTTTACCGGGATTTCTGGGATTTGCTCGCTGAGGATGTCCATGCGATGGTGCAGGAGGTGTGTCTTTGCAATGCTGGCTTTGAGAAGGTTAATCGGGCTCTGATCGTTCTCCTCCCTAAGCATGGGGTGGTGGAGCGTGACGAGCCCGAAAATGCCGCGTTAAGAAGTTGGTTTTAATCTTTGTGCGGGAAAATAAAATATCGTTCGTTGTAGGCGGCAATCGGAAACAGTCAAGAAAAAAACCACAAATAATAATCAATGTCAAACAAGTGGTTTTATGTTTATTTTACTTGGGCAAGTCCCAAGGTCGATCACAAGGAGGCAAAGGAACAACCTAGAGTTGTGTCTATCCAATTTCGTGTTCGGTTTTCAAGGCGGTCTTTTTTTTGGAATTTTTAATGCAAATGAAGGATGCAAGATGCAATTTTGGCCTATTTTAGGGACTAAAATGTAAGTTTCAATCAAACAATGTCCGAAAAATGTGAAACTTGGCCACAATGTAAATGATGATGAAATAAATGCACTGTAATTTTTTTTGGATTTTTCTGATGCAATATGATTTTTTTTATGAATTTTTAAATGCAGACAGAATGATTTTGAATATTTAATTATAATAAATATTAAACCTACTTATTTTCGAGAAATAAAATTATCTAAGATCTATCACTAAGTAATGGATCTTAGAAAAATCCTAAACCTCACAAATGTGGGATCTAATACCTATTAAAAATTAAATAGTGAAATATGCAAAATGATTTTTACAGGGCAAAATGTGCATGCAAATGCAAAGATTTTTGGGCACAATGTCAAGCAAATATATCTCTATGATATGTGATTTTTCGGGGATTTTTAGAGCAACAGTCGATCAATGGCAAATTTAAGAGCACAGATTGGGCAAAATATACCAATTTCCACAAAATAATTAATTAATATTTATACACTGACCATAAAAATATCCACGATATGTCAAAATGTAGAGAGTCATGTGAGGAACATTATGCAATTTTTAAATAAATAAAATAATGCAATAAAAAGGTCCAAAGTTACGGGGGAACACAGGGGTACATATGCAATAGATAAAATTAAAAATGCAGAACAGGGACCTAATTGAAATTACCTATAACTCGGAGGGGGGTTCTGCAAATGTTCCAGAGGGGCACGTGCAAGAGGTTGGCTGGGTTTAAGCGCAAATAAGAGGACTTCCAGGGAGTCTTTTCGCAAATTTTTCACGGCGTCACATGAGTGTCACGTGCAATTGCAGGTTCGGATAGAGGTTGGCTCGGCTGCCACGTATCGATGTCGCGTGCCTCAGCTTTGGTCCGTGACTCAGGCTTGGAGTCAGGCTTGGAATGGACCTGCACCGTTGATATTAGTTGATCCAACGACGGATGATAGAGCCTCTGGGGACGGTCAGATCTGGAGCTTGGTTGTGATCTAACGACAGGCGATTGGCCGACAAACGGCCTGCGGTCGTTGGAGTAGTCGAGGCGTCCGGGTGGCTGGTGACGATCGTCGGCGGTGGAGGTCGAAGACTATCGGGCGGAGGCGCAGTTGTCGTTGTCGGAGTCGGACGCTCGACGCAGGAGGCGGAGTTGGCGAAGAAGATGCTGGGCGGCTGATGTCGATGAAGGGAAGCTCCTAACGGTGGCGCAGTAGATGAAGGTGGTGGAGGCTGTCATAGAAGACGAAGTCCCCCGTCCCGCGTGCGTAGCACGTGGCGGGGTCTCGGGCGTTGAACCCGGTCGAGTTCGGAGAAGATGTCGGGGCGGAGGCGCTGCGGGCTGGGGTTGCTTTGACCAGCGGCCGGAGGCGTTGGAGCTGTTGTTGATGGGCGGCCGGCAACGGTGCTGTGGGGGCTCGGCTCCTGACTGGTCGAAGGCGAGGTGGAGAGGGTGTTCGACGGAGTAGTGGTGGATAGCGATGGAGTCGGAACAGAGAAGATGTGCAAAGCTCCGAGCGGAGCGAAGAGCTCGGAGGCGGAGAGAGAGAGATGTAGAGAGAGAGAGACAAAGGAAGGGGGAAGTACCTGGGGAGGATGGCTCGACGGCAACGATCGGCCGGAGCTGTAGCAGTAGCTGGACGCTGTACTGCGACGAGGTAGATGCTGCCTCGGATCACGCCGGCTGGACGAATGAATCGGTTGTCACGCCCGAGGACGTCCTGCTTGATGGATTGGCGGATGAAGGGGTTAGGGTTGGCGTCGAGGTCTTTTAATAGGGTACGGCGACCGGTGGGAGTTATGTGGGCGGCGAAGTCGCGGGGAGTCGTTGGTGGAGATATCGGAGGTCAAAGGTGGTTGGCGACCGATTGCGAAGGAGGCGGTGGTTGCGGACGAGGGCGGAGAAGTCGGGGCAGATGCGTTGGGGAAGATGGGTTCCAGGCCGTTCGATCGGCCGAGATCGAACGGCTGTGGAGCTGCCATGTGGCGAAGGGGAAAGGAAAGGGGGCGCACGTGCGGAGCACGTGCCTGGGAGGCACGTGCGACGCACGTGCGGGCATTTTTTTAATTATTATTATTATTATTTTTAATAAAAACGATATAAAAAATATGCGAAAAATGGCTGACACGTGGCGGCCTCTGGGGCTGCCACGTGTCAGCACCAGAAAATTCGGAAATAAAAGATTTTGTAAAATCAAAAAGAAATAGCAAATGACCTCAAATCAAAAAAGTTCCTTCACGAAAAATGCTCGTCTCGACGAGATCTACAACTTTCATGAAGACATCAAAGCCAAAATAAGTCAAATGTGAAAAGTGATTTTTTGGGGTATCCCATGTACATAGAATACTTTGATTTTGGGGTTTTCTAATTTTTTTGTCATTTTTAAATATAAAAAATCTGGAAAAATATGGAAAAATTAAAGATAAATAAAAGACACCTAATTCTAATTTTTTTGGGTTTTTAATGATAAAGAAAATATTTACATAAAATACAAGGTCAAAAACCGCGAAAATATACAATGTACAAAAGAGGCCCAAAACCCAACTTTCACGTACGAGCTCCGATTCACTTGAACTTGGTCTTGTTTGAAGATAATTGAATGTGCATTAGTTCAAAAGTGAGTAGGATCAAATCGGACCCTAGATGGGGAAGATATGTGGCTTTTAGTCCGAAAATCCTGAAACTAGGGTTTGGGTTTTTGGTCCACTTATTTGGGTTAGTGATTTTTTTTGTATTTTTCATTTATTCTTGTGAGTGATATGTACACAATGGAAGTGGTTTTGGGTTATTCAGAGTTAGCATGAAGGAGTTAAAAATCTGGGAAGTTAGGCTATTTACAGGTCAACTGTGGCTTGGATTTTTGGCTTTTATTCTGTGCAGAAATTATGGATAAAATGCCATTTTTATGAAAACATGCATGCATGCTAATTATGCAGAATAAATGCAAATATGCTGTTGATTTTTAGGGGCTTAAGCTTAATAAATGAGATTTAGAGTGATGAATCCGAGATTCATCAGAGCGCATTGAGGACTTTCGGCCGATTGCTTTCTTTAACGGGATTTACCTTATTGCGACCAAGGTGTTCACCATCCGGCTTAGTAGGGTGCTTGACCACATTATCTCCCCCTTCCAATCGGCCTTCATCCCAGGCAGACAGCTCGGGGACTGTTTAGTCATGGCTTCTGAGATGGTGACGGATTGGAAGCGTCTTGATAAGAAGGCTATGCTTTGGAAGGTCGATTTTGCAAAGGCCTATGATACACTTTGTTGAAATCTGAAGAAGCGGAAGCGGAATCGATAAAACAAGAATAATAATCATGAAGAACAAAGAGATTTACGTGGAACCCTACTCCCTAAGGAGCGGGATGAAACCACAGGAGAAGCCCTAAACAGGGCGGATATTCTATTCGAATTTCTCAATGAGTACAGGGGGTGTGAGGCTCTTTATATAGGAGCTCAAGGGAGAATATTCTATAGGATATTCTCTATAGAATATTCTCTTAACAAATAGCCACACAGAATATTCTCTAACACTCCCTCTCAAGCTGGAGCTGAGAAAGCTGCAGCTTGCAAAAAGAAAGTATACAACACATCTTCACACGATACATCACAAGAAGAATACAAGTCCACTGCTGGTAGAAGACCTCGCACGAGGACGGGTCTGCGGCTTTCAGGTCATCGGAACGTATCTCTGGCATGCCTATAAAGCCGCTGCGATATCAGGTCACCGGAACATATCTCTGTCGTGCCTGCAGGTCACCAGAACGTATCTCTGTCGTGCCTGGAGTAGAATCGCTGCAGAAGAAAAAGTCCAGCGCGGAGTAGTAGTCGGGTCGCAAAAGAAGAAGTATGCACCTTGTCGAAGTAATTGATGCTCGGTGAAAATGGATGCTCTGTAGAAAGCTGGAGTGTCGGTTTGTCAGTCGTGGATGCGCAGAAAACCTGAAGAATATGCCATTTCTGACTCCCCCTTTCTCCCATACTTGATAGAATAAAGAATCATGGATCAAGTTGGGAGAAACAAAAGTTGTTTTTTTTGTGCTTCATCATTTTTTGGCACAATTCACTTTTTTTTAATTTTTTTTAAATTTGCGTATGCCTTTTTTTTGTACGCGCCTTTTTCTCAAAAAATATCTTTTTTTTAACATGGACTGCCTCATCTCTCTCTTTTTTTGGACCAAATTATATCAGACCCCTTTTTTATTCAATACATACGGCCAAGCTTCACTCCCCCTTTTTTTTGTCCTCTTTTTTTTATAACAGAATATGCATCCCTCAAATGGGCTCTTCCCCTCATTTTTTAAGAACCGTCGGCCACTTGCGCATAAAATTATTATTTTTTTAAAGGATGGGCCACCGGGCCCTTCTCTCTTCCGCCAATAGGGTTTTCCCTGGGAACCCTTTCTTACTGCCTGTAGAAACGAGCGCGCGCCGCCTCTACGGGAGAGGAATCGCCGCCACTGTGGTGACTCCCTGTGGGGATTGGAGGCTCCGCCACGCTTCTGCTGCGCTTGGAGGCTCCGTCACGGGCTCGAGATCATGCAAGAGGAGGAGTTGGCGCCGCTGGGCGCGCAAGGGGTGCGTCGCCTGGTGGGATGTTTGCTGGATATCGCGGCTGCTGCCGCCGATGAAGGAGATGAGGATCGCGCGAGGAGTGGCTGGAGTTCTGTGGCTACCGCCTGGGTCAATCTGCGGCGGAGGGGGCTCGCCACTGGAGTATACGACGCCGTCAAGAGGATCGGAGGCGCGCGTGGGAGAAGGGAGCACCTGGGCGGGAAGGAAGCGCCTAGGGCTCGCCTGGAGACCGAGCTGCTCCGTTGAGAGGAAGTCACGCATGGGGTTCGCGCCTGCCGCCAGCCGCCTGGAGGGTGGGCGAGGTCGTGCCAATGGGGAGTCGCTTGGAAGGAGCGACGCAGATGGAAGATGCCGCTAGGATTGCGCGCTCCATCTGGAAGAAGAGGCCACCGTTGCCCTGGAGTAAAGGGGCCATCTCGTGCGTGGGCCTGGGCTCGTGGCGGTGGCCAGGACTGCGCGCCTGGTGCTCTTGGTAGATGCGCCTGGCCTGGAGCACATATGGATGACGATCATGAGGTTGGCTGCGACGACGAGAGTTGACGATCATCTTCGGCTGCAACTTGGATTTAGGGTTTCACGAGAAAACCCTAGAACATCTTTGAACAAACTCCAGAACTTAGTATAATAATCAGACTAGAACAGTTCTTGAATCGGAGCCACAAATTTTCACCATAAAAATCGAATCTCGAAAAAAATATAAGAGACAAACTCCTCGAGAATCGACCCGCTCTGATACCATGTTGAAATCTGAAGAAGCGGAAGCGGAATCGATAAAACAAGAATAATAATCATGAAGAATAAAGAGATTTATGTGGAACCCTACTCCCTAAGGAGCGGGATGAAACCACAGGAGAAGCCCTAAACAGGGCGGATATTCTATTCGAATTTCTCAATGAGTACAGGGGGTGTGAGGCTCTTTAGATAGGAGCTCAAGGGAGAATATTCTATAGGATATTCTCTATAGAATATTCTCTTAACAAATAGCCACACAGAATATTCTCTAACACACTTGATTGGCGCTTCTTGTGGGAAGCGATGCATAGGAGGGGATTCTCGAGCATCTGGATCTCCTGGATGAAACGATGTGTTACCACGGCTTCTATGGCGGTGCTTGTTAATGGCCACCCGGAGGGTGGTTTCTTTCAGCCTCAGCGGGGGGTGAGGCAGGGGTGCCCTATGGCTCCTCTCCTCTTTGTCATTGCGGCGGATTCTCTGGCGTGCTTGCTGACGCATTCGCAAAGTGGTGGTCTGTTTTTGGGCTTATCTCGGGGCGATCTTGTTATTCCTCTAATCCAGTACGTGGATGACACTTTGTTCTTCGTCGATGGTGGCAGGGAGGAGGTCGGCGTTGTCGCTACTGTGTTGGAGCTCTTTGGGGAGCTCTCGGGGCTCGTCTAAAATCGGGAGAAGTCGCTGTTGGTGCCTTTTGCTTTCTCCGAGGATGAGGCGCGGGCTTGTTCCGATGACTTTGGGGTGGGTTGTAGCAACTTGCCAATTCGCTACCTCGGCATGCCTCTAACTTGTGGGCGGTCAAGGCTGGCGGACTGGCTACCGGTGGTCGAGAAGTTGGAGGGCAGGTTGGCGGGGTGGCGATCCTCCATCCTCTCCAGGGGTGGGAGGCTGGTCCTCCTGATGGCGGTGTTGGTGGCAATTCCCATTTTCTTCATGTCCTCACGTATCCTCCCGAAGGGGATTCGCTTTCGTATCGAGAGGTGATGAGGAGGTTCTTATGGTGCGGGGGCGGACAGTCTGCCAGGGGCATGCACCTTGTCGAGTGGGATACCGTTACTCTACGGAAAGCGGATGGTGGTTTGGGCGTTAAGAGATTGGATGCGATGAACGGAGCTTTAATTTGGAAGTGGGTCTCGAAAATCCGGGGGTGCGGAGATGATCTTTGCTGCACTTTGATCCGTCGTATCTACGACTGCTCTAGCCCTGTGGCTACTGGGCCTTCTACTGGGATGCACCCACTCCCTTTTTGGCGGGGGATTCTGTCGGTGCTCCCTCGTTTTCATGATTTTTTCCGACCCATCTTGGGCAATGGCGTCACTTTTGCTTTCTGGGCCGATGACTGGACCGGCGACAGATCTCTCGCCATCCGTTTCCCGCGGCTCTTTGCTTTATCGACTGGCCGGGAGGCTAGGGTTGCTGATGTGTGGTGTGATGGGAATTGGATGCCACGCTTCTGCTCGAATTTCTCGGACCAGCGGCTTGAAGAGTTCCTTAGGTTGTGTGATTCTTTAGCAAGCTGTGAGGGCCCTCGGGGGGGGAGGGATCACTGGGCGTGGATGGACTCTTCGTTCTCGGTCAAGAAAGCTTATGCGGTCATTCGCAGGCCTTCGTTCGCTCCTACCGAGGCTCTCGTTAAGGATTGTTCTTTGATATGGGAGCTTCGCCTCCCTGAGCGGATTGGTTTCTTCTTGTGGCTCTTCAGACGCAAGCGATTAATGACTCGGGACCGGTGTGCGAGGTTCTTTGGGTCTTCCTCTGAATCCTGCTACCTATGCGGGGCTGGCACGGAGTCAGTGGACCATATGTTCTTCACTTGTTCTTGCACGACCGGTTCTTGGGGAGACTTGGGCCTTGATTGGGTCAGCTCCTCGTCCTTTGACACCTTCTGGGCCTCCTTTCGTTCCATCGGTGGTTGTGGGTGCTTGGAACTTGGAAGAGAAAAAGGAAGATAAAGAAAATGCATCATTTAGAATTGTGATAATAAAGATGATAGTTTCCGATGGTCTTCATTAAAATTAACAATGATATGGACGTAATTACCATACCGGTTTATGCTATAGAGGAGTGACTTTTCAGGGGTAAGGATCAAGGTTCAGGAAAGCGGTATGCGTATGCGTTCGGTCAGGTCACTGAATAGCGATTAAGCGGTATGCGGGGGCATATGCGGGGTATATGCGGTTCTACGCGGTTTTCTAATTTTTTATTTAAAAATAAATAAATATATGCAAAAGTGACTACAACTGAACAAAAATTATGTATAATTGTGGTCCAACAGAAGTTCTAAGAAAATGACTTTTATATATAGCTCAAAGCAGTCTCTATCAACAAATATTAATGCATCAATAGAAAAGTTAGCAGACATAATAATTGACAACAATCACCAAAATATTTAAGTTTCCAAAAGAAAACTAAAACACAAATAGCATTAGTAGAGTACTAATTAAAATAGCATAAGAAAACAGAAATGTTCAGGCGATAATATTCTACATATTACAAAGAAATCCTAATCCATGTCATCATCAAATTCCACTTCGGTATTGTCTTCATCATCTTCACTTTCTTCCTCAAATGGGAACTCTTCCTCATTTAAGCCCGGCGACGAGGTTGAACCAGTAGCATGCCTTTGGCTTCTTCTATGTTGTATCAAATCTTCTGCACCAGTTGCATCAGCCACTAGGTTCCACGTCAACCCCGATCCTTGGAATACCTCATCTTCTTCATCTCCCCCACCAATCCAATCTCTCACGTGGGTTCTATCATTTGTGGCAAATGGATCACTACGTTTTTTAAGATGGCGATCTCTCAACTTGGCGTTGAATCTGACATACACCAAGTCGTTTAACCGCTTGAATTCAAGTTTGTTCCTTTTCTTCGTGTGAATCTACAAAATAAAGAAAAACATATCATTTACCACCTCATTAATGATGCATAATATTTGACATGTGTGGCATCAATTTTACAGTCTTACCGCCTCAAAAGTGCTCCAATTCCTTTCACAACCCGAGGAAGAGGCTGTCAACTTTAGAACTTTCATTGCCATTTCTTTCAAATGTGGAGTTTCCATGCCATGCAATCCCCACCAACGGGCTATTTATAAAAACAAATAAGTAATAATAGTTAAATATATAAGTCTATGAAATGTAATGAGATAAATAGTAATACTTAAATATATAAGTGTATGAAATCTAATGAGAATTTATACCTGGATTGAAATCGTCATCAATGATGGACCTCTGTTTGACAGCCAAAGGTTTGCCAAATGATCCTTCTGCCCTTTCATATAATGGCAATTCCTTCCTAGTGATGATATCTTGGATATCTAAATCAGGATAGAAAATATCCATGCAATCCAAGAATCCCTTCAGAGCAAGACCTTCCCTCTGGATTGTATGACCTTCAAAAGTATCTTTTGACAAAAGTGTTTCTGTGAGCTCATAATACGTTGGAGGCTTGTATGACCTTCCATACTGCCCAATTGCTTCACACATTCGGAGAAAGGAGTCACTTTTGACAACATTGAAAGCAATGTCATTGTCATAGAAATACTTTGCCACGAATGAATTTACACGTGCACGTTCCTCCTTGGCAAATGTATCTTTGATTGTGGATTGGCGGAGATTCTCTACATGCTCATCTTCTGCTAAAGTACGGGGCCTTTTCCCATCCCTCTCTTCATCAAGCAAGGGCTGATTCATCTTGATGGAGACTTGCCCTTGAATGTCTTTCATCCTCATGGTCTTCTCATTCCTTTTCACTTTAATTTCCTCCATGTTGTCCATGATTTCTTTCTTCACCTCAGGAGTCACTTTGGGACAAGATGCCGTATTACCTTTAATATGAGCCAAATGTTGCTTCATGCAGTTGATTCCTCCAGTCACAACCTTCCGACATAATCGGCAAGTGGCCATGCTAGGAGTACTTGGATTCGCCAGAAAAGCATACTTCCATCCCGGATCATTGGATCCAGGAGGAACAAAAAAATCTGATGTATCACTCCTCTGAATAGGAGCCTCACTTCCGCTTCCAGCTCCAGGTGTAGGAGAAGAAGCGCTGTCAGATGGTAGTCTGGAGGCCATAGTTTCCTAACATTCAATCATAATCACAAAACATCAACAGTAAACACATGATAATGTTGCAGCTCTGAAATTTTAGGGACTTGAGCAATCAATATTTAATAAACAATCTGACATGAATTACAACATAAAAAGAGTTTGATCATATAAAGAGTTTCAAGTTACCCATTTCAAAATAACTAAAGTGTAAATTTATACATGATTATAACTAAAGTGTAAATCAATAACTACCGGTTATAGAATTATAACATAAACACAACATATGTCTGATGGAGCTCCCTTAATTACTGCAGATGCAGAGCACTAAAAAAGATGTATTAGATGTCATAAGAAGTTTTTGATAAATAACCCTAAAAGACATGGTTAATGAAATCTATCAATGCTTGGAGATGTTCAAGCAGAAAATGAAACACTTGTATTGAATTCCTTGTGCAACTCAATGCATCAGTCTTTTAATGAGGAAATCTCAACATTGCATTTAGATACTCAACATTGCACTTAGATAACTTAATTTAGGCAAAATAGACCAACAAGTCCATTTTGTTAATCAACCCAATTTGCACATTTTATCACCAACAACAACTACATCACAAATTGATTTGCACAACATGAATCAGACTTTGCAAAAACGGAAAACAAGTTTAATTGTAGCAACTGAAAACATAAGAATCCAAAATATTCAAACACAGGAGACGAGTTTTTTTATTGAAAACTAATTAAAAACTTGTAAAAACTTGTAAAATCAGTGGATACCTTCCCCAACTAGGCCACGGAGGAGGCGATGGAGTCAACAGCTGCAAGGAGGCGGAGGAGTTCAGAGGCCACGGAGGAGGCGGAGGAGCTTTGAGGAGGAGGCGGAGGAGGCGCAATAACTGGGACTGGGAGGAGGAAGCGGAGTAGGCGGAGGAGCTTGGAGGAGGCGGCAGAGGAGCTTGGAGGAGGAGGCGGAGGCGCTTGGAGGAGGAGGCGCTTGGAGGAGGAGGCGATGGAGGCACCCGCAGGGAGTATCGGAGGAGGCGATGGTCGATTAGGAGCTTAGGGCAAATGGGTATCGCGGCATCGGGGTATCGGGGTAGAAGGGTTAGGGCAAATGGGGGTATCGGGTAATCGGGTTGGAGCAAATGAACGCGATGCGGCGCTTGGTCCGCATATGCGGCCGCACATCCCGCATATGCGGGCCGCATATGCGCCAGACCCGCATAACACGGGGCTTCAGGAATGCGGTGCGCCTTAAGGCCCGCACACGCATATGCGGCCGCATATGCGGCCGCACAGACCGATTTCGTGAACCCTGGTAAGGATATATTTTATGAACGTACTCCTACAACCAATTTTGGATTTTCTTAGTGCTCCAAGTTTTCAATTTTATATACCTCCAGCTTAGAGATGACTATTCAATCATCAAATTATTTACCCTATAATGGGATGTTTAGATGGATGGCATATGCTTAAAAGCACTTCCCAATGCAACGTTTGGTGTGAGAACACATTTTTTTTATAGAACATGGTATCCATACATGTTTGGGAGATTTCGTTAGTAGAAGCTTAGTTTCACCCTTACCCTTGAATATGAAAAGTCAGTTTCAGATAAGTACTTATGTAGATGATTTTGTAAAGTACATTTGGCAAATGCATATCCTAATGTCTAGAAAGTTGTTCCCAGTAACAACCTACGAGTAGCTCCAACACGGTCATATCACACATCGTGTTGATCTAAACAAGTGACTTTTTTATGTAATTCATGTTAAGGTAAGGTTGCTAGTTCAGGAAAACAAGTTGACAATTTGGACTTAGAATATTGCTATTCTCACTGCCTCACTGGCAAGTCAATGGAGGCAACATACAATAATTAGGAGTATTAGTATATTATGCGTATGTGAGATAAAATTGTGAGGGTAAAAAAACATAAAAATAAAAAGCGGCAATGAATTATGGTAACTAGAAAGAGAAAGCATGTGATGGTTTTAAAATATGGTGTCGCTAGTGACACCGATTGCCTATTTTGTATGGATGAAAGAGATTGTTTGTGTTATAGAGTTTGCAAGGTCATTGCAAATGAGAATTCAAATACTAACACTTTCTCTTCATTTTAGTTTTGCAGATAAGGATGTTACGAAAAATGTTGTCTAGAGAAACGACAAGTAATAGTAGAATCTGTAAAAGGAATAAGAAATTTAAGCTGGTTAGATTTTCTTGGGAACGCTGATGAAATGGGGCATTCAATGGCTGCTTATATTAGAAAAGTTGTTAAAGAACTTTTAAGTATATCAAGGGAGTTGCACTGGCATAGAATGAAGTTTGTTGGATGAGCGAAGTACATGGAAAATGTAAAATTGCAAGGAAGAGTTTCAATGTTTTTTTAGTCAAAAAAGGGGGAAACACTCCGGAGGTATCCACCCAAGTTTTTATTAAGAGAGAGATGTTACAAAAGAACTTACTGCGAACAGGTCTCAAGGAGATATCTAGCTAAAATGGACAACATTTTCAACCTAAAATCTATTCGAACAGAAAATCTGCTCGTTACGTGAGAGCCAGATTGACCAGATCACAACGATTGGACTCAACAGGTCTACTGTAGGCCTGAATTGGTTGGCCACAAGTGGGTTCCAAAAGCTGGCTTGGGAGGATGTTTCCCCCCGCGAGATGTCCATCTCCTCCCAAACATCTCTGATCGGACTTCACGAGTAGAACATGTGGTCCAGATCATCTGCCTCAACAGTGCAAATAGAACACGTGGTGACTCCCCCTGGATGAAGGAGGATCTCCATGTCTTAGTTAGCACCCAACCAGGCCTGTGAATCCAAAGGAAAACCTTGATTGTTATCGGTGTCCTTAGAGTCCATATCATTTTGCAGTTCTTGTCTCTATCACTATATTCTCCCTCCTCCCCATTGGTGAGGGCCTTGTAGGTCTTTTTCACAGAATAGAAATCATCTTGCCAAATCCAGTGGTCCCGATGCTCAGTTGAGGCTCAGAGCAAACACCATATGATTCGTCATTTGCTTAAACTCGCTGAAACGTTGCTTCGATAGAGGAGAGATGAAGTACGATATCCACTTGCCATCCACCCTTGCAAAAGTGACACACAACTCCTGCTCCCTAGATAAAGAAAAAATGCGAGGGCCTCAAAAAAAAAGAAAAAAAGAAAAAAATGCGAGGGAAGCGCTCACAAAGAGGGCCATCCCTACACCATTCACCCCTCTAGAACAGAAAAGATTTACCATCACCAATAAAAGGGCACATTTGCGTCAGAATCTCTTGCAGTACCGAGCAAATCCCTTTCCAAAATGTGGAGGGATTACGCTGAGCCACCACATTCACCACATTTGTACCCGAATGGCATAAATGGCCCGAATGAGCTTACATGTGAGGTCCTCACACTGACACCACACTCTTGCCACCCACTTCAACATTAGTGCCTTATTCATTACTTCAAGCCTGAGGATGCCAATCCTTCCTTGATCCTTCCGCTAGGTGACCAAATCCCAATTCACCAGTTGGAGGTCGCTCGACTATCCATTAGAGGGGCTCCTAAAGAAATGACGCATGCATGTTTCCTGGCAATTCTGAATCCCAGTCGAAAGGATCCTCAAGGAGACGAAGAAGATCGGAATTGCCGTCAAGACCGCCTTGAGAATCACAAATCTCTCTCTTGAGAGACAAGAAGCCTTCCAATCAGCATGTTTTCGCTCCAACTTCTCAATCATCGGCAGCCAGTCAAACTGCTTCAAATGACCACAAGTCAAGGGTAAACCAAGGTAGCATATGTGTAGTAACCCACGAGGAGTCGCCATGATCGTTGAGCATTCTCAATCTCTGAGTCAGAAAGGCCGAAGGGTATAAATGCACCATCATCCCAGATAGCTCACCAAAAACATCTAGCATAGTACTCATGGTCCTAGCCTCCTCATAGCCACCCTCAATGAAGAAAAAGTTATCATCCGTGTACTAAAGCAAGGACATGGAAAAAGCCCCTCTCGAGTAACCCACAATCCTCCCCTGAAGAACAACCTGACTTGTCATAATGGCGAGGGCATCCATAACAATAACAAATGATAGCGACGCTAACGAGCATCCCTAACAAACACCTCATCGAGGCTGGAAAAACCCCCTCTGGGTGACCATTTAACCGAACCACAAGGGACGACTTGCTAACACACCTCTTCATCTAAGATATCCAAGCGTATGGGAAACCTTTCTTTGCTGGCACGAACCAAAGGAAAGCCCGATAAAAAAGTCGTAGGCCTTGGAGAACAAAGCAACCCCTTCACCTCCTTGTTCTTCCAATCTCCAACCATCTCTTATGCCAAATTCACAATGTCCATCATCATCATCCGATCTGTGATGAAAGCAATCTGTGCAGGAGTGATCAGATCCTCAAGGACGGTGCTGAGACGATTGGCTAAAACTTTTGCTACAATAAGCTAGACCGCGTTCGAGATCGCAATAGGATGGAAGTCCTCAATTTTGCTAGCCCCCTCCTTCTTTGGTAGCAGAAAAAGAAGGGCTCTGTTAATCCTGTCAAAACCAAGAATCTCCATATCAAACTCTTTCAGCACTGCCAACAAGTCTATCTGGTTTACACTCTATAAGTCCCTAAAGAAAATCGCCGGAAGTCGTCTGGGCCTGGTATCCCATCCGCGTTGAGCTCCCAAACAGCACTTTTCAGCTTGTCCAAGTGAAAGCCCCTAACAAGGGCAGTCTGCTCCTTCGACGAGAGAGAGGAGGCTCCATTGGCAAGCCAATGCGAACCCCCACTCGAAGCCCTACGCGAAACACGTCGAAAGTACTCCATCACAACCTTACCCACCTCTATATCGCCGACAGTACGCGAAACAACCCATTCACCTCCCTATTCTTCTAATCTCCAACCATCTCTGATGCCAAAACCACAATATCCATCATCATCCGATCTGTGATGAAAGCAGTCTATGCAGGAGTGGTCGGATCCTCAAGGACGGTGCTGAGACGATTCGCCAAAACTTTTGCTACAATAAGCTATACCGCATTCGAGATCGCAATAGGATGGAAGTCTTCAATTCTGCTAGCCCCCTCCATTGGTAGCAGAAAAAGAAGGGCTCTGTTAATCCTGTGAAAACCACGATTCCCCGTACCAAACTCTTCCAGCACTGCCAACAAGTTCATCTGGTTTACACTCTATATCTCCTTAAAGAAAATCACAGGAAACCGTATGGGCATGGTACCCTAAACGCGTTGAGCTCCTAAACAACACTCTTCAGCTTGTCCAAGTGAAAGCCCCTAACAAGGGCAATCTGCTGCTCCGACTAGAGAAAGGAGGCACCCCTAGCAAGTCACGCGAACCCCACTCGAAGTCCGACGTGAAACACGTCGAAAGTACTTCATCGCAAACTTGCCCACCTCTATATCCCCCTCCTTCTAGACCCCTCCCATCGAGATGCCTCGAATGAAATTCTAATGATGCCTCTCGTTAGCCACCGCATTGAAAAATTTTGTATTAGCATCCCCCTCCTTGATCCACCTCTGCCTCGATCTCTGTCTCCATTCCACCTCCTGTTTTTTGTCCTCAAGAAGAAACACACTGCTTGACCTCTCTCTCTCTACACTAACTCTAGTGCGAAAAGGTCTCTAGCATCCTCCACTTCATCTATCTCAGAAACCACCCTTTGTGCCCAATATGCCGCATTCGGTGGCTCTCCCGCACCTCTCTCTTGTACTCACAAAGCTTCTTTCTTAGCTTCGCCAGCTTATTGAAGAAATGAACAGTAGCCAAGCCATCTACCGGCACAAATCCCCAAAGGTTCTCTCCACCATCTCCCTGAAGTCGTCCTTAAGCAGCCAATGCTTCTCAAACTTGAAAAAAGATCTAGGAATCACATTCTCACCTGAGGTCCACATAATCGGTATGGTCTGATCTCAAACCTGATGAGGTCGAGACAAGCCAAAGGAAAAACAGTCCCAAGATCCACCGACCTGAGGAACCGTTTGATTTTGGATCTAGACTGCAAGCTACACAAGTATATCTACAATCCGTGGCATCCATATCTTCTAATCCCGGGACTCCACCTACTTAACTTCTAAAAAAATCCATAACATCCAATTGAAGGTCACTCACCACCTGCATAAAATCCTGACATCCAACATCCTGGCCACCCTGCAGATTAGGACGGTCATAATTCAAAATTGTAACATTGAATTCACCCCCAACAAGCCAAGCTTCAGTGGGGTAGAAGAGTTTGGGTGCCCTCAGATCTGCCCAAAGTTGTTGGCATGCCCTCGTATTAGTGGGCTCGTAGATGCCAGTGAAAACCATATGGTGCCCTGACCTCCTGCTCCTGAGCACAATCAGTACATGGCTCCCCAAGAGCTCCGACTCCAACTCAAACAGATCATTGTTCCATGCCACCAACAAGCCGCTTGCACCAACGAAAGTCCAAGCTTGTGCCAACCAATCCGGCATCTTTGTTTCTTGGAGGAAGAGAACATCTGTGTGTTGCTCCGACACCATCCTTTTGACACTCTGCTTCTCCGGGTCCCTCAGATCTCTTATATTCCATGAGACAATATTCACGTAACAACCATTTTCTTACCCTCCTTATGGACCATCCTCTCATCTCTCGCTAGACTTTCCATAGAAATCCGATTTCTAGGTGGCTGCACGAAAGGTAGACCTATAGACGGTGCAAGAGTCCCATCCATCCCCAACCTTGGTCTCTTGCGCACATAGAATTTCAGACCATCGTTCTCCTCGATGCATAAAGATGGCTTCGGTCGTTGGTGCGACCCTGCCCCCATGCACGGACGCCTGCTCCTTCGTGATGTAGTTATGGCTGCCACCACATCTTCAGCCAACCAGTTGGTAGATCCAACCTTGAGAGATGAATGCAATCCACCCTACGGAATGACAAACGTTGTAGGACCTCCAAATACAAGGCCATGGACACAAGCGGGCGAGCTAGGGCACCTGCGTGGTCCGTCCACCTTATGGTGAATGAAATTGAGCAAGGGCCGAAAGACATCACCATGGAAGTCTCCAGTGGTGGGCAGACCACCGTGAAAGATGAGGTGGGGAGATTAAGTGCAACGACATTGATCTTTAGGTTTGGTAAATTATGACCATCCCCCTCTGATCCCTCCACAGATATGGACCCCGCTTCCAACAAATTGCCTCCACATCCATCTCTCGAACCACCTCCACATAGACTTCATATATTACGAGCTTCGGTTTCGGCAACACATCCAACTCCGCTTCAGATGCATTCTCCCCCTTCATCGAGAGATTGGCCTCCTCCGACACTAACCCCTACTTAGGGAGGTCTGACGAAGGTGGAGGTTCCAACACCTCACCAAAGATCCAGAAGTAGTACTTTCCCACTAACAATCGCTATTGAAAACTCGAGCAACATGAGTGTGATCCCGCAACCTCCAGCACCATCGCCTCCACGCCAACCACAGGAGTGCAGACATCCGAGAGGATCTTCACCACCTCTCCGAGGTCAAGAAGAGGTCGCTTCAAAGGCCCTAGGTCCGTTGCAAGAATCATCACCTTGTCACATGAATCGTAAAGTGCTCTCCATCTAGATGCCCACCATCCACCCCCTCCAACCTAGAAGACGAGCCCAGTCCTCCACCGATAGCTCTCTCATGCAGATATCCCGCCCTTGCACCCACACCATGTCTCCACCAAATCCCTCCCCCAACTCTCGAACCGTCCCTAAGCCTCCACCAAACATCTCTCCCTTGAGCCCCAAATCCCCAACAACATCCCTCCTGCTGTAGAGCCCTCGAGTTTGTTGAAGGGAGCTCTACAGACCACCTCTACGAAATAAGGGGAACCCGATGTGATGGCCCGAAGGTAGCCAGCGACCTCGTCGTAGCCCCCCTAGACAAACCCACCACAGATTCCCCCACCCCAACTGACACAACTCCCCCCATACCAGCTTCAATCACTCCAACTGGGCCCCTTCCCCTCCCCACCACAGCAACCCCGACCACGCGAGGCCCCCCATCCTCCGCAGTCCCTCCTACAATACCAAACCTCAAACCCTTCCCTTTAACATCTCTCCACTCTGCCTCATAGGTACCCCCCCCCCCCCCCCAACTGGACCCAACCACAACCGTAACCGACCTACTCGGCCTGACAACCATGGTAGGCTCAAGCCCCAACTTAGTAGAATGAACCACAACCGAAGCATCCCCTACAACTCGTCGGAGATGCCTGCAGGAACTCATGTGCTCTACGCTCCCTCATGTGAAACAACAGAGTGCATCCGAGCATGACCATTGTTGTAAAAGTCGGCCGACTAGGCTGATTAGTCGGCCCGACTAGTCAAGTCAGTGGGGTAGCTAACTCGACTAGGCCTAGTCGGCCATTAGTCAAATAACCCGACTAATCGGACCAATTAATCTGCCTAGTCGGCCTAGGGATGAGCATGGGCCAGGCCCTGAAGGGCCCAGGCCCAAGCCCACTTAAAAACTTCGGGCCTTGGGCCGGGCCTAGGCCTGCAAATTTTTTTTGGTTCGACCCAAGCCCAGGCCCGACCCAATTCCTATGGGCCGGGCTTGGGCCGGGCCGGCCCATCTTAACCCATTATATATTATTAATTTTGAGTTTGTGTTTAAAGTCAATCTCAATTCAAGTTAGACGAGCTAAAATTGTTTAAAACGTATGCCATAATACTTGTGAAACAACTAAAACTCAATTCTGCCGGAGATGATGTCTCATTTTATACAAGTCCACTCAATGTTATATACCATAAACGTTTCTGATAAGCCTCCCGCACCCTTAGTTAATCCGGTCAAATTAATGTCCAAATCAATTAATGATATTCGTTGCAGTCGGATACGAGGGATTAATCAAAAATCACTTAGCTATTAATGTTAAGTGATGTAGTTTTTTTTTACTTGGTGAAGTCCAAGGTCGATCTCAGGGAGGCATCTGTCTCCTTAGGTTGATTACATCAATTCACAAGTGCTCGAGATTCGGGGAACGATTTTTTTTTTTTTTTTTGGTCTTTTTAATTACTATGTAGACAATGCAGACAATCCTTAGCCAATTTCAAGTTAGATTTAATTGATATATCAAATTCAGTCCAAAAATTATGAAAATTGGCCAGAAGGTTGCTTATGATGAAAATGACCTACACTAATTTTTTTGGAATTTTTTGACTCAAAATGAATATTCTATGAATTAACTAAACAAACAGTGTGATTTTCAATGTTTAATTTTTAATAAATATCAAAACACAATATTTCTCGGAACTAAAATTATCCTAGGAAGGTCTAATGATCAGGAACCTAGGAAAATTGACAGAACTAAAAAAAATGTTGTGAAATGAATTAATTAAAATTAATCAAAGGAAATCACTAAACTATTTATTCAGGCCTCGTTATGCGTGCAAATGATGTGAAATTTTTATGGGATGTTAAAAACAATGTCCTTAAGCTACTGTGATTTTTTTGGTGATTTTTGAAGGCACAGATAATTTACTAAAAATCAAATGGCATCTCTGGGCAAAATATGACTCAAATCAACCAATTAATTCATTAATAAATCAAGAAAACCAACAAAAATACAACACGTGTGCTAACAGGTAGAGGACAAAGTTCTCAACAATATGCAACTTTTAAAATTCAAAAATAATCAAAAATGCATGCTATGGACACGTGCAAACATAGGGGTCTAAATGCAATACTGAAAAATAAATGTTCAAGAAATAAACATGCTGACAGGGACTAAAGTGCAATTACCAAGACTATGCAGGACTTGAATGCAAATTCTCCACGAATCACGTGCGCCTCACGTGATGTCTGCTTCACAGGGACCTTTCTGCAATTTTGGAAACCTCCAGGGGTGTCGGTGCAATTTACCCAGGCCGCACGTGCTCCTCACGTGGGGCGGCCTAGGCTCGGAGGCGTCGGAGCTTCTGGAGGCTCGGGTTAGCCTCGGATCTGCTTCGGGGGACCCGAGCCTAGGCTTGGGTGCCGAGGCTCGGATCGGGCGACGTGGCGGCCTGAGGGCCCTTGGATCTGGATGGATCCAAGGGTGGTAGGTGAAGACGCGTGGCAGCGGGTGGAGCGTCCGATCCTTGGTGCGATCGACGGTCGAGGACGAAGGCGGTGAAGAGACGCGTGGCGGGACGAGGGCCGTTCGATCAGAAGATCGAACGGTGGCTGCTGTTTCTCCTTCAACGCTCCTCCGCCGCCTGCGGAGGAGGGGCCTGTGCTCCGGTGAAGGGGGCTGACCTCCGCCTGCCTCGCTGAGCTCCGTCAGTGAGCTCTGTCAGCTCCCAGCTAGCTCGGAAGCAGCGGATGAGGACGGCGAAGCCTCCGGTGGTCTCGGATTGGCTGGAGGAGGGCTGGAGCACCTGGTCGATGAAGCTCGAAGAAGGATCCGATGAAGCTCCGGCCAATGATGATCGGGTACCTGCAAGGGTTATGTGGATAGCCGAAGCGTGCTGATACGATCGTGGAGAGGATGGCGTGGTCGGTGAGGCCTGCGGGTGCTTGAGGTGATCGGGCGAGGTGGCTCCGGACAAGCGGCGGAGCTGCTAGTCGACGATGGTCGAAGTGCGGTGAATGGCGAAGTGGAGAAGCCCGCGAGGATGCTAGCACCGTCGCGGAGCTCGTCGGGATGTCGAGGAGGTGTGGAGATGTCCGTGGAAGGCGAATAAAATCGGAGAAGATCGGAAGAAAAGAAGAGGATGATCGGAGAGGGGATGAAGGAGGTTACCTGGGGTTTGGGGCTCGGTTTTGAGCTCCAGGGGTCGTCGCTCCAGAGGTCGGTAAGCCTCGAGCTCGTGCAGCTACGCGGAGGGCGGCTGCGGCACGGCGGTGCACCGTGGATCTCGCCGGAGAAGAAGGTCCTTCGTCGCTCAACAATTCGGCCGCTTGCTGTCACCAAGAGGAAGCTTGGAGCTCGGGGTTCTTTCCTGGAGTGGCGGATGGGCTTGAATGTGGTCGGAGAGGGTGTATTTATAGGTCGAAGGTGGCGGCAGAGCTGGGTGAGTGGCGAGTTTCATGGAGGTGGTGGAGCGAGTGTGGCGGAGATGGTGATGTTCGAGGGTGTTGGCGAGGGAGAGGGAAGAGTGGGGAAGATCGTGGGAGAGTCAGTGGCCGGCGAGGGGGGCTGGAGTGCGGCCGAGAATAGAAAGGGGCGGCCCCTCCCGCAAGGCGGAGATCGTGGGAGAGAGGGGCTGCCCGAGGTAGGGGACGAAGTCCTGGCCGTTGGATCTTGTGATCCAACGGCCAGATGGAGGCGCGAAGCGGGCGGGTGAGATTAGATCTGGAGTGCCCAGATGAAGGGCTATGAGGGTGACACGTGGCGTGACGCGGGCGAAGTGCGAGCGGGCGGCTAGGATCGGGTCTAGGTGATTGATCTGAGGGTCACGATCCGCTGGAAGACGAGCGGTTGTGATGAAGGGATCGGGGGCGCGATCGGGCGGCCTAGAGGTCGCCACGTGGCTCGTTGAGGATGCGGCGCTAAGGAACGGTCCAGATGGAATGCGGGGTGGATCTGATGGCTGTAGAAGAGAGCGGACGTGGTCAGGCCTGGGCCGTTGGATCTGAGGTGCGATCCAACGGTGGAGGGCGCGGGCGGAGCAGACAAAGGGCAGCGGGCCGCGTGGCGCAATCAGAGGGCGCCACGTGGCCTGCTGTGAGTGGTCGAAGGGAAAGACACGTGTAGAAAGAGGAGGAGGCCGAATTTGGAAAAACTCAAAACATGAAAGTTGTAGATCTTGATGAGATCTACAAGTTTCATGTTGACCAAAGACGGAGATGAGGTCAAATATGATACATAAATACAAAGTTACATAAATATACATATGTAGTATACAAAATGACCCAAAAACCCAAGTTCCTCATACAAGCTCCAATTTCAATGAAATTAGTCTCATTTTGAAGGTCTTTTGATATGTAGTATTCTAAGAGTGAGTAGACCTAAGTAGGAGTTTGTATGCGGGCTTTATGTGTGTTTTAATGTACAAGGGTGCTCAGGGTATTTAGGCTCTTTTACAAGGGTGATTTGTGGCTTTCTTCCCTATATTCTTAAGGAGTATATACATATATTATAGAGAAGGAGTTATTTGATGAAGAGGTCTTTTACAGGTGATTTTTGGCTTCTTATTTAAATGCAGATGAGCTCCTAAAATGCATGAATTATGGATGCATGCATGAATGCTATTTATGCAAGATAAAGGGAAATATGCCTCTATTTTCTCGGGAACAAGGCTCTATTTTTGACTTTTGATGTGATGAATCACAGATTCATCAACCCCCTATACTTAAACCTTGCTCGTCCCCGAGCAACTAAATGAAATGCGAGAGTGAAATGATTTTGGGTTCCATACCAAGGTCATGAACAAAAGTTAAAAATGGAGCCTGACTCGACCTTTGGATTAATTGTGTGGCGGAACCTTATTTGGACCTGAACTTAAGAGCTAACAGACTTCAAGTTCCACAAGTCTTCTATTCAAGACGCCTCAATAGCCAGGTCAGAACAAATCCTCAAACGCAAATTTCTGATGACTATGATTCTTACTTGTACTGTGTAAGTGAGATATAGCTCTCCACATCAGAAATGACTCGGAACCAGCCTCCTCTAACAAGGTAACTCAATAACCCGGTCCAGTAACTCTTTCCTCGAGGAGCGGGGTATTCCCTTCTAAGTTCAAGTGCGACCAACTCAAGAGGAGGGGGTAGAGAAAAGAATGGACGGTGGCCAGTGTAGCCACCTATCCCGGGATGCCTGACCAGTGTAGCCAAGTCATCCAGCTGCATTTCTTCGTACTCCGACAGGTAAAAATTTTTTTTCTTTGACTTGGACCTGTCTGATTTTTTTGGAGTTTTCTTGCAATTTTTTTTTTTTTTTTTTTTTTTCACTATATACAATGTGCAGCATGTACATCAGGAGTTTTTCCTCTTGAGCCAGTAGACTATCCCTCTTTTGAAGCATTATTGCAACCCACAGCATCCCGTCCTTAGATGTCAACACCACTAGACTAGGTTGAGATGCACTACCCTCCCTAGAGGAGGACGGATGTTTCCACCCGTGTGCTACTCCAAGCTAAAGGATTCTACCTCCTCACCACCTCATCAATGAAGAGCTACGTGCATTGTGCTTGTCCAAGTTAGGTCATTATCTAAGAGAATCCTGCGTATGCACGAAATATTCTACTTAGACTAATCAAGATGACATGTGAACATAGACTTGCGGACTCAAAGAATTAAGTCACTTGACCTGAAAAATCTTAATTCCAGTTCCTATAAGGTCCCTCTGAAATTAGATGGGTTAAGGTCAAATCAAGTCCATCCTCAATATCTACTCATAACTTGGTTCAGAACCCACTAGCTTTTCACTTTGCATATGCAAGATATGCAGATGATGTGCAGATGACATGCTATGAATGAAATGCAAGACTTTTTTTTTTTTTTTTTTTTTTTTTTTTTTTTTGAAAATGCAAGATAATATGCAAGAGTAAATAAGAAGCCTTTTTGTTTTATTTTTCTGGTATACAACAATCTTTTTTTTTTTTATTATTTACAACAATCTTTAGTTGATATAATTTGTACATTAATTTATTATTAATTTTTTTTTAATTTTTACAAAAGGTTTACAAGTAGTATACAAGTGTACAATTTTTTTTTTTTCAATTTTTACCCACCCATAATTATTGCAAATATATATATACAAAAATATGCGAAAGTACGAGCTATGGGTAAAGTATATATGTAATATATACACGCCCCCCTATACTTAGCGTGTGCTATGTCCTCAGAGCACAGAGAGCGAGGAAAAAGACATAGCTCGTGCTAAGCATAGGAGAGCCAAAGAGGAATAGAAAGTATAGAAGTCGTCTTGCCCCCCTATACTTAGGCTCTGGCGGCCTAAGTGTAGAAGAAGATCAAAAATGGGGCGGACGAGGAAAGATGGGAATGGATGAATATACAATATGGGCATCGGTCCCCCCTATACTTAGGCTTAGGTCAGCCTAAGTATTGGTAAGAAATGCGTATGAGGACCGATGTGATCTGGAGAATGTACAGTGAAACGACTCGGGTGACCCCTTCCCCCTATACTTAGGATCTGGTCATCCTAAGTATAGTCCGAGATAATGATTCGATGATGTGGGGATGGGTTACTAGAATCGTGGAGGTAGAGGAAAGGATATACAGGAATGATGATATATGTACAAATGAGTCGGTCTGAATCTTCTGAAGATGCTGCTGATGGCTGGAGTTCATTGCTGCAAGGTCTCATGCACGGCTTGAGATGTATCTGCTGTATCTGTCTCGCGCATGAATACAATCTCCTCCACATGGACTAACTGTTCATTAGATTCAACGAAGTGCTTCAACAGCTGCCCATTAACCAGGAATGTCGGTGCGTCATCCGCGAGATCTGAGATCTCGACACATCCACTATCATGCACCGTTCGGACTACAAATGGTCCCGTCCACTTGGATTTCAGCTTGCCTTGGAAGGTCTTCAGCCTGGCATTGAACAACCATACCTTCTGTCCAGGAACAAAGGTCTTTCGTCTGATAAATCTATCGTGCCAACGCTTCACCTTGTCCTTGTACACCACACTGTTGTCGTATGCGCGGTTTCTGACTTCCACAAGCTCATTCAGATCCATGTCTCTCTGTTTTTGGCCCAGGTGTGTGTTCCAGTTGACCTTCTTTATTGCCCATTCTGATTTATGCACTAACTCTGCGGGCAAATGGCACGGCTTTCCGAATACCATTCGGAATGGGGAGGTACCTAACGGTGTCTTGTAAGCCGTCCTATACGCCCAGAGGACCTGATCCAAGATCTGAGACCAGTCCTTCCTGTCTGGGCGGACGAGCTTTTGCAGTATTGTTTTTACCTCCCTATTTGACACCTCAGCCATACCATTGGTTTGTGGGTGGTAAGGACTAGCGACACGGTGTTCGATGCCGTAATCCTTCAGGAGTTTCTTCACCTCCCGATTCACAAAGTGGCTACCCCCATCTGATATCATCATTTTGGGGATCCCGAACCTAGAGATTATGTGCTCTCTGATAAACTTACAGACAGTCCTGCTGTCTGCGGCTCGGGTCGGGATAGCCTCCACCCATCTTGACAGATAATCCACCGCAAGAAGGATGTATTCAAATCCGTGGCTGACAGGGAATGGGCCCATGAAGTCGATGCCCCAGGCGTCAAAGACATCACAAATGATGACCGGCTGCATCGGCATCTCATCCTTGGAACCAACGGTTCCTCCCATTCTCTGGCATACTGGGCACGACTTCGCGAAGGTGGTGGCATCGCGAAACAGAGTCGGCCAGTAAAAGCCACACTGAAGCACCTTCCATGCGGTCCTCTTCCCGGAGTGGTGTCCTCCTGCCTCTAAGCTATGGCATAAAGAAAGGACACTCTGGTATTCCTCCTGAGGAATACAACGTCTCCAGACGCAATCCGGTCCTTCAAAGAAAAGGATCGGATCCTCCCAATGGTAGTGTCTAGCATCCGACTTTAGTCGGTCAATTTGGCTCTTGGGCCAATCCTCGGGAACCTTCTTGGAGACAAGATAGTTCACGATATTGGCATACCATGGGAGTGAGTCGATAACAAAAATCGACTCGTCAGGGAAGGAGTCTCGAATTGGGGAAACCTCGGAAGTATTAATATTTTCGAGACGAGAGAGATGATCAGCTACTACGTTCTTCTTTCCAGGTTTATCACGGATGTCCAAATCAAATTCCTGGATAAGTAGAATCCAACGAAGAAGACGCGCCTTCGCGTCCTTCTTCTCCATCAAATATCGTAGTGCCGTGTGGTCTGTGAACACAGTCACCTTGGATCCGATTAAATGCGATCTGAATTTGTCCAAGGCAAACACTACCGCCAGCATTTCCTTTTCGGTAACTGTATAGTTACGCTGAGCAGAATCAAGCACTTTGCTTGCGTAGTGGATTGCAAACGGGACGCCATCTCTTCTTTGTCCCAATACAGCCCCAACAGCATAATCTGATGCATCCGTCATGATCTCAAAAGGGAGAGACCAATCTGGGGCTTGTAAAATGGGTGCGTCCATAATCATTCCTTGTAATAGCTTAAAGGCCGCAAGACACTTGTGATCGACAATAAACTCCGCGTCTTTGCCTAAAAGCTCAGTTAGCGGTCGGGCAATTTTAGAAAAATCTTTGATGAACCTCCGATAAAATCCGACATGCCCGAGGAACGACCGCAACTGCCGTACGTTGGTTGGTGGCTGGAGTCGTCTGATCACATCCACCTTGGCAGGGTCAACCTCCATTCCTCTCTTGGAGATGACGTGCCCCAACACTATGCCCTCCGTCACCATAAAGTGACTTTTCTCCCAGGAGAGCACCAGATTGACCTCACAACATCTTTTGAGGACTCGGTCCAGATTCCCAGATTCCTAAGGCAGGAATCAAAAGAGTCGCCGTGGACCGAAAAGTCATCCATGAAGACTTCCAGGAATTCGCCGACCATTTCGGCGAATACAGCAATCATGCACCTTTGAAAAGTACCTGGAGCATTGCATAACCCAAAAGGCATGCGCCTGAAAGCATAGGTACCAAAGGGGCATGTGAACGTGGTCTTTTCCTGGTCCTCTGGAGCTATGGCTACTTGATTGTAGCCCGAGAACCCATCAAGGAAGCAGAAGAATTCTTTCCCTGCTAGTCTCTCTAAGATCTGATCAATGAACGGTAGGGGGAAATGATCCTTCTTCGTCGCGGCATTCAGGCGTCTGTAATCCACACAGACGCGCCACGACGTGGGTACTCTCGTCACGATCTCCTCTCCGTCCTCGTTGGTGGTCGTCTGAATTCCCGACTTTTTCGGGACAACATGGATTGGGGCCACCCACTTAGAGTCGGAGATTGGGTAGATAAAACCCGCGTCGCACCATTTTTCTATCTCTTTCTTGACAACCTCTCGTAGATTTGGATTCAACCGACGTTGGAATTCACGAGAGGGTTTGGCTTCATTCTCCAAATATATATGGTGCGAACACAGAGCGGGATTTATCCCGTGGAGATCGGAAATGCTCCAGCCTATTGCCTTGCGGTTCTTCTCCAGGATCTCTAGCAAGCGAGATTCCTGCTCCTCGGTCAATTGCGAACTGATAATGACCGGAAATTTCTTGGCTGCGCCCGCAAGGAAGGCATACTTAAGGGTTGTGGGTAAGGGTTTGAGCTCAGGGATGGTATGATCATCTAAGAAGTCTGGCTCAATCCGATCTGGTTCGGTGTTGGAAGTGGCTGGATCTTGATCTGCAGTGGCTGCCACCAAGCTTGGCTCTGGAGTCGGATCGTCAAAGGTCTCCATGCAATCGGCAAACGCCTCGTCCGACTCGTCTTCCTCATCTTCCGATTGTCCTAAGGATGTAAGGACTGACAGGCCCTCTTGGGCCTCTATGTCATCGAAGATGTAGGGTGATGCAGGCTCAGAGCTGTACTCGTTCCTAATGATCTCGCAGACTGACTCATGTACTGGATCATCTTCAAAGGAGATGGACATATCGGTGCTGGCTGGGTTCTGTCTCCATGGCCCAACTAAGTCTACATGTGCACTGTCTGTTTCGATCGAAGAGTACTCGGTGCTGGATTCGGAGTCCGGTCTCTGCCATCTGGTCTGCTTCATCTCTAGTTCCTCATCTCCGCCTGGAGTTTGGAACTGAATCTTCCCATTCTTATAATCGAATAAGGCCCCTGCTGTTCTAAGGAAGGGCCTACCCAAGATAATCTGGGAATCTCTCCAATTACGAGGGGTCTCCATATCAAGGACAGTGAAGTCCACCAGGTATTCCTGACCCTCGACTTTGATCACAATGTTCCTTAATTCTCCTTGGGACCTCTTAGTGGATTTATCTGCAAACTGCAGAATAGCTCTAGATTTCCTAAGAGGTCCGAGATCAAGCCGCTCATAGAGGGCTGTGGGCATCAAATTGATCGAGGAACCATTGTCAAGGAGAGTGCGTGCAAACGCGATGTCATCAACATGACTCACTACATAGTGTGCACCCATGTCTCTTCGTTTCCGAGGAAACGAGTTCTTTATTGCACAAGTCGTGGCTACTGATAGAACGTGTTTCTCAACACGGCTTTTGGTCTTCCTGCTAACCCTAGTAGGTGTGCATCGCACCTTAAGGTATTTCTGGAATGCAGGGGTCATTTCCACGAACTTGTCGAAAGGGATTGTGACCTTGATATGTTTGTTACAAAATTCAGCCATCTCAGGGTCATCTTTTTGGATTTTTGTGTTTTTCTTCTTCCCACCCTTAAGAGCTTGGGGGAAAGGGATTATTAACTCAGGATCTGGAACTGAAATATTTTCATTAGAAACTGAAACTGAGTTCTGGACAGGACTCTGACTCGGACTTTTGTACAGACTCTGATGCTGACTCTGACGAAAGGGAAAATGCTTGGGCGAAACCGGTGATGCGTCTTCCGCTTCTTCTGACTGGTCCTCCTCAGATGGAGGTGCGGGCTCATCGGTGCCGTCGGACTCCAGGTGGATGCGGGGGTGCTGCTTCGAGGACTCAGATGTCCTCTTCTTCTGCTTGCGGTGGTGGTGGTGATGCTCCTCTTCCTCCTCCTCCGAATTCTCCTCAGGTCGAACTTCGGAGGTTCCTTCCTGTTGTGCCCGTGCCCGATCAGGTTTGGTCACGGTCCTTCCGCTCCTGAGGGACATATGGTTTACATTATCATACGAAAGGATCTCATGTTCAGATAAATAATTATCTGAATAGTCTACCTGATCTCTAGGTCGGTTCTGGCCTTGGTGTATGCTGTTCGGGTTGGCCTGAACCTGTGCGGGAAGTGGAGTCCTTGGCGCCGTTTGTTGGTCTTGAGCACGAGAGACCCGATTGATGTCGGTTCTCATGTCCAAGTAATCGTTCTGCATCTGCTGGACCCTATCAGACAGGGTCTGGATCGCCAAGGTGAGGGACTCCAACTCGGTGGGCTGGGCTGGCTGCTGCGTGGATGCCGTCCTGAACTGGCCCTGCTGGCCGTGCCGATACTGCTGCTGATGGGGTGGTGCTGGCCCCTGCTGGTAGGTTCGCTGCTGCGGCTGGTACCCCTGGTCTGGCCTGGACTGGTATCGCGGGATTGTGACGGGTCTGGTCTCCTGGTATACTGGGGTTGGGCGGTGTGCCTGATCCTTCCCCATCTCAATTTGCCGGACTAGTGGGTCACGGCTATACCAGAGCCCGTTGATCTCGTAGACGGGCGGAGGCTCCTCGTATGCTGTCTCAACTGGTGGGGGTGCTTGATGGTTCTGCTGGGTGTAAGTCTGATCCCAGCTGCTTTGAGACCCCGGTGCCTGTTCCTGTACAAGATGAACTCGATGTACAGGTACAGGTGGTGCAGAAGGGGTGGGTAGCTTCATCTTGGCTACCTTTTCAGAGAGTTCCTCCACCTTCTTGGGAAGGCTCGAAAGAGACTCCATCTCCGCGACTCGCTTGTGGATCTGTTCGACCATGGTGAGCTTGTCTGCAATCATCCCCATGCTGGGGATGAGGTCCTCTGTCAGATCAGCAACAGTCCTTTTAGTTGTCTCGTTGGATAGAATCGAGGGAGACAACTGATAGGCCCTTGTGGCCTGTGACCTGCCGGTTTCTGCCATCTGCTCCAGGATCTTCCATACGGCGTGTTCGTTCTTGTTCAGATAGCTTCCTCCGCAGGCGGCGCTGACTAACCCCTGCATCTCTGGGGTTAAGCCGCAGAACAAAGTCTGGACTAGGATCGCCTTTGAAATGCCGTGGCATGGGCATTTCTGCACTAAATCATTGAACCTGTCCCACGCCTCGTGGAACGGTTCGCAGGGTCCTTGGGCGAAGCTGGCAATCTTCGTACGCATCTGATTGGTTCTACTGAGTGGGTAGAACTTCTTCAGGAAGAGGTCCTTGAACTGCATCCAGGTAGTACAAACCACCCCTAGGTTCTTCAGCCAATGTGCAGCCTTATCTCCTAAGGCAAAAGGGGTGGCTTTCAGTCTGATATAGTCTTGGCCAACATTGGGATGGCTCAGATTATTACAGACTAGTTCGAAGTCACGGAGGAAGGTGTACGGCTCTTCGCTGAGGTTTCCGTTGAACTTCGGCAGCAGGCTAAGGAAGTGGGGCTTCAGCTCGAATGCCTGGTCGGGAACTGCAGGTGCTAGCCAATTCTGGATCTCGTTCTCCGCCGGGTTATATGTATCGACCATTGGCCGGTCGATTCCTTCTGCTACTATAATCTGCCCCATTCGTGCAGTGAGATCGGCATTCTTCTGTTCAGCTTCTGCCAGACGTCTAAGGATCTGTCTCATCTGGTCCTCGTCGGGCGGCATCCTTGGCGGCATTTCTCCCTCCAGTTCTGGGATATGGAAAATAGGTCCGGTGTTAGAGGGTAAATCAAGGAATGGATTACCGAGGCAATGGTCTTCCTCGGTACTCTCAGAGGAGATAAAAGGGTTGGTTTGAGGGTAACCACCCTGAGCAGGAGGGAACCAGGACTCAAGAGGGTCATGAGTCCTGGGTGGTCCAAAGTGCGTTTGGACCGAAAAAGACGAGTTATCTGGGGGACTCATAGAGGGATCAGTGAATTGTGTGTCGAGATCTCCCCATTGACTCATCTTGATAAGCGAGAAGAAGATAGGATTTTACTCCTACCTGAAGCAAGCAAGAAGAACAATCCAAGACCCTGGTTTTCACACTCAACACAGTGAAGGACTCAAATTGAGTCCAATTTATCTTGTAATTTTTAAGTGTGAATTTCAAGCAAATCTAGCAAGGATTACGCGGCCTAGAGGGAAGTCGGCTCAGAGCCGGATGCGTCTTCCCTGTTTATCCTGTCGTCTAAGATACCGCCGCTCCTTCCTTTCTTCGCTCCTATCCCAAGCCGAGGGATTCAGTGACCACGCCCCTATCTACCTGCAAGCAGGCGGAGGCTGACAAGGCCGGAACTTCACCCCGGGGGGTTACTGGCAGCTTGTCGCGAAGTACCGCAATTTCGCCCCTATCTACCTGAGACAGGCGGAGGCTACTTGGTACTAGTCAAAGAATCTGAAAGTATCCGGCTTGTGATATTTGCTAGGATCAGTCAGAACGATGATATGGAAGACGGGGATTTGGGCTCTACCTTAGGGTGTTCACACACACTCAGGTACCCTCACTCAGCCTGAAAACAAGGTCGGGGTTACTCTCCCGCAAACAATTTCCAGTTTTATTCCCTTTTTATTGTCAATACTGTTAGCAGTCCCAGTTTTAAAGTAGGTTATCACTGAAATTTAATCACCACAAAGCACGCCTATCGGACAGTCCCAATTTCCTTTAATTAAGTGAGAAAATCAGAGGGGGAAATCGAGAAAAGCCGATGCAAGTTAAAATCTATGATGCGTATGCTAAGTAGAGAATACTTACAGTGATCCCTTCGCTTGTCGATGCAGGATGCTATACAGAATTGAAAACTCTATCCTATATGCAAATGCAGGCGATAAAAGCCGCTCCTAGACAGGCAGTTCTATTAGCGTGAAGAACAGATTGATTTGAACTAAGTCCTGCGGTCTAAGTGCGTCTTTTAAATGTGTTGTGTGGTCCTATTGATTACGAGCACAAACAAGTCCTAGATTGGCTCGAGGAGCCGCTAGTGCAAGCTAAGTTACCAATCAACCACACAGCACACGGGACACGGTTTCCACTATTTTTACACGCGCGAGAACCCAAACGGGAACCGCTGGAAACGATGCAAAAGAAATAAAATAAAATGAAAATTACAAGGCCTCTCTTTCTCTCACACAATCTAAGTGCTAAGTCTTCGAAGCGTCGCCGACTCCTCGCGTTCCTCGCACAAAAATTAAGATAAGGTCAGAGAGTGACACAAAAATAAAATAAAGCAAAAATAAATGAGAGAAATAATTACAAGAACAACCGGGGGTCAGACTACCCGGGGGTTAGAAAATCAAACACTCAAAATGTGATGTAAATTAACCTAAGCCGTGCCTCCCCGGCAACGGCGCCATTTTGATAAGCCTCCCGCACCCTTAGTTAATCCGGTCAAATTAATGTCCAAATCAATTAATGATATTCGTTGCAGTCGGATACGAGGGATTAATCAAAAATCACTTAGCTATTAATGTTAAGTGATGTAGTTTTTTTTTACTTGGTGAAGTCCAAGGTCGATCTCAGGGAGGCATCTGTCTCCTTAGGTTGATTACATCAATTCACAAGTGCTCGAGATTCGGGGAACGATTTTTTTTTTTTTTTTTGGTCTTTTTAATTACTATGTAGACAATGCAGACAATCCTTAGCCAATTTCAAGTTAGATTTAATTGATATATCAAATTCAGTCCAAAAATTATGAAAATTGGCCAGAAGGTTGCTTATGATGAAAATGACCTACACTAATTTTTTTGGAATTTTTTGACTCAAAATGAATATTCTATGAATTAACTAAACAAACAGTGTGATTTTCAATGTTTAATTTTTAATAAATATCAAAACACAATATTTCTCGGAACTAAAATTATCCTAGGAAGGTCTAATGATCAGGAACCTAGGAAAATTGACAGAACTAAAAAAAATGTTGTGAAATGAATTAATTAAAATTAATCAAAGGAAATCACTAAACTATTTATTCAGGCCTCGTTATGCGTGCAAATGATGTGAAATTTTTATGGGATGTTAAAAACAATGTCCTTAAGCTACTGTGATTTTTTTGGTGATTTTTGAAGGCACAGATAATTTACTAAAAATCAAATGGCATCTCTGGGCAAAATATGACTCAAATCAACCAATTAATTCATTAATAAATCAAGAAAACCAACAAAAATACAACACGTGTGCTAACAGGTAGAGGACAAAGTTCTCAACAATATGCAACTTTTAAAATTCAAAAATAATCAAAAATGCATGCTATGGACACGTGCAAACATAGGGGTCTAAATGCAATACTGAAAAATAAATGTTCAAGAAATAAACATGCTGACAGGGACTAAAGTGCAATTACCAAGACTATGCAGGACTTGAATGCAAATTCTCCACGAATCACGTGCGCCTCACGTGATGTCTGCTTCACAGGGACCTTTCTGCAATTTTGGAAACCTCCAGGGGTGTCGGTGCAATTTACCCAGGCCGCACGTGCTCCTCACGTGGGGCGGCCTAGGCTCGGAGGCGTCGGAGCTTCTGGAGGCTCGGGTTAGCCTCGGATCTGCTTCGGGGGACCCGAGCCTAGGCTTGGGTGCCGAGGCTCGGATCGGGCGACGTGGCGGCCTGAGGGCCCTTGGATCTGGATGGATCCAAGGGTGGTAGGTGAAGACGCGTGGCAGCGGGTGGAGCGTCCGATCCTTGGTGCGATCGACGGTCGAGGACGAAGGCGGTGAAGAGACGCGTGGCGGGACGAGGGCCGTTCGATCAGAAGATCGAACGGTGGCTGCTGTTTCTCCTTCAACGCTCCTCCGCCGCCTGCGGAGGAGGGGCCTGTGCTCCGGTGAAGGGGGCTGACCTCCGCCTGCCTCGCTGAGCTCCGTCAGTGAGCTCTGTCAGCTCCCAGCTAGCTCGGAAGCAGCGGATGAGGACGGCGAAGCCTCCGGTGGTCTCGGATTGGCTGGAGGAGGGCTGGAGCACCTGGTCGATGAAGCTCGAAGAAGGATCCGATGAAGCTCCGGCCAATGATGATCGGGTACCTGCAAGGGTTATGTGGATAGCCGAAGCGTGCTGATACGATCGTGGAGAGGATGGCGTGGTCGGTGAGGCCTGCGGGTGCTTGAGGTGATCGGGCGAGGTGGCTCCGGACAAGCGGCGGAGCTGCTAGTCGACGATGGTCGAAGTGCGGTGAATGGCGAAGTGGAGAAGCCCGCGAGGATGCTAGCACCGTCGCGGAGCTCGTCGGGATGTCGAGGAGGTGTGGAGATGTCCGTGGAAGGCGAATAAAATCGGAGAAGATCGGAAGAAAAGAAGAGGATGATCGGAGAGGGGATGAAGGAGGTTACCTGGGGTTTGGGGCTCGGTTTTGAGCTCCAGGGGTCGTCGCTCCAGAGGTCGGTAAGCCTCGAGCTCGTGCAGCTACGCGGAGGGCGGCTGCGGCACGGCGGTGCACCGTGGATCTCGCCGGAGAAGAAGGTCCTTCGTCGCTCAACAATTCGGCCGCTTGCTGTCACCAAGAGGAAGCTTGGAGCTCGGGGTTCTTTCCTGGAGTGGCGGATGGGCTTGAATGTGGTCGGAGAGGGTGTATTTATAGGTCGAAGGTGGCGGCAGAGCTGGGTGAGTGGCGAGTTTCATGGAGGTGGTGGAGCGAGTGTGGCGGAGATGGTGATGTTCGAGGGTGTTGGCGAGGGAGAGGGAAGAGTGGGGAAGATCGTGGGAGAGTCAGTGGCCGGCGAGGGGGGCTGGAGTGCGGCCGAGAATAGAAAGGGGCGGCCCCTCCCGCAAGGCGGAGATCGTGGGAGAGAGGGGCTGCCCGAGGTAGGGGACGAAGTCCTGGCCGTTGGATCTTGTGATCCAACGGCCAGATGGAGGCGCGAAGCGGGCGGGTGAGATTAGATCTGGAGTGCCCAGATGAAGGGCTATGAGGGTGACACGTGGCGTGACGCGGGCGAAGTGCGAGCGGGCGGCTAGGATCGGGTCTAGGTGATTGATCTGAGGGTCACGATCCGCTGGAAGACGAGCGGTTGTGATGAAGGGATCGGGGGCGCGATCGGGCGGCCTAGAGGTCGCCACGTGGCTCGTTGAGGATGCGGCGCTAAGGAACGGTCCAGATGGAATGCGGGGTGGATCTGATGGCTGTAGAAGAGAGCGGACGTGGTCAGGCCTGGGCCGTTGGATCTGAGGTGCGATCCAACGGTGGAGGGCGCGGGCGGAGCAGACAAAGGGCAGCGGGCCGCGTGGCGCAATCAGAGGGCGCCACGTGGCCTGCTGTGAGTGGTCGAAGGGAAAGACACGTGTAGAAAGAGGAGGAGGCCGAATTTGGAAAAACTCAAAACATGAAAGTTGTAGATCTTGATGAGATCTACAAGTTTCATGTTGACCAAAGACGGAGATGAGGTCAAATATGATACATAAATACAAAGTTACATAAATATACATATGTAGTATACAAAATGACCCAAAAACCCAAGTTCCTCATACAAGCTCCAATTTCAATGAAATTAGTCTCATTTTGAAGGTCTTTTGATATGTAGTATTCTAAGAGTGAGTAGACCTAAGTAGGAGTTTGTATGCGGGCTTTATGTGTGTTTTAATGTACAAGGGTGCTCAGGGTATTTAGGCTCTTTTACAAGGGTGATTTGTGGCTTTCTTCCCTATATTCTTAAGGAGTATATACATATATTATAGAGAAGGAGTTATTTGATGAAGAGGTCTTTTACAGGTGATTTTTGGCTTCTTATTTAAATGCAGATGAGCTCCTAAAATGCATGAATTATGGATGCATGCATGAATGCTATTTATGCAAGATAAAGGGAAATATGCCTCTATTTTCTCGGGAACAAGGCTCTATTTTTGACTTTTGATGTGATGAATCACAGATTCATCAGTTTCTCATTACAGAAATCGAAAGAGTGAACCAAGTTTACACAGTTAACAAAAACATGTGCACCAGACACTACATGTTAAAAAATGGGTATGGGTAAAGGTCAATAATAAAAAATATTATAATAGAAAAAATAAACACTAAAAACTCAAGAATAACCACCAGAATCTAAGACAAACTAATTAAGAAAAAATAATTCTGAAATAAAATACAATGATCATCAACTCATATGTCCCACACATGACTTTCTTGATTTATAAACATTACATGAAGATAGGACACATGAACAGAGTGTGCATGAAGGTGAGAGTTTCCATACATGTAGGATATGGGAAGGGTTTGGGCCCTCTTCGGGTCGGGCCCATGGGTCGGGTTAGGCTGGGCCAAGCCAAGCCCGGGCCCGGCCCAAAAAAAATTCAGGCCTAAAAATTAGGCCCAAGCCCGCCCAATGTTCGTTTGGGCTTGGGCCGGGTCGGGCTTTTTGGGCTGGGCTTCAGGCTGGGCCGGGCTGACCCATCCCAATGCTCATCCCTAAGTCGGCCGACTACACGGCTAACTTTTACATAGAGATTTTTTAATTTTTTACTTTTTCGATTTTTTAAAAGCAAACTTATTCTAATATGCTTAACGATATATTTAACGATAATTACTTCTTTTATTTCATTATGATAGTATAGAAAATGTACAAATTAATGTAAATATATAAGAACATGTGTATAAAAATTGATTTATATATATAAAATAATTAAAAATTCAAAATCGATTAATGGCCGACTAAATTCGTTTAGTCGCTCGACTGCCGATTGATCCTTAGTCAGTGACCCTGCAGACCGAGTACTGACTACCGCTTTCTGCAACCTTGAGCATGAGCCCATCTGGTGGCCACGAAGGTCGCAATGGTAGCACTGCAGCTGCCCTAGGCACGCTTGCGACGATGCGAAATGACCCTCTAGCCAGAATCATCACCGCCCCTTCCTTTCTGAGGCCCTCAAACTCTCAATGATGGCTCCGACCCTCTGAGAACAACACTCCCAAGCCGACTCCCCATGTCGTTCGCGGGAAACCTGAGAGAACCGGGTTAGAGGGGCTACCAAGCGCGTTCTCCTCGTCGCCGCCCTTGCGTTCTGCCCCCAGGAGTCGGAGCGATGGCTTCCTGAGGCCCGACTCGGCCACCCCAACCCTAATAGCCCTCATGGGCGCCCCTCCTCTGATCCCAATGTTTTCTCTTTGAATAAACGCTTGAGAACTTAGCAAAATAGAAGAAGACAAAAGAAAGAGAGGACAGTGATTGAAGCAAAGGCCAAAGTTTGGGGGCATTTGTATGTGAAACTTGACATAAGGGACAATCTAAAATATATTTTCAAGCTAGCAGTTAGGGAACAGAGGACCAATTATCTTATATTTATTAGGTATCTGAAGGACAGTGATGAAATAGTAATAGTAATAGTATCTAGTGAAGTTAAGAAGACAAGGTAGAAAATATACTTTTGCAGGCTTTTTAATGATAATGGTGATGTTGAGATCGGCCTCATGCAGCTCGTAGATTTTGGATACCTTGTGCTTGTTATTAATGCATTCAAAGGAATGAAATGAATGATGCTTTAGAGATCATGAAGTTTGAGATCACATTGAGACACTATGAATTTATGTCATTGCGGAGAAAATGTTAATGGAGGAAGGTATTACTAGGCTTACGAAGTTATTAATATTATTTGGCTAAGGAAGAAAATACTAAAAATGGAGAAGAATAGATATACCTTTATAAAATAACAAATGAGATATATTATGGGAATCAAGTTTATAAGTTATACATTGAAGTTATGGGAGGGAATAATTAAAAACAGTATCAGTATCGAAGAACCGGTTTGGTTTCATGCTCGGAGGGTCTACTATTGAGGCCACACATATTATGAGGCTTTAAGCGGAAGCTTTCGGAATAATAGAGAAGGGCCTTCCTATGATCTTTACTGATTTAAAGAAGGCTTATTATACTATACATTGGAAAACCATGTTGAGCGTAGAGAAAAAATAGTGTCTTTTGTATATCGATCTGATAAGAGATATATATGAACAAGTACCAGCTTATGTGAGGACTCCAATTGGGATAGCAGATTAATTTGAATTTCGTAGGCAATGGATCTCTCTAGTTGACCTCATTTTAAGTTCAAAAAATCTTAATTAAATGTTCTATCATTTGCACCTTATCCCAAACCAATTCTGTAAACTTCCTTGATTTCGGCTTCTATGCCTGATCTTCCCCTCTTAGATCTTGGCGATACAATATCGGTATGTATCAGCTCAGATTGAATATATGGTTCTGAACAATTTAAAATGCTTTTATATGAACAACAGTGTCGCAAATTCTGACAACTCTATTCCTGATGATGTGACAAACTTGTGGCATCTCTTGTGACAAATAGGGTCACTTTGCAAATTTGTTCTTGCTAATTTTTCCAAGTATGTGGCTTTTTGTTTGAGGCAGCTGCAAGTTTTTTTGAAAGATGATCCTAGGCACCACATGGATGACTGAGAAGTGATAAATAGCATTGTAGCTAGCTTCAATCCTCGAAGTACTTGATAATTTTGGTATGATTGGTGGCTGTTGGCATGTGTTATTTTCCTAGGCACCACATGGATGACTTATGCTCAGTTTAATGTCAGAAGCGGATGGATTGACATTATGTTGCTGTGCACACTTCTGATTGACAAAAATGCTACAATCAGTGTTATTGTAGATATTAGAGAAGCAAGGGATCATGTGAACGTTTATAACTTTTGATGACCTCTTCACTGGAAAATAAGGTCTACTTGGGACACAGTAATAATGTCAGGTTTCCAAGGTTGAACTGTTTCACTTACTGTTTCAGATATTATCATCCAATATTTTCAAAAAATTACCAGTTTTCAATGATAAACTATTGTACTTTATAAATACCAAGTTCTCTAGTTGTACTTTTTTAGCTCCTTTGGGACCTATCCAGTTGCCCTTGTGATGTGTCCCGCCGTCTTTTTGCACAATACCACCTGATGTCCACTAACGTGTATCTTTCTACTTTATTTTCAGCAACTCCGGCTCATCAAGGTCATTATTGTTGTCACTTGGTCTCAAAGATCATTCTCTGGTAAAATTTGTACTTTTTATATTTTTGGAAAAGAATCGGTTTTCTATTTGTATTAGAATTGTTGACTAACCCACTCAATGTGCCTAACACTCAAAAGACCATGATTCAAATACCCCCATGTGGAGGTTGCGTTATGTTTTCGACCACCAGCGTAAAATATAGTCGAATCCTTCAGCATGGATTTGAGCAAGAGTCCTTGTAGCCGACCCTACTTATAGTGGGAGTAGACTTGCCATTTTTATTAGAATTGTTGACTAATGATTGTTAGGGTAAATGAATTTCAGGTGTGGATCTTGTGAGATGAAAATAAGCTAATGTGTTTATTCCAAAGAACCCTAGGCTCTCTTATATAGAGTAGGCCCGTGGGTAAATTACATAGGAGGTTAACATACAAAGGAAAAATATATTAATCGATACATCAACTTCATAATGTTCTCTACACTCCCCCTCAAGATGGAGCATAGATGTCAATCATGCTCAGCTTGGAAGAGCATCTTTGGAATGGTCCTCTGAGTAATGGCTTGGTGAAGATATCTGCAGTCTTATCCTCTGAACTCACATGTGACGTAGAAATCAGACCCTTCTGGATCATATCTCTTGTGTAGTGGCAATCTACCTCAATATGTTTTGTTCTTTCATGGAATGCTGGACTATTTGCAATGAATAAAGCGGCTTGATTATCGCACTGTAGCAGCATGGGTAAAGGCACATCTATGTGCAAGTCTACCAGTACAGCTCGAACCCACATCATCTCTGTGCTTGCTTGTGCCATGGCCCTGTATTCATATTCAACACTAGATCTAGCTACAACAGTTTGCTTCTTACTTTTCCAACAAACGAGAGTGCTACCCACAAAAACTACAAAGCCTGAAGTAGACTTGCGATCCTTAGGACACCCTGCATAATCTGCATCTGCACATGCTGAAATAGATAGATCCGTGTCCTTTCTAAATAGAAATCTTGAGCCTGGAGAAGACTTTAGATACCTTACTATCACATATATGGCATCCATATGTATCCGTCTTGGCTGTTCCATGAATTGGCTCACTCGACTCACTGCAAAGGCAATATCAGGTCCAGTTATAGTAATGTAAAGAAGCTTACCCACCATCTCTTTATATCTTCTCTTGTCGACCTCTTTAGTATCGTTGTCATATAGCTTCATGCTTGGATCCATAGGAGTGCTCGAAGGCCTACATCCAACCATGCATGTTTCAACCAGTAAGTCTGTAATATATTTCCTTTGGGTCATTACAAGACCCTGTGCATTCCTTGCAAACTCCAGCCCTAGAACATGAGGAACGAACAAGACACATTTCAACTCCCGTGTCTGGAGCTCGAGAATGGCGATCGCAGGAACGGGTTCTGAAGAAGCGGGCGGTTGGCGCAAGCACTATCTTAAGCGCGTGTGGGTTCCGAAGGTGGTCGATCCTCGTCGCCGCGACCAGGTGTCTGCCACTCGTCAACCGGATCTGCGCTCGAGTGGCGTTGTCAAAGACAAAGATAACAAGGATGGGTGGGTGACGGTATCCCGCACTAAGCCAGGCAGGCGCTGCTTTCGCTGCGCAGAGCGTGGTCATTTGGCGTCTGCATGCAAGGCACCTCCTACATGCTTCCGGTGCGGTCGCGTCGGGCACCGCTCGTTTTCGTGTAGGGTCGCGCCCATGGATATCCGGCGGACGAAACACTCCACTTCAATGGATGTCCCTCCCCGTGGGCGAGGTCCTTCGGCATTTCGGGACTCTCGCTCCTTTGCTCAGGTGGTCTCTGCAGGCTTTGGTGCCGCCTCCTTGATAGGGAAGTCCACTCATTCCTGCTCGCCTTCTGGTGCTGGAGATGATGGCGCTCCTCCCAATCATGCGATGTCTGTCCACGGTAACACGGCATCGTCTAAGGCGCCGGTAACACGGCATCGTCTGGACTCACATAAGATGGGCTTTCTGCCTACTACTGTAGTGGGCCCTCCGGCGAGGGATTCTTCAGCTCCTCCGGCCAGGGATTCTTCAGCTCCTTCGGGACCGAAATCGTTGGAGGCCAATCATGGCGTGGCGATTGGCGTGATTCAGCGGCGGGGCTTAGACCGCGAGACGATCCAGTCTGCAACCCTTCTTCTCCTGGGCGAGGGATTCTCGGGGGACTTCTTCTTCCTGGATGACTCTCGATGCTGTGTTCGAGGACTCTCCCCGGAGCAACGGGAAGTCCTCATTTCTTGCTCCGATTCGTCGGCGGTCAAATGGCGTCGACCAAGGGTCGCAGATGGTGCTTCTTTAACATCCGAGATCTGCGTGGTAGAGGTACGTGGTGTTCCATTCTTATCTCGCTCGGCTCATTGCCTCTCCAAGGTAATTCGCAGTTGGGGTCAAGTGCTGGCCATCTTGGACGATGGCCTTTCCCCAGGATCGGATTGGTCATGCACAAGGATTCTGGTAGAATGTTCATCCAACCTCTCCCGATCTATGTATGGCAAGACCTTCTCGGAGATACTTGAACTCGGCAGATGGTCCTTCAAGCTTGAGTTCTTCTTTCCGCCGCCGGTGGCTTCGTCAACCCTCTCCGCGGCCGGGAGCGATGCTCCAAGGTCCGGCGACGGCTCATCTTCGCTGGGCCACGTGTCAATGTCCGTGGATGTTCCCGAGGCGTCGCTGAAGCGTGCCGACCCTTCGTCTTCGTCGCCTGGACCTCGATTCGCGTGGGCTATTGGACTGACGCCCTCTCACGTGCCAAGGGGGCTTTTCGAGGTCGATCCGCGGCCGATGGATTTATCTGACACCCCCATTCTGAAGACGTGCGCCTTCTCCACTTCTTTCGATGTGGCGTTTCCGATTCCTTCTTCCGGATCGGCCCCTATTCGGACCCTATTGCGGGCAGCGCGAGACCCGAACATGCATGGGGACTCTATTATCTTCTGCGACGATATTCCCTGCCTTGCTCCTATTTCTGCGGTTCCATTCTGTCAGTGGCAGGACTATGACGACTGGAGTCCTTCTCCCTCATCCTCCTCGCCTCCTCTGCTGGCAATCGCATCGGGCCCACTGGTGGTCGCCCCCGAACTCGGAGATATTGGGGATTCTTCTTCAAGTGGCACGCAGCTCTCTCCCAACCAGTTTGCAGACTCGTGGAACGCTTGGAATGCCTCGATTGCCTCCCCAAACAGATTTGGAGTTATTTACGCTCGGCGTCTGGACCTCTCACTGGAAGGGGTCTCCTCTCCGCCGATTCTACTTTCTCGGGAGATGGTGGCGGAAGCGGCGGGACTTCGCCGGCTGGACCATCGGCGCTCTTGACTTGGTTATTCCCTCGACCACTTTTTGGGGATTATTTTTGTAATATTTAATGAAGCTTCTCTCCTGGAACGTTCGTGGAATGGGGGATCCTTTGCGTCGCAGGGCTTTGGGCTCGCGTCTGCTGGAATGGGAATGCGATGTCGTTCTGATACAAGAAACCAAGCTCTCTGGAGTCGACGACGCCCTTTGGAGATCGTTTGGAGCAGGGCCATTGGACGCTTTTTGTGCATTGGACGCGATCGGTTCTTCTGGTGGTTCAATTGTGGCTTGGCGATCTTCATGCTTCTCTGTATCCTGCTCCCGTATAGGACGTCACTCTATTTCTGTAATTCTTGTGCATATGGCCACCAACGCTTCTCTGGCTTTCTCTTGTGTTTATACGCCTCATTGCCACCTGGCCCGCCGTGATCTATGGGAGGACTTGAGGGCCGATGCTGCGGCTTTTGGAGATATCCCGTGGATTTTGGGAGGGGATTTTAACGTCACGTTGCGTTCAAACGACCGTCCACGCGGACGGGGGGGGAAGGGATACAGGGTCTATTGAATTTTGGGACTTTATCAATGACTTGGCTTTGGATGACTTGGTCGCCACGGATATCATTTACACTTGGCGTAATAGCTCCTCTCGATCGCGGCTTGACCGGTTCCTAGCTAATTCAAGATGGATGGAGGCTTTCCCTCTTTGCTCGGTTTCCTCCCGTCCTCGATCTTTTTCGGATCATAGCCCCATCACTTGGGACTCGGGCGATTCGTCTCGGCCGCGCGGTATTTTTCGTTACGAGAAGAGTTGGCTTCTGGAGCCTAATTTCATGGACCTAGTGCGAAATCACTGGTCCCAAACATCATTTTCGGGTAATGCGGCTCGACGTTTTGCACTCAAACTATCATCCCTGCGACGAGTTCTTGCTTCCTTCAAATTCTCTACGCGTCAGGCTAGGCGGTCGGGTCGCATTGTGGCCGAGGAAACTGTTATTAGATTGGATCGCGTGGAGAGCGTCAGGGACCTTTCCCATGAAGAATTATTGGAGAGATCTTGTGCGACTCAAACCATTGCGGAGGATGACAGGAAAAAAGCTATTGAATGGAGGCAGCGCTCGCGGCTTCGTTGGATCAAGGAGGGGGATGCTAATACCGCCTACTTTCACCGGATCGCTAGTGCTCGTAAAAGAATTAATCGTATCTCTTCCATACAGATCGGGGACGCTATTTTTCAGTCTGAACGGGACATGGGGCCGGCGATAGTTAACTACTTCAAGAACTTTTTCAATCGCCTTCCCTCTTCCTCTTGGCACTGGACGGCTCCCGGTGCCCCTTCGCTCTCAGGCTCGGATGCTGCTGTTTTATCACGCCCATTTTCGATGGAGGAGCTTAAGTGCGCGGCTTGGGCCCTTAACGCTGACGCGTCTCCTGGCCCAGATGGCTTCCCTATTTCCTTTTATAGGGACTTTTGGGATGTTATCGCCAACGACGTGTTGGAGGTGGCCCTCGATTTCTGTGAGGGGAACAGGGGTTTTAACAGGATTAACCGCGCCGCCTTGGTCCTCATTCCGAAATCCCAGGGGGCACGTCGTATTGAGGATTTCCGACCTATTGCCATTTCCAATGGTATCTACTTGATAATAGCGAAGGCTTTGGCTCGTCGCCTAGCGCCCCTTCTGGCCTCACTCATTTCTCCATGTCAAGCGGCCTTTGTTCAAGGGAGACAAATCTCTGACTGCTTCGCTCTTGCTTCCGCTATCATTGATGGATGGCACAGAAATGGTACGAAAGGGGTCCTCTGGAAAATTGATTTTGCTAAGGCGTACGACTCGCTGGATTGGCGCTTCTTATGGTCGGTTTTGAGGTCTCGGGGCTTCCCTCCGTTATGGATTTCATGGATCCGTCGATGTGTTACTACGGTCTCCTTCTCCTTATCTCTTAATGGTCGGCCATCTGGGGACCTATTTCAACCCCGAAGGGGGGTTCGCCAGGGATGCCCCCTTGCCCCTCTTCTGTTCGTATTGGCGGCGGATGTGTTGCCTCGTATGATTCAAGGCGTTTCCGACGCTGGGTATACTCGTGGATGCTCTTTGGGCGACCTTCATATCCCGCTCCTCCAATATGCGGACGACACCTTATGTTTTATAGAGGGTGAGTGGCTTCAACATGCGGGAATGGCTACTACGGTCCATTTATTTTGCGAACTATCGGGACTCCAAATCAACGAGGACAAATCCAAATTTGTGCCCTTTGCTCTCTCGACGCAGGAAGTTGGGGAATGCTCCTCCACGTTGGGGGCCTCTCCTGGGGCACTCCCCCTAGATTACCTGGGCCTATCGCTATCTGTGGGCAGGGTGCGGTTACGCGAGTATCAGCGGGTGGTGGAGAAGTTCGAGGCAAGGCTGGCAGGATGGAGATCTTCTTTGCTCTCTCGAGGTGGCCGCTTGGTGCTTATTAAGTCCGTCCTTTCGGCTATCCCTGTTTATTTCCTTTCGGCGCGTGGATTCCCAAAAGGGATTAGGCTACGCTTGGACAAATGTATGAGGGGATTCCTTTGGGGCAAGAAGGAGTCTGCAAGAAGAGGGATACATCTGGTCGCATGGGAGGACATTACACGACCTAAGCGCGACGGTGGCCTGGGAGTTCGGCGGCTGGAGGTCATGCGGGAAGCTTCTCTTCTCAAATGGGCGTCGAGGCTTTTAAGCCGGGATGATGAATTTATGGTACGATGCCTTCGCATTGCAGCGAGTAATGCCTTCTTGTCAGCCTTTGACGGTCGATCTCATGCTCAATCTCCCATCTTTTGGCGTGAAACATTTGCTGTCTTCAACCGCAATCGGTCCTTATATACACCGACTCTTGGGGATGGATCCTCCTTCAGCTTTTGGAAAGTGGACTGGTCTGGTAAGGGCATCTTCATGAACCTTTTTCCTCGCCTTTATGCGCTGGCCAGGGACAAATCTGCAACGGTGGAATCATGCTGGTCTAACGGCTCCTGGTGCCCGATCTTGATGGATTCCCTCTCCGATCAGCGTCTGATGGACTTCTCCGCATTAATGACCCTACTCGAGGACGCCCCTATTCCATCGGGGGGGCGTGATCACTTCACTTGGAACGACGGGTCCTTTTCCTCGCAGAAGGCATATTATGCTCTTCTCCCCATCGCTACGATCTCGGAGGCATCATTGCGTGGTCATTGCAATCTCATATGGGCTCTCAAGCTGCCGGAAAGGATTGGGATCTTCATGTGGATTCTTAGACGTGGGCGGCTTCCTACTCGCGACCGTATTCTCTCTTTCTTCCCTAACGTTCCCAATGTATGCGGCCTTTGCAGTTCGGATGCCGAGACGGCCGATCATCTATTTCTCCACTGCGACCTGGTGCGGCCCATATGGGAGGACATCGATTGGCTGAATTTTTCGTCGTTGGAGTCTTTCTGGGAGAGCTTTGCAATCGCTGCAAATCGTCCGAGGCCGGAGAGACTGACCTCCATTGCGCGCATTTGGAGTATATGGATGGGAAGGAACAAATTCCTATTCGCGGGTCAGAGATTTTATTTAGAAAATATTTGTATTGACGCGAATCGCTTTTGTTTGGACTGGTCATCTGGATAGGGCCTTTCTGTAATGGGGCGTTTGGTATCATTGTGGATATCGGCCCCCCCTATTTCTCCTTTTCTGCTCCCTCTGTAAGTTCTTCTTATTCTCCTCTTTAATAAAATGGGGCGAACACCTACGGGTGTGTCCCCCTTGTTGGAGTGTCAAAAAAAAAACTCCAGCCCTAGAAAATATCTCAGGGTACCAAGGTCCTTTGTGACAAAATGACTTCCCAAAAATGATTTTGCCATCTCTATTCCCTGAGCATCATCTTCTGTGACAAGGATATCATCAACATATACCATGATTACAACAATACCTCTAGAAGTTCTCTGAATGAACAATGAGTGATCCGCATTCGACCTTTTGAAGTCGACACACCATATGATTCTCCCCCTCAACAGCGAAACCCGGTGGCTGCTGCATGTAGACTTCCTGCAGATCACCGTACAAGAAAGTATTCTTGACATCAAGTTGAGATATCGACCAGTCACGTACCACATCAATAGATAGAAGAATGCGAAGAGTAGAGTGACGAGCCACTGGAGAGAACGTATCCATATAGTCCACACCATATGTCTGAGTAAATCCTCTTGCTACCAGTCTCGCCTTGTACCTGTCAAGCCTCCCATCTGCATGATACTTTACTGTGAACACCCATTTGCAGCTCACAATAGAGGCGCCTGAAGGAGCGGGAACCAGGCTCCAAGTACCCCGTGATCTTAAAGCAGTCATTTCTTCTTCCATAGCCAAATGCCAACAGTCAATTTGAAGTGCATCCTGATAAGTCCGTGGAATGTCCACGGAGTCCAAAGCCACAACAAGTCTCTGGAAGTCCCTTGTGAGATGATGAAAGGAGACCTGTGAAGCCAGGGGATATGACGCGCAAGATCGTTTCTGCTTCCGAAGGGCAATAGGTACATCAAGAGTATCATCCATTGTGCTCGGCGGTGCACAGGCCTGCTCCAAAGAAGAATCCTGCAAAGGCACACCATCGATCCATCTCTAGTAGGAACATCTGAATATACCTGAGGCGTGATGGTTGATTGACGGGCGTCTTGAGCAAGACCAGACCGACGTGTGTAGAATTCGGGAAATGGTATGATAGGTGGTTGTGGTGGAGGTGGTGGTGGTAACGGTGATGGTGTAGTTGTGGGTGTGACAACTGGTACAGGGATGGACAGTGGAGGACTCACAGTAGGAGGAAGAGGAACATAGACCGCATCATCGGATGTGGAGGGTGTCAAGCTGTCTCCTGCAAGAGAAAAGTACATCACAGACTCAAAAAATGTAACATCAGCACTGACGAAATACTTCCTGTTTAAAGGATCATAACAACGATAACCCTTCTGAGTCCAGGAGCAACCTACAAAGACACACTTGACAGCTCTGGGTGAGAGTTTGTCAAGTCCAGGAGACAGATGATGAACAAAAGCAACATCTCCAAAAACGCGAGGAGTGAGAGAGAACAATTCCTTCTAAGGGAAAATAATGGAGAGAGGATTTTCTCACACGGACCGACGATGGTATACGATTAACAAGGTAACAGGCCGTAAGTACAGCATCCCCCCAGAAAGAGATAGGTGCACAAGCAGGGTACGAGTGATATCAAGTATATGACGATGTTTTCGTTCTACCACTCCATTCTGTTGAGATGTGTAAGCGCATGTGGTTTGATGAATGATACCTTTAAACGAGAAAAAATGAGAGAGCGAGCGAGTGCAAACCTCCAAGGCATTATCCGTACGCACATATTTGACATGAGAAGAAAAGATATTTTTCATCTCAATTATAAGATTGCGAATAACATCCCCTGCTTTAGATTTATTTTTTAATAAAAAGACCCAAGACACACGAGAAAAATTACCGACCACTACAAGATAGAAGTCGTGTCCCTGATGATCGGGAACACGACTCGAACCCAAAATATCGATATGAAGTAATTCAAACAGGGAGCTACTGCTCCGACACTGACGACGGGGAAAGCTAGCTCTGTGATGCTTTCCCAACTGACAAGCTTCACAACGAGACGACGAACTGGGAGGAATCTGAGGCAAGAGATGACACATCTTCTGTAGCGGGAGGTGACCAAAACGCAGATGCCAGATATAGGGAGAACCAGATCCGGATGAGTAAGAAGAGACACCAACATATGAATTCCGGACCAGACGATAGAGACCATCCTGCTCAGAACCACAACCAGTCACCATACCCGTTAGTATGTCCTGAAAAATAAGAGAAGATGGGTCAAATATAACGCGACAATGCAAATCCTTCGTAATCTGACTAATAGACAGCAAATCCATGGAGAACTCAGGAGCATATAGAACATTCTGCAAACGCATGGATGGTGACAAGGTAATCTCCCCCTGTCCAACGACGGGGGAACGAGTTCCATCAGCAATAATCACCGATCGCCAGGTGGAATAGTCTTGTATGACTCAAGTCTATCTCTGTCGCGACAGAGATGATGTGTTGCGCCAGAGTCCATAATCCAATCGGATATATTATGAGAAGATGCAAAGGCAAAAGCGCTACCTAAAGTACTAGCAGAGGTAGAAGAACTGTCCATTACGGAAGTGGCAATGTCTGAACCACCGCCCTGAGAATCTGCAGATGTGTGAGGCATAATATCGCGCAAACGCGCCACAAGCTCGTCAAACCTGTGATCTGGAGTAGAAGTCGATGGAGAACTAACATGCTCAGCTACCCGCGCCGAAGCAGGAAACCCATGCTTAGAATAGCATGTCTCCTCAGAGTGCCCTATTCGGTGGCAGAACGAACACGGCTGGCGAAAACGACCTCCCTGACCACGAGGTCCACGGCCATGGAATAAAGACTGACCACCTCTCCCTCGGGATACAGCTATCGTCGAAGGAGGTGGAGTAGAAGAATTGGAGGAGACAGAGATGCGACTCAGCCTTCTGTAGACATCCTCCATAGGAGGAATAGTAGCATCGGCAAGTATCTGTGATCTGGCCGCTTCGTATTCAGGGTCAAGTGCCGCAAGTAGTACCCCGACCATGGTTGCATTCCTGAAAGTCTTCTGCTGCTCGAGAGTCATCGTGAGCGGAATAGTGCTGTAAAGTTTCTCGAACATCCCCCTCAGAGACGTATACAACGAGTAGGGGTTGACCATTCTGCTTCATCGTGAATATATCATGTTGCAGCTGTAACATCTTCGTCTCATTGCGAACCTGCGAGTAGGTGGCAACAAGTATGTCCCACATCGCCTTAGCGGTGGGCTGATGGAGAACATCATTGGCAATCTTCATAGACAACGTGCCAGACAACCAGACCTTGGCATAAGAGTCATCAGCCTCCCACGAGGCATAGATCCCAGTCTTCTCCACCGGTTCGTCTTCCGTAAGAATGTGCTTCTTACCACTGGACTTCATGAGGCTCATAAACTACATCGCCCAGAGCTCATAGTTTGTCCCATCCACTTTGACAATTGGCGCGTGACCTTTGAAAGCGCCGATTGAGGGCATATCAACCTTGTTATCGAACATGACGGCGGAGATGAAGAACTAGGATACATAGACCAACAAATGCTTGTCTACATCAACTGAGTTGGATTTGAGTGCACATGTAGACCCAATGCACTCAAATCCATCGACAAAGAGGTCGACGAGAGAAGAGGTGTCGACGGGAAAAAGGGGTCGTCGGCGAGGGTTGCACGGCGGGAGGTGGCAGTGCTGGGTGGATCTGCGGGAGGGCTGTGGGGCGGCGACGCTGGGGGGTTTAAGGGGCGGCGCTGGGGAGCTGGGAGGGGCGGCGTTGGGGGGCTGGAGGGGCGGCGCTGGGTTGCCGGGCGACTGGGAGTGGCGGCAGGGGTGGGGGGGGGGTAGGGGTTTAGGGTTAGGGTTTTGTCATGGCTCTGATACCATGTGAGATGAAAATAAGCTAATGTGTTTATTCCATAGAACCTTAGGCTCTCTTATATAGAGTAGGCCCGTGGGTAAATTACATAGGAGGTTAACATAAAAAGGAAAAATATAATAATCGATACATCAACTTCATAATATTCTCTACAGATCTATTTATCAATATATATTGAAACATCCCCGTGCCTTTGCTTTTCTCATTTAGTTATCGTGATGTAAGCTCTAGGATATGGTATTCTTTCAGTTTTCTCCTTATTTATGGGAATTTTCGATGTAAATATTGTCTCTTGTTGCAAGCTTATGTGTGTGACATCTACATGATATTAAGCCAATCCAAAATGAGGTTGGGTAGCATGGATACTCTGTGTACATAGTGCTTGTTGAGGAAATTTATGCATAGGTTTGGGTGTGGTTGTAATTTTTATGGTTTCATTATAGCCTCCTACACAAGTTTTAGTGCAGTCTCTCAAGGTATGAGTTTCCTTGCAGCGTGCTTCTGGGTTTAGCACCTCCTTGGCTCCTGGTTAAGTGAGTTGGATCAGTCAACAATCGGGTTGGTCAGATTGTATGCACTTGCTATGGAGCTTGATCTCTCCCGTTAGTTACTAGGTCACGTAACCAATTGGGACAGCCTCTATGCAATTGGTGATTTGACCCTTTAATATATCTGACAAGTTTGAGTTTGTTACTTGATTGTATTCTCTTCAGCCTTCAATGTAAAGAGGTACAGACATGGATAGAATAGGGTTACTGACATGGACAGAACAGGGTTGGATTCAAAATTGGGCATCTCGTAGATTCCTTCATGAATATATTGCATTGAAGTCGCGCACCGACTTATCACACAATCAGACACAAATTCCCCATTGTTGAACCTGATAGTTAGCGACAACATCATTCATATTTACATGGGTAATATTCAAAAACTAAAAGGCAGGGAAAATATGTTACCCATTGAAGTAATTATTTTCTGTTGACTAATGGTGAAGTTTTTGGGCACACTTTATATGATAGAGGCCTTTTTTTTCTTTCAAAAAATGTTTAAAAACTTATGATTAATTCCATTCATATTGTGTGTAAAGAGTTCAATATAAACACTTACAATCCTAGATACTAGTATTCAATTGTAATTTAACGTTAAAAGGAATATAAACTAGAAGTAATCTAAAGCAACTTGAAATGCGGGAAAACCCCCTTACTACCATTGGTGATTCAAATTCTAGTTTGGAAAAGGATGTCAATGACCGTGGTGAAAATATTGATGGGTTGATCATTATTGAAGGGGATTCGACCGCACAAAGACATTGACAAAGGAGATAAAGCCCTCCACCCGGATATGCAACATGTACCATATAATCCCATTAACAAATATGTTGGCACTCTAAACTTAACAAAAACTATAAATATTTTATCTATTCACTCTCTACTTCTGTGATTCCTAGGGATGTTGCAGAAATCGATTTTGGTCCTAGATGGGTTGGAGCTACACATGAGGATATGAAGGTCCTTAAAATAAATTGTACATGGGACATTGTGGATATTCCAAATGGGATGCATCTGACTAGTATGAAGTAGATCTACACCATAAAATACAAGCCAAATGAACAAGTAGAAAACTATAAGACCAACCTTGTTCTGAGGGGTTTTACTCAAAATAGATTGGCTTTGACTACTTGGAGAATTTGCTCCTTTGGAAAATATGAATACAATTGATATTGTTCTTTATATTTTCGTTCTTAAGGAGTGGAAGCATCATCCGATGGATGCTAATTATGTTTTCTTGAATGGAGATCTCCGAGAAGATTCTTATATGTGTATGCCACTTCATCACGAGAAGACAGGAAAATGTTGCAAATTGAAAAAGCATTATGTTGATTGAATTAAGTCTTTTAATGCATGTAGAGTGGTGATAATAAGATTGAGATTTAGCAAGGCAATGGTGATCATACCCTCTTTGTCAAGAGGGATGAAAATAGAATGTCTCCCCTTATTTATATTGATGACATGATCATCACAGGAGTAAGGAGATAAACTCATCTAAAAAGAGACCTTGTTGTGGTCCTTGATATGGAGGATCTTGGATATCTGAATCGGCAAGTAGATCTACGGTTGGATATTGCATTTTTTTGGATGAAAGCTTGATAATTTAAAGAAGCAAATGACAATTGGTATGAGCTAGGTCTAATACAAAGCATTTGTTTCTATAGATGTTATTGAGATGTTGCGGCTTAAGATAGTTTTAACAGACACTAAAATAAATCTCAAGCTATCGATGGAGCTATTTATAACAATAATGATGCTATGAATCTATCCAACAATCATATCCTACTTGATAGAACCAAGCATGTTGAAATTGATCATCACTTTATCATAGGAAGAATAGACTCTAAGGAGCTTGTGCTGGCGTAGATAGTAATTGAAGATCAAGTAGCTACTATATTTACAAGGGACTTCCCATGACTAGTTTTGAGAAGAATGTGGGCAAGTTGGACTTGTATCATCTCTATGTCGAACTTTAGGGGGGGTGTTAAGTTTTTTGTCTTACATGTTAATAAGTCACGGGTTAGGATCCATTTACCCTTTGTGAACTATATATGCAATTCACACCCTTTTTCTTAACATATTGAAAATGAAAAGAAAACACCTAATTACCAAGTGCAACAAGGAACTTCCTTCCATAGTCTTAACCCTCCTCTTGTGGAGGGTTTCCATGTAAACCTCATATTGTGTTTATGGTGCTTGTTTTACCAAAGGGTGTACGTCCGCTTTTGTACTTACTGCATATATTTCTATTGTACAACACACTAAAAAAATAAGCATTAAATTAGCATCAAAAGGTTTTAGTAATTGCGGTGTTAATAGATTAATTAGCTTGCTTAAAGATTCGATCGACTAATATAGGTCATCTATTGACGGTAGGGATGCACACGAACAGATACAGATATATGTGTCACCATATCCTTAATTGTTTTTAAATACGAATATGGATGTGGATACATATATTGACGGATATTAAAATTATGTTAAATATTGTTAAAAAATAGATATGAGTGTAAAACAGATACTGATCGCATATGAGTATTATTAGATATACTCTATAGATTGGCTTTAATATCCACCAATTAGATGGAAAACACGTGCTATCGATGGTTCTAGATATTTTCGATGATGTGTCCAGGTTGAGGATCAGTAGGGATAAGTCAAAATTTGTTCCTTTTGAACTGACAGATTCGGAGATCATCCGATGCGCTGGTTGGCTATGTTTGCTGCATATTTTGCCTCTGCGTTATCTTGGTGTGCCCTTGGCGGCAGGGAGGTTGCACATCGTCGATTAGCTGCATGTGGTTTAGAAATTGGAGCAGATACTGGTGGGTTGGAAAACTACATGTCTATCCAGGGGCGGTAGATTGGTTCTGTTGTATTCTTTCTTGTCTGCGATTCCCATTTTCTTTCTCTGTTCTAGGTTGGTTCTTGTTGGAGTGCGAAAGAGGCTCGAGACCATTATGAGGAGATTTTTCTGGTCATCATCTGGGTGATCAAACGATTTCCTGCTGGTTGATTGGAATACGATGTCCTGCTCCAAGGTGGATGGGGGCCTTGGTGTGCTTATCTTGGAGGAGATGAATAAGACCTTACTCTGCAAGTGGTTCACCCGTATTTGGCTAGACGTCAACAATTTAATTTGCATTTTGATTAGGAGGATCTACGATTCTGATCTTGGTTTCCCCAGTATCAAGGATCTTGATGTTGCACCTTTGTTTTTCTGGCGAGGTGTGTGCAGTGTGGTGAATGAGATCTTCCCGTTTTCGAGACATGTGGTTGGAGATGGCAACGGGTTTAGATTATGATGGATGACTGGTGTGAGGGTGTGGCTTTTTGCATGTGAGGTTGCTAAGGCTTATGGCTTTAGCTGAGCATCCAGAGCGCTCGATGGCAGATGTTTGGGATGGGCATTCTTTCTTCCCGTTGTTTAGATCTGAGCTCTCAGATCAACGTTTGGAGGAGTTTTTGACATTACTTGGGGAGATTGAGTGTGCAGCTTAGCCCACCATTTTGTTGGTGATTGCTAGCTTTGACGGGATGGACCCTTTTCGGTGGGGAAGGCCTATGTGGCTTTGAAGGGTCCTTTGGTCTTTGACCCTGATGGATGTGCGACGGACTACAAACGGATTTGGAAGTGAAAGTTTCCAAATCACATGAAGGTGTTCCTTTGGCTATTCAGGAGGGGGAGGTTGCTGACTGATCACAAATTTGCATGTTTTGTTCAAGATGCTAATCCAACATGCACTCGATGCTTGGAGGATGTTGAGGATGTCGATCACCTCCTTTTCAAGTACAAAAGCTTGTTGGAGGCTTGGAATCTTTTTGGGAAATAGACTATGAGAGCGGATAGTGTTGTTGATTTTTGAAACTCAAATGAGGTTTATTAGTGGCATGGAGGAGAGATTGGGTTGTGTGGTTATGATCTGGGCCTTGTGGTCAGCAAAAATAGAGTAATGTTTCGTCACGATTGTTTTTATGTTGAAAATGTGGCGGCACAGGGCATTGTCTAAGAGTTGGGACCGTTAATATTGTACATGTATTAGGCATGTAATAGTTTTTTATGATAAATGGTGAAGTTTTTGGACCCACAACTATATGGTGACGGTCCTTTTTTCTTTCAAAAAAATTAGATGGAAAACACATGGTATCAATATACTAAATTTGCTTATATCTTAAAATTATACCAAATATGGTGAAAGAAGAAATCGAATTATGTTATATATAGTGAAAAATAAACCTACAACTATATTCTTAAATGGAAACAGATATAAGGATAGGATGGTCGCGGATATCAAAGTGATATCCATATATGTATCCATTTTAAAATGGATTTGGATACGAATGTCAAAATATGTATAAATCGTATATGGTGGCGAATCTAATACGGATATATCCATATCCGTTTGCATCTCTAGTTGACTGACATACTAACTTGCTGACTAGTTTCTAACTCCATTATTACTATTAATTGATCAACTAAGCCATAGTCGGTCCCAAGCTCGGGTAAATCGAGGAGGGTTGTGCATTAGACAACCGACATCCAGCGCAATAGAGACAAATTCCGAAATATTGTTCTTAAAAAGAACACTATTTAGGAATTTGTCTCAGAATAGTTCAGATCTTTTCAACATGGATTTGAAGCGAACTTTAGATTTTGATGGGACGTTCCTTACTAACGACGAGTTGCATCACCTGAACACAATGAGAAGTTTGCAAGGGTCGCTACATTGTTGCCCGGATGTAGTTTAAAATTTGCAAGGGTTCTCGCATGAGGAACACACACGAGTAAATAAGTCAGTTCCGCTGCATTACCGCTCCGATGCAGTCCAAAATTTTTAAGGGTTCTCACATGATGGATGCATGCGGGTGAAGAATTTAGTCCAAAAGAGGTTACAAATGAAGTTGCAGATATGTAGTTCAAATAGTGACACTTTGACTGGCAAATCGATGGAGATAGTCGATACGATGGAAAGAAAGAAGATTCAGATACTATGTCTCCAAGAGACAAAATGGGTTGGAGAGAAAGCAAGGGAGATCAAGAAGACATTCTTTAAACTTTGGTATCCTAGTAATGAAATAGGAAGAAATGGTGTTGGAATGATTGTTCATAAGGATTTGAAGGATTGTGTGGTCGAGGTACAAAGATTCAAGGATCGGATTATTTTGCTAAAGGTGGTGATCGAAGAAGAAATTATGAATATGCATCACAAATTTGCCTAGATGAAAGGATTAAACAAGTTTTTAGGAAATTTTAGATAAGATTATGCAAAGAATCTCACAAAGAGAAATGATTTGCCTAGGTGATCTTAATGGACTTGTAGGAAATGATGCTTCTGGGTATGCTATTGTTAATGGAGGATGTGGCTTCGAGGATAGAAATGAAGAGGGAAAAGCCATTCTGAATTTTGTAACGGCTTATGATCTTTTCATTGCAAACACTCTCTTCAAGAAGAGGGAGGAGCATTTAATTACTTATAAGAGTAGCTCGACTAGAACTCAGATAGATAACGTCGCGTTGAGGAGAAGAGATCGGTTGTGTTGCAAAGACTGCGAAGTAATCCTGAGAGAGATTTTGACCTCCCAACATCGCTTATTAGTCATGAACGTGCAAATAACATGGTTGGTAACTAAAGAAAATGAGGGTTTCCAAGATCACTAGAACTTAGATGGTATAATCTTCAATTGAAGCAATCAAGCTTCATGGAGAAGGTTTTAGAAGGCTTATATTGAGATTGTAACAGAAGTGCAAATGAGATGTGGGGGGCGATAACATATTGTAACCCAAAGGTAGCCAAAGAGATGCTCGACGAGTCAAAGGGAGGAGCCCCATGCCAAAAGGAGGCCTGGTGGTGGAGTAGAGGGGTGCAAGAGAAGCTCAAAATTAAAAGAGCATGCTTTAAAGTTATGTCTAATGATAGAATACATGAAACTGTCACAAACTACAAAATAGCGAAGGAGGAAGCAAAGAAGGCTCTAGGTGAAGCTAAGTCAAAAGCTTGTAGAGTTTTGTACAAAATCTCGACTCTAAGAAGGGTCAGAAGGATATATTCTGGTGGCCAAAGCATGAGAAAGAAAAATCAAAGACCTTTCTCAAGTGAGATGCATTAAGGATGAGGAAGGTGACGTGCTTGTTACTCAGAAGGATATATAGACTAGATGAAAGCAGTAAGCGAAGCTAAGTCAAACGCTTGTGAAGTTTTGTACAAAAATCTCAACTTTAAGAAGAGTCAGAAGGATATGTTCATGTGATAAAAATAAGAGAAGAAAGACCAACGACTTTTCTCAAGTGAGATGCATTAAGGTTGATGAAGGTCACGTGCTTGTTATGCGGAAGGATATATAGACTAGATGAAAGCAGTACTTCCGTAAGCTTTTCGTTGGGGAGGGAAATAGAGAGATCAATTTGGGAGATCTAGCTAGTAGTGAAAGTTACTTGAATCATGCAAGCTATAGACGAATACAAAGAAAGGTAGTAGAGGAGCCTTTGAATGTTATGAGACCTGGGAAATGTGTAGGACATGATGACATTCCTATAAAAGTATGGAGAGTTTTAGGTAAGCGCGGTTTGACTTGGCTTATAAATTTATCTAATGTTATTTGAAAGCAAGAAAATGCCTGAAGATTGGAGGTGAAGCATCACGGTACCTCTTTATAAGAACAAATGAGACATTTAAAATTTGTTCAAATTACAGAGGTATCAAGATGATGGGCCAGACTATGAAAATTGGGGAATGTGTGATAGAAAGAAGAGTGAGACAAGTTTCCAAAGTACATGAAAACAATTTTGGATTCATACAAGGCCGCTCAACTATTGAAACCATCCACTTGTTGAGGAGAACAATGTAGATTTATAGAGCTAAAAGAACCTCCATATGATTTTTATTGACTTGAGAAGGCTTATGATTCTATCCCACAGGAGATATTGTGGAGAGTTTTAGAGAAGAGACAAGCACATGTCCTATACATTAACCTCATAAATGATATGTTACATAGGGTTTCATCGTGTGTAAGAATACAATTTGGGAAGACTAACTATTTTGACATCAACATTGGTCATCATCAAGGTTCAAATTTGAGTCCATTCCTTTTTACTTCGATTATGGACGGGTTGACAAGTCACATTCAGGATGAGATACCTTGGTGTGTGTTATTTGTTGATGATATTGTGTTGATTGATGGGACTAGATTTTGAGTAAATGAGAAGCTTGAGGTCTGGAGACGTGCTTTGGAGACTAAAGGATTTCGTATAAGTAGGACTAAGACTGAATAAATGGAGTGCACTTTTGATGGAAGTAATGGTGAAGGAATCAAGGTGAAGATTGGCGATAACATTCAGAAGAGAGATTTTTTAGATACTTGGGCTCTATTTTGCAACATGATCGGGAAATTGATGGAGATGTTACAAATATAATAAATGCATGTTGGCTAAAGTGAAGAGGATCCTTTATTGTTCTTTGTGATAAGAAAATTCCTTTGAAAATCAAAGGAAAGTTTTACAAAGCAGCTGTGAGATTTGCTATGCTTTATGGATATGAAAGTTGTCATGTAAACCATAGACATGTGTAGAGAATGACAGTAGCAGAAATAAAAATGCTAAGGTGGATGTGTGGACAAACACACATATATATCAGATTTGGAATGATGCCATCAGAAGGAAAGTTGGTGTAATTTCGATTGAGGATAAGATGCGAGAAAATCGCTAAGGTGATTTGGCCATTTGCATAGGAGGTTAGCTGATGCACCGATGAGATGCGAGTTTTGGGATGTTGAGCCGTTTAAGAGAGGGTGAGGAAGGTCCACAAAGTGTTGGAATAAGATTATACGAATGGATCTTAGTTTTTTGTATCTAAGCCCATGAATGACCCAAGATAGATCTGAATGGAGGCAAAGAATCCATGTGGCCGACCCTACTTAATGTGGGAAAACGCTTTGTTGTTGTATTACTGTTAACCGATCAATTGCCTAACATTACCTCTCAATCGTCGAACAATGCATCTCAGCCATCTAAGAGATACAGAGACGGGACCGAAGCTCCGAGTCTGTTGACTGCCACATAAAGTGTAAAAGAAGACTGTTGTGGCTAGATTAGTTGCAAAATTTCAGTTTGGATTGGTTGCTCCATGTATCACATAAATGTGGTGGATGCAACACGGAAAACTTGAAAATGTGATATGCGGTTGTAAAAGTTGGTTAAAACTAAACTTGGATTTAAGGTTTTTGGGGGCTTGTTTTGGGTGTGATTGGGCTCAAACCTTAAGGTCGTTACACTAGTTTCCCTAGATAATAGTTTGTCCGTGGGATGGTGGGAAATTCTTTTTTTATTAAAATTAAGGCAAGATTATGTAGAGATTAAAAAGTGGTTCATCCATGAAAAAAGTTGATGCTCACATCCGTTAATACAATCTGGTGATCAAGGTTCTAAAATCTACACTTAAAGTTGTGGAAACTGCTTAACTTGGATTTAAGTTTTTCAGGGGCTTGTTTTGGGTGGGATTGGGCTTAAACCTTTAAGGTTGTTATGCTAGTTTCTCTAGATAGTTTGGGTCTCTATGGGATGGTAGGAAATTTTTTTTAATCAAATGAATGCAAGAACATGTAGAAATTAAATAGTAATTCATCCATGAAAAAGTTTATGCTCGTCTCTTAATACGGGCTGGTGATCAAGTTGTTAAAACCTATGCTAAATGACTTGTTTTTCTTTTTGAGTTGACTAGCAAGTTAGACAGTTTATATTTCTATTCAACTTGAGCAAACCTATCGAGTTGTATCGTGTATGATTATGGGGTGTATAATTTTGGTGGTGGTTTCTTATAATTCGATACAGTGTAACATATGTTACAAACCATGTTCTGATCCTCCGGTCTCTGTTGCAGTGAAAACAAAACTTTACATGCTATTGGATGTTAGGTTACCGAGTCCCTTCGGTTTCCCCATCTTGTTGTGAGTGCTTTTCATGTAAATCTTGTGTCTTCTTGCAACTTCATGTTTGCGATATCTACAAAAATTCTTCATGCCACAACAGCTGAAACATAAGAGATGTTATCGACGCTAACATGGGTAGCACCTCTTTACATGTTATGCCTTAGAAAAGATGGTTATTCCTGCTTGCTATCTTGCTTTATTTAAGGTGGGATGTTTAGCATTTGATTGTCCTTTTAAGTAGTTTTGTGATTTCATTAAACCGACTCCTTAAGTTACTGATACGGGTGTCAAGAAAGCTTGGGTTCGATGAGTCCGACTCGGACTCAATTCGATAAAACTCGTGAGACAGGCTTGAAAAGCTAGAGTCGGAGTCCGAGTTGAATAAATGAGTTGTTTGGGTATTATGTCGAGTTTGAGTTGAAGCGTGCTCAACTCGCTAACTCGACTCGATAACTCAATTTGATACTACTAGTTTTTTATACGATTTTCATCCATGTGTATAGATGATGTATGAATAGGAGGAGAAAATGATGCAAAATAAATTATTTGGGGTTATGTGATGTTTACCGTTCTCTCTTTTAAATCATAGATTCTCTCCAATTTCCAATTCCAAATGTATGATTACGAATATGAATAAAAAAGTAACAAAAGTTACAAATCTTATACGAGCAATATCCATCCTTTCCCTGCATGTGGCACTATGGCTCTCTCATCTCCCATATCATCTCCCATTGGGCTTCTCCTTCATGCACAAGTAGACTTCTCCTTTGTTTGCAAGTAGTACAAGCTACCATACCCATCCTTACAACAAAAAGCTTGAACGTTATTATTAGCGAGATTAGTAATGAGTTCAATTGCTTCTTGAAAGAAAGTTCACAACAAGGAATATAAAATCAACTAAATACAAAAAAGGCTCTTTATAGGCTTATGAGCCAACTTGAACTCAGCTTGAGTTTGAGTCAACATTCTTGGGCTCGAAGCTTATCGAGTCCGAGCTCAAGTTCGAGTTTAATTATCGAGTTCGAGTTAGAGTCAGGAGTGACTTCACTCGTTCAACTCGATAGACACCCGTAGTTGCTGAACTCTGACATTTTCCAACATGGGATCTTATCTCCTTGGTTAAGTCCCCAAAACATAAATCTATATTGCAAATAGACTACCAACGAGGTTGTATTGCTTCCACTGAAGGTTGTGGGTTTTCGAATGGAGGGTGAGAGGCCTAAACGAGCACGGCTCCAATGGCAGGTGTGCGAAGAGGAGGCTGCCTGGAGGAGGGTTGCTGACGAGGGGAGGTTGCCTGACAGGGAGAGGCATGAGGGTTTGAGGGTCTCCATCAATAAGTTTGGTGAGGTTGAGAGGGCTAAAAAAATTATGAAGAGAGGGAGGGTGGTCATTGGTTTCTCGTCCGAAAGCCTGGCCAACGTTGGTATTGATGCGGCATATACGGTCACCAGGCTTCATCATGTTCGTAGAGGAAGCAATGTTATGGTTGCGGTGTTAAGGGACATCATCGGTCCTCGTGCTTGGCTCTCAAAGCTGTTTAACCGCGGGTCTTGACAAAACCTGTACTTGTGTCCATGCTAACCAAGGTTCAAAAAAATGAAAGGCGGAACGAGGCGTTTTCCCTGGAAGCGAGGCAAGGTGTAGCCTCGAGGCGGCCGATGCGTAAGCCTCAGTTTGAATAGAAAAATAACTATAAAATATATAATAAATATATTTATTGGTGAAATAATATAATCTGACAAACATATAGTATATAACAATGTAATATATGATGATATTATGAAGATAAGAACATGAAAAAGGATATGTCAATGACTCAATGCCATAAACCTTTCTACTAAATTTCTACCAAATCAAAAGGAAATTATTGGCTATAACTATACTAAACATTTTATCTAAAAGGAATTGGCTATAGTTGTCATTATAAATATCCAAGTTGTTGATTTGAATCATATGATTTTAATCCTAAGTATATGTTCTACTATACCCAGGTGAAAAATGGTCTGATGTCCTCCTTGTGCCACCATATCCTCCCTATACTCTTTTTTATATGTTTAAGGATGTAATAGTAAGAGTTCGCTGAAATAATTTGGCATGTTAATGGTACATATGAATATGAAAGAGGTCAAATTTAAGCATATGAACATGAAAGAGGTCAAATTTAAGCATTCATCTTGCATAAATTTATAGTTAGACATAATTAATAGTAAATATAAAGCAGTTTGCGGAAATAGTTACACATAATTAATACTAAATATGGAATTAACTTATGGGTACGAAAGAAACATCAGATATGCATTTAACTTGTATAAACATTATCCTAAACAAGTATATATTTATAAGCTTCTCAAACCATCATTGTAAACTATTACAATCATAAAAAAAACTTCAAAAAAATAAAAATGCCTCGGAAAATGCCTCGACCACCTCGAGGAGGAACGCGTCGAGGCTACGCCTCTCAGCTACTTGAGGCGCACGCCTCACTGGACAGGGCCGAGGTGCATGCCTCGAGGCTAGTATTTTTTAATACCATGATGCTACCGTCTAGGATGCATACTTCTCGCACCTATGCAGAGATTTTAGGATATGAAAATCCATGTTTCAGAGAAAGAAGAGATGCTTTCTTCATCGGGGCATAGGCCGAGGGAGTTTAGGAATAAGTTTCGATTATGAGGAAGGTTCCATAGATTAATAACAAGGGCTTCAAGGGAGGCATTGTCTTGTTGGACGTGAAGACTTATTGTGCTAGAGGGCTTTTAAGGTGTGAGGACGACTTGTTGCTGTTGTCGAAACAAACAACTATTCATTGGAGAAAGTTGCGATTTTCAGAGAGAAATCCCTGCCACGATTCTACATGTGTACATTTGAGGGGCCCCTCTTCTGTCTCGTATAGAGGAGATGTTGAGCACGGTGCTAAGGGATTTTAGAGATGTGAAGAAGGTGCTATTGAATGACTGTTTAACGAGGATTGATCATTGAGTCTCTGTTGCGGTGATTGAGGGCAGGGAGATCCTGCTGACGGTATGGCCTTATGCTCTATTTGTTGGACGAGCGTGTTTCCCAATTTTGGCGAGGGTGCAACATCCCCCACCTCTGCCACTGGAATCATCTTACACAACTGCACCGACTTCACGTTCAACGGAACTCATTAGATCATTGGTTGGTTCTACCCCTATTCGACCAACTTCAAAGCTCTCGTCGGAGAGAAAGGCCACGATGGAGGTGACAGTCTAGTCGATGACGAAAAATCAGGAGAAGAATTCAGAGATGGTTAATCAGAAGGATTTTTCGGATGATGATGCGGAATCGCTCCATGAAATTCTTGGCATGTTACCAGAATAGAAGGGTTTTAAAAACATACATTTAATTGGTCGCTGGTCGCATGAATCGGTGTGGCTCCGATCCGATTTGCTAGAGGTGATCATGTTGTTCTAGGGGTTTATTAGAGGTAGGCATTCAATTCTTATTTATGAGTATTCATAACCCTGATTCGCATAACCCATTGAGCCCAATGGAGGTTTATCGAGTCATCATGGGATTTAGACTTTTGCCTCGACCCGATCAACTAGGTGATGGACCTTTCGATCTGCTTCGTTTGGTACGTGGATCCAGACTCATCACCTTTTCAGAGATCCTTTGCCGATTTCCTTTCGGCCGCCTTCTACAAGAACTGCTTCGCTCGCTGCTCTGTCATGCCCCAAGTAACGAAGATGAGGCTCATCGCTTACGGCTTGACGAAATCAAGGATGTGCAGGTGACGACGATGGCTGAATGCTCAGGAGTGGACTTGTTGAGCGATGCAAAACCTTGGCTTCGGGCACTGTCAGCGACATTGATGTCACTCGGAGAGGTGGTGAATGTGAGTCATGGCTTGCCTATTCTTTCCTTGTCGTATGTAAATACCATCCCTTCGAGCGTGGAAGCGATTCTGTCTTCATCCTCGAAATCTTCCTCGGGGCGATGGTGAAGGGGAAAAGTTCAAAATGTTACCGCGATAGAAAAAGGAAAAAGAACCACCCATCTCAACCTATTTTAGAGGAAAAACACCAACTTGTGAGTGCAGCTGGATCAATGGTACTCACGGGAGTCTCTTTGGTACCTAAATGAAGCTCTTGACATGGGATGTTAGGGGTCAGGGTGACCCGAAGAAGAGACGGTTGATCAACACTTTGTTACGAGAGTGGAAGTGTGTCATCGTTCTACAAAAGTCGACGCTCATAGCATGCTCGGAGGTAACCTGGAAATCCATATGGATGGGTGCAATCTCGAACTTCAGAACTCTTGATGTTGTTGGTGCTGCAAGGGGAAGTATAATTGTTTGGAAAAGAACGGAATTTGATTTTGTTGCAGACAAGGGGTAGGCATGTTCTTCCAGTGGTCCTTCGATTTGTTCGATCGAGCATCCTTGTGTTGGTTTCGAGTTCTTACGGACCTAACTCAGATGTGATGAGGTCGAATTGTGGTTTGAAATTCGTGATGTTAGAACTTTATTTTTGGACATTGCATGGTTGGTGGGAGGGGATTTCAATGTTATCCTTCTCTCTTCTGACTGCCTCAGGTTACGTTGTGGAAAAGATCCTAGATCTCTTGAGTTTGTGGATATGATTGACGAGCACCTGTAGAGGTCATTGATGCTACAGACTTGAGATTCACTTGACATAATTCAGGCTCTCGTTCAAGATCGGATCTGTTTCTTCCTTCATCTAGCTTCTTGACCTTTTTTCCTCTGTTCTCGGTCTCGTCCAGGCTACGATCCAGGTCAGACCATACACTGTTGGTTTGGGGTTGAGCAGCCGTTGTGGAATTTTTTCGGATCTGGGAGGGTTCGGTTGTACCCACTTAATGGTCTAGTGGTAGTACAGTGTGTTTACCACACAAAGGACCAGGGTTCAAATCCCACTCTTGCAGGGGTTGCGTTAGGTAGTCGACGACCAACGTAAAAAATAGTCGAATCTTTCAGCATGGATTTGAGCAAGAATCCTTGTAGTCGACCCTACTTATAGTGGGAGAAGGCTTAGTACATTTTTGGGAGGGTTCGGTTGTTGGAAAAGGATTTTAGAGATGGTTCTGACCAGTGGTCCTCAATGATGGTCCCTGGCACTGCAGTTGCACGGTTGGCTCAAAAGCTAATCTCACTTTGTATGAGACTGTAGATACAAGGAGGTTTGGGAACTGTGAAGATCTCGGAATATGGAGGCAGAGGGGGAGGTGTGCAGATTGGATAGACTGGAAGACAATGTAGATATCTCATAGCGGAATTGAATGGGAGGTAGGGCCGTCAGAAAAATCTCAGGTTTGATTCGATAATAGTCCGATTCGACTATAAACGAACCGAACCTTAACATAATTCTGGGCTCGTTTACATAAACGAACCGAACCTTGAAATGGTAGGTTTGCTCAGGTTCGGTTCGCTAATAATTTGATAAAAATAAAAATAATATAATTTGGTAATTGGGAGCCCATACCAAGTTCACAAATCTTATACCATGGTATATGTTCAATTCTCAGAAAAAAAAGGGACCAATTAATTTTTTCCTGTCTAAATGATGGATATAATATGAAAAATTTTCGAATTTTCTCCAAAAATAATCCCTAAATTAGAAAACCCTACCGAGTACCCTCACGCTCCTCTCTCTCTCCTCTCCTCTCCACTCCACATGGCCCGCCGTCGACGCCCCTCCTCTCCTTCACCCAGCGTCCCGATGTGCTGCACCTCCTCCAAGCGGCCTGCAACATCCTTCTGCCTCCTCCAAACTGCTTGTTGCCCCCTCCTCCCATTACCACACCCTTCCGCCTCCTCCAAAGTGCCTGCCGTGCCCTCCTCCTAGCACTGCACCTCGACCCCTCCTCTCCTCCTCCCAACAGTCCGTCACACCCTCATCCCAGCAACCCATCACCCCTCCTCTCCTCCTCTCAACGGCCATCGCATCCCTCTTCTCTTGTCAACAACGCCCCCCCCATTTCTCTTGAGCGCTGCAGGGGACCAACCCTTATTTCCTCCTTTCCGTAGAAGCCCACCTACCGACTCCGCTCTCTTCCTTCCAGCCAGCAGCCGCACATCAAAACGAACATCTTTTGTGTTCTTTACTAGCATCGACGACGATGAGTTTCCAAGATTTGCATTGGATTGTGCATATATCATTTTCTTTATCCATTGCTACATATTATAATTATATTCAGAAGTGAGTAAATTAGTATTTTTTTCTTAATGATGTGGATATCTCATTCAAAAGATAAGATCTATTATTGCATTAAATTGCGGATGTCATATTTCAATTCATCATTTGAGAGGATTAGTATCTTAAAATACATATTTTCAATGATTATGTGATATGTGAACTATTACTTGTTCAGAATCATTAAATATTGAACCATACACTTGATTGTTATTGTGGATACACCATCCTCTCAACAATCCATTGATCAAATAATGTTAACGAATGAAATAGATGGCGGAGAAAATAACAATCTTGTTCATTTTACACAAGCCCTAACTTGTGCTTGAAACAATTCACTGTTTGTTTTGTTCATTTTTTATATAATCAAACCTTTAACGAACTGAACTGAACCTTCGTGAATCTTGACCGAATCGTACATGCTAAACAAATTGAATTGGACCCAGGTAGGCTCAGGTTCGGTTTGTTTACACCCCTAATGAGAGGTACATGCTTGGTAAAGTTATCACTCTGGAGGACAAAAAATGTGACGAAGTGGAGGCAATAATTAAGACAAACCTGGCTCAATGAGGGAGATACGAATACAATTTTTTTCCATCATGTCGCAAGTGGAAGGATAAGACATAATTACACCCAATCTATTGTAGTAAATGAGAGACAGATTGATGGTATTCATGATACGAGAGTTTCTTTAGCTAAGTATTACATACACTTCTTTCACGGAGATCTTGTCATCAGTGGAGATGGTCGGGTCTAGGGGCTCAATCTTTATCTGAACAACATGTGCACTTTATATAGAGTATCACGTCAGAGGATCTCAAAGCGGCAATCTGGAAGCTGAATTCTGATGAAACACCTAGCCTTGATGGCTTCCCTGTAACCAAGGAAGGTCGTATCGATATCGATATCGTTTCGGTCCGCCCGTAAATGGATATATCGGGATATATTGCCGATATATCAATGATATCGGTGGAAAATGTCGGAAATGGCTCAAAAAGCCGTTTTTGTCATCTTTTCAGAAATTAAGGTCATCCAAGATATTAAAGCAGCAAATAACCTACAAATACACACTTATGCCACACATTTCGGTCATGTATAGCCCATATATCGCACATATCAGTCATCATATTGAACATATCACTGTTAATGTTTATACCCGACCTTTAGATATTGGAAATGGATCCCATTCAAGTTCTTATAACATTAAATAACTTACAAATATACACTTAGATGACACATATAGATCATTTGTAAAGACTATGATCTTTATATTGCACATATTGGTCATATCAAACATATCGTTGGTATTGTTAGTTGTTGACCTATATGAAAATGGAGTTTATCCAAGTTCGTAGATCACTAAATAGCTTAGAAATATACTCTTAAATCACACATATTGATCAATCTATGAAGCTTATATCACATATATCGATCATTTTGAACATATCGATATTGATGTTTGATTCTTGACTTTTATAGATATTTTGTTTTGAAGAATTGACTTATAGATACTGGAAATCGGTTTCATTCAAGTCTTACAATATGAAATAACTTGTAAACATACACCAAGTTATAAAACCATTGTATGCACCCTCCTGTTGCACCATACCCTACCAGTACGGGGGTCTCACTGCCCGATCAACGAACTTGGGGGGGCTAGGGGGACCCAGGTTGCCCCCCTTGCGGGGGTGCGGGGGCAGCGCCCTCGACCCGAAACAAAAAAATCTAAACCATTGTGTGTTTTAATATTAGGTGTAGCTAGATATATGTGTTTTAATACTAGGTATAGCTAGATAAGTAGTTGAATCAATCTTGCATGAATAATAGCATTATAGAGATATCGGCAAAAGATTGACGATATCGATCGATATCCAGGATTTTTTTACTGACTCCAGTCATTTTTGACTGATACGAGCCGATATGGCGATATATCATCGATATATCGGCTATATTCCTGTAAAAGGAGATACTGGGTAATATCGAAACCCCTACCTTGTCGAAACTGATATATCGCTGATACGGCCTTCCATGCCTGTAACCGTTTACTAAGAGTTCTGGTCATTAGTGGACATAGATGTTCTGGAGGTGGCGAAGGAGCATGGTTTGAAATTTCGTGAAATTTTCGTCGAAATTTCTGTTTCGAGAGGTCATGGGTATCGAAACTCATATATATGTTGATTTCCTGGATTTCGATCGAGATGGGTCGATCCATTTTGGTTGAAATTCATGGGTTTCAGTACCCGATCGATATCAACCAAATTTCGTTGATATCTATGTATATCAACGATATTATCTATGTGAGCGAGACCCCCATCTGGTAGGTATGGTGCGAAAAGGGTACATATGACGATTCTTCAACTTGGGGAGTTTCCTCCCCTTTGGATTTAAGCAATGGAGATGAAACAACTTTATAGCTTCTATATATCCGATATAGCTTGTTCGTTTCATTCGTTTGTCATTTATCTTCGTAAATAGATGCATCTTTATTGTAAGTATGTAATTAATTCTATAGTTCATCAAAACTTTGTCCATGACGGTTATTTCTATGAATGAAACATTGTTTAATTAATCATTATCTACATTTTATAATCAGATGCTCGTCTATTTTATGAACAAAAGGCATCTTCTAAGTGTTGTTAACAGTTATTTTGATTTCTATTTCCAGTATCTATTAGTTAGCTCAACAATATGTCTGATATGATCAATATTGTGTGATATAAGGCTTACAGATGAGAGATATGTGTGATATAAGTGAATTTTTAAGCTAATTGTTGTTTTAAGATCTTGTATTGGATGATATCAATTTCCAGTATGTATTAGCCAGGAATCAACATTAACATTGATTTGGTAGATATGCGCGATATAAGGGGTATATATGAGCAATATGTGTGATACAAGTGTGCATTTGTAAGTTATTTATTGTTATAATATTCGAAAGATCTTAATTTGCAAAAAAAAAGGTCGAAAAATGTCTTTTTTGAGCCATTTTTGACATTTCAACCGAAACGGTCGAATTTTCCTGAAATTTCTCAGAATTTTGATTTTGGAGGGCATCGAAACGAAATCGAGATGTCGAACCTTGCGAAGGATTTTACGAATGTCAATGGTGGTTTTGAATGTGTGAACAATGCTCTACTCTTTCTATCCCTAAGAAAGAGGTCTCCGAGAGGGTTGAGGATTTCAGACCGATTGCACTTTCTAATGCGATTTATCTCATAATAGGAAAAGTGTTGGTTGACAACTAAATGTGGTTATGAACGTCATCATTTCTCCTGTTCGATCCACTTTCATTCCAGGCAGACAAATTGGTGATAGTTTAGATATGGCTATAAAGATCATTGTCGATTGGAAAAAGGAAAATTAACTGACTCCTCTGGAATGTGGATTTGTCAAAGGTGTATGTTGACTGGCATTTCCTTTGGGTTGTTGTCCTTGCAAGAAGAGGTTTCCTCTCTTTTTGGATCTACTGGATGAAGAGATACGTTACCCCGGCATCATATTTTGTTTTGGTAAATGATGGCCCTGCAGGGGGTTTCATTCAGCTTTAGAGAGGAGATAAACATGGATGCCCACTGGCACCTATTATGCTCTTTTCGTTGTAGCATATATTCTTGCGCATATGGCGGATTAAGTCATAATTCAGAGTTAGACAGGGATGTCCCCTGGCACATAAAGAGTTAGACAATATATGTTCTACGTATGACGTCTGGATACACCCGCGATGACATATCTATTCCTTTGCTCCACTATGTTGACGACACAATACTATTTATTGAAGGTGGTCTTATTGAGGGGGATGGCACTCACTCTGGAAATCTTTGTTGAGCTTTCTGGTTTGAATCTCAATTGTAATAAGTCGACGGTTGCCCCATTTGGTACGACAGATGAAGAGGAGTTAGCTTGCGCTAAGGATTTAGGGGTGGAACGTGGTTCATTGCCAATCAGATACCTTGGTTTACCCTTGACTTGTGACAAGTTTAGATTTGCAGACTTGCTGCCCATCATTAAGAAGATGGAGAGAAATTATCTGGTTGGAAGACTGCAATCCTAACTAGAGGTGGTAGACCGGTCCTCCTGAAGGTTGATCTTGCAACAATTCCTGTATTTTTCATGTCCTCTCGTCTTCATCTCGTTGACATCCGTAGATGTCTTGAGATGATTATGCGCAGATTTTTTAGGGAAGCTCATGTCAGAACGACTCCAGTGTTTATCTGGTCAGTTGGGTCACAATTATCCTCTCTAAAGGTGAGAGAAGCCTTGGTGTGACTCAATTGGAGACTATGAACAAGGCGTTGGTGCTAAAATAGGTGGCCAGAATTTGGGAAAAAGACGAATACCTATGTTGTAGGCTCATTCGCCGGATTTATGGGATTAGAGCACATAGTGTTTATACACAACCGTCTTTCTATTCTACGTTCTGGAAGGGTATCACCTTTCTTATTCCACAGCTCCTTGTCATGTTCAAACCAGTTCTTTGAGATGACCGATCTTTTGCTTTTGGACTGACGATTGGACTAATGAAGGTCCGTTAGCAGTTCGCTTTCTATGACTTTTTGCTCTAGCTGCTAACTGGGATGTTGCAGTTGCTGAGTGCTGGGACAATGGGAGTTGGATGCCTACCTTTGTTGTGAACTTCTCTGATCAATGCCTTGAGGATTGTCTGACTCTCTTGGATTCCCTCGCCCCCTTCTCTTGTCCTGAAGGTAGGAGAGATCATTGGACTTGGAGAACATGAGATTTTACTGTGAAATGTGCTTATAGGGTCTTGGATAGTCCAACCCCACCCACCTCTAACTCATAATTATCATTTTTTGTGGAGCCTCAAAGTGCTTAACCGTGTTGCTGTCTTCCTTTGGCTTATGCGCATAGGACGTATCCTGACCAAAGACCGATGTTTCATGCTCTCTTCCATAGTACTTCTCAGATATGCCCACTCAGTAATTAAGAGGTGGAGACAATTGATCACCTTTTTTCACATGTGAGAAGATATCGGGTGTTTGGGAAGAATCTGGGCTTACCTGGACATACTTGAATAACCTTCATAGCTTTTTTGAAACTCTTTTGCTGAATAAACACCGTACAAATGGAGAATTGCTTCGTCTTAATGTGGAAAATATAATTTCTCATGCCAAAACTCTCATCGAGTCTTGTGTAGACACCTTAGCGTGTTTCATCCTTTTTTGATCTTAAAAAAAGACTATCAACACTTATCATGCTAACTTCACTTTTTCCTAGAGATATAATTAGAGTTTCCTTTGTTTTAATAACTCTAGATTGAGGGATAACACTAATGTTGATAGTGTTCGAGTAATAGTTTATTCCACCAGTAATAAAATGACATAAAACTGGCGCAAGGAACTTGACTTTTTTTGCTCAAGATCTGCAATGCCTTGTCGTAGGAAACCATGAAAGCCATCATATCTGCTGTGATCGAGAATAAAATCTGGTGAACTGCGGCGGCATCTGGACACTTGTGCACTTTATTTTCTCACTTCAACCTGAGACGTCACTGTTGAGAAACAGAGGTATATTTAGCTTGCAGTTAGCATTGTTACCACCTACTAGTGTGTAAGATATAGTTGGCCCTAATAACATCAGTCTTACCTTTTATCAACTATGTTTTTATTTCATGTGCATGAGAAGTGTACTTTTGCAAGCTGTGCTTTTGTATAATGCAGGTGTTGCTAACTTCTTAAATGTCCAAAACTACTACTGTTTTTTTCTTAAAGATAGAAAAAGAATTTAAGAGGCTTCGTACCCTATGGGCCAGTTTGGTAATTGGATTGGGTTGGGTTGAGGTACCCCTGTGAATAGTAAACTGTGTGGAGGTTTGGGAGGTGAGAATGAGGGGTACACTGGTGTACACCAACAACCAAACTGGCCCTATGTATCCTATATTTATGCAGGTGCTAGACTTGTTTCAAAAAATACTGTTCAATGCAATCGAGATTTTTTTTCTTAATTGCTGAGTTTACATCAAGATCTGCAAGCTACGAACTAATGTGTGCTTCGATCACAAAAAGCATAACTTCATCATGGATTTATTCTCTTGCTGCTATTCTTCCAGGAAAGGTGGCAAATTGGAATAAACTGTTGTCAAAACTAATGGTATTACAGGAATTGTGTAGTTACTTATAACTAATATATACCTAGTAGATTGTGGTTTGGAACAGAGTGGAATCTGCAGTCTGGTTCTCAGTGAGGGAAATCAGTGATGGTTTTAAATTGTTCCTCTGTGCTGTTGGAAAGCAGGTGAGCTGTCATTTTCAGAAGTGTTTGAAGGCTGTATTTTTGTTAAAATGGATCTTGGATGTGGATTTGTTAAATAACTACACTATAAATAGTTCACACAGCATTGCCGATTGCTGAGTGGAAAAGAAGAAAGCCCTAGTTGCATGTGTTCTAGGGCATCCCCTCGTGTGTTTTTCTTTCCATTGAGAAGGGTTTTGCACGTAAATGCTCGTTTTCTTATATGATTGCTTGTTTGTATGTTTTTCTATATGCTATCAGAGCCAAGGTGATTGAGGATTGGAGAATTCATGGAAACAATCTATGCACACGATACACATTGATGGTATCTGCACAATCGGTTGCGTGTGGTTCAAGACCTTCGCTCTCTTGGGGAGTTTCATGGAGTGAATCAGTTGAGGTTTCATCTTCAAGCACTCCCAATTGGTTTATGTTTGCAAATGTTGATTATTTGGCTAGTAGCTTTGATTGATAATGGCTTCCTTTGAACCCCACGCTGTTTCACCATGGTGATTAATTACTTCATCCCGAGTGATTGATCACATGTGCTTTCTGCCAACAATAAGGACTAATCGTGATCTAATTGCTCTCTCGAGTGATCGATCGAGTTAGTTAAATAAAAAAAGGTGAAGTCTTCTCGCACTTTTCAGTAGGATCAGCTAAATGAATGCTTGCTTAATTTTATGTTGAAAGATCTAACTATTTTTTACGCTAGCTCTCAGCTATCTAATGCAATCCTCACAAGGAGGGAATTGCACCCTGGTCTTTTGGGTAGTAGCCTGGTAGGCACACTGTACAAGGATCGAGTTTGTTAATTGATCGATTTTTTGTTCAAGGGTTTTTAAGCATGGTTTTATGTGATCAATTGGTCGATCAAATCGATCACATGGCACCATTAACGAGTCGAGTTTGAGTGGAGTCTTGCTTATTAATTTTGCTCGATCGCTCATTAAGTAATTAAATCCTCTATTATATTAGCAAGAAATGTTTACCATGTAATGAACTATTAGGCAGGTTGGTATGGTGGATTTGTGGATTTGGATGTCGAGTTTGTCTCACAAGAAGAAACATGTGGATTATGCTTATGAGCATTTGCATTTGACAATCGAGCTTCTTAGTGAGTTCAAATCAACTCACTAGAAAAAGTTTACGAACAGAAAATATAGAACTCAACCTGCACAAGACTCGTTTTGAGGCTTGTGAGAGTAGTTAACTCAATGAGTTCGAGTCAATCATCTTGGATTCAGAGCTTATCAAGTTCAACTCTGACTCGAGGTTAGCTTGACTAGTTCTATTTGATAGAAGTGTGCCGATTGTATTTGTTCTTCTCTTTCCCAAAGGAGCTCTACACACTATAGAAACTATGTTAGTACTTCAAACGGTACGATGCAGATCTCAAAAGCTACTATTGCAAATTTACACGTAAATAAGACCTCAAATTAAGAAAAATATTAAATTCTAAGTCATGAAGGAAGTAATATTAGTTCGGACATCGTGTTTGCTTATTTAATTGTTCTTCGATTGTCAATATGCATTACACTTAAATATTCTCCAAATTACATTGCATTCCGACCACCAAATCGTCACTCTTAAAATCATTGATTATATATATATATATATATATCAATAATTAGAAAATATTTATATCGGTTCACATTCTTAATTTTTTCTTCATCTCCTTTACCCTAATTTATTTTAATCTGTAAAGGTTAATAAATTACATTGCATTCCAACGAATCAAGCAATTGGTCTGGTGGTTGATCAGTGACTCTTGATCAAGATTCGAATCTCTCAACCTCCTTTTCTACCAGAAAAAAGGTACTGAACGATGGGAGCAAGGTTTCAAATTTTGGTGAAATTTCGATTTCGATACCTGACCGAAATCAAAATCGAAATCTCGATATATACCTACTATTTGTACATGGACAATATACAATATGGAGCACAATAAGTATGTTAGTAATATGTACCTGCCCACGTCATGGATGGCATTCTAGTGAATACTAGGAATGAATATCTCTCTTTTAGTATCTGTCCACCATGGATCTTATCAAAAAATATATGTTTTTATAGTCAAGTTGGCCACGAACGAGCAGCTATAACCCAATGGATCAGAGTTTAAATTACAAAACTGCTCGATTATTATGGCCATGGCCACTCTGCATGTAAATACACACACAAAGAGAAGAAGAACGACGAGTTAGTAAATCTGCGTTGGTTAATACGTACGAGTGGAATTCTCATGCATGCATAGAGATTTATTACGCAGGGAAAAAAGGAAAAGGAGATGGGAAAACTCGCAAACCTTTGGTCGTGATTGATGGTGGTGGGCTGCTGAAAAGGGAAGAGGGGAAACGAAAGGGAGTTCGTCTCATCTTCTTTCTCGAGCTCCCCGTCGTCAACTCCTTTGTTTGATGTTCCTGCAAAGCATATAACAACGCACACGTTACTACTATTATGGAGGACCTGTATATGCTTTATCAGTAAAGGACATGGTGGTTGGTCGAGAGATCCATTGCTTCAGCATGAAGAACCTTCTGCTTCAAATTGGCCGAGTCGATCGAGATGCTCACCTTTGACGTGATTTGCCTCCTTTTCAAAGAAAGTTCTTTATTTCGATTTAGATAATATTAAACCCATGTACTGCAGAGGGGTCTGTACTCCAAAGACTAGTCCTGGAGACTGTATGTATACCTCTGTGTTTCTTTAAACTTGCTCATCTTTTACACATTTTTTCATATAGAGTTTTTCCCACGTATAGATTCGGAAGTTTAATAATACTATATGTTAGTTGTTAAAAAAACTTGTTTATCATCCTTTCCCTTAAGGGCCCGTTCGGTAGGAGAATAAGCAAGAATAAGGATGGAGAATAAGGAGAATAATGGTCTATTCTCCGTTCGGCTGGAGTATAGGAATAAGGAGAATAAGCTAGAATAAGGGTTATTCTCTGTTCGGCTGGGTTTTGGGGGTTAAGGAATAAGGTTTGAAAGTTAGGTAAAGCTGTTGGTTGTTATTTGAAGTGGTGTGATATAATGTCTCACTATAGGTGGCATATACTTGTCAATAACCGGACGACGATATGGAAATATACCTGATATGTGTTGAAATAAGGAAGAAGGAAATAGACCTGATAATATGAAAACTACAACAGCAGAAAATAATAAAGACATTATATATTTGATTTCCCTCAGATTTGAATTTCCACATCGAAAATAACAATGACAGTGACGTCGGTTAAGCCACGCCACTACTGTGGCTGCTCAACCATGATCGACACCGCATCATTAAATCTTAATTTATAACGGTAGAATCATCATTGGGACGTTGCATAAATTTAAGATGTACGTGGGTAAGAAATCATGATAGAAATCCATCGAAGGCATTCGGTGTACAGTACTGCACGATGCAATATAGAGATTACATGAACGTATTACGAAATTGTCGGTGGAGGCGGCACAATGGTAAGAAAAGATACACGTAACTGAAACAAAATCAACGCTGTACATTCTCCCACATGGCCGTTGCCAAAGCATCACGTAACAACTCTCCAGCTCGGATCTCCTGTTCTGAAACCCTGACGTCGCTACCTGCAGTATTGTTGTCAAATTCTTCGTCATTCGGACTGGGCTCTACAGACGACCCACTTTGTGCTGATTCAAGAGTGAATGCACTGGATATCTGATCCTCGCCCTGGACATCACGGATGAAGTTGTTGATGATGCAACACGCCATGACAACCAAAACTTGCTTGCTTCTCGAAACTGTAGAACGGTCGCTCAGTTATTGCCTTGAAGCGGGCCTTCATGATCCCAAATGTTCGTTCGACGTAGGACCGAAGCTGTGAGTGCCTGTGATTGTACAACTCCTCAGGCCGGCGATATCCGTGTCCCCTTCGTGCCCTAAACTAGAGTAGGTGTGCAATAACGCCATGGTATGGGGTGAGGAAGGTCTCAGTGTTTGCATATCCACAGTCGAGCAGGAACTTCCTTCCCGGAGGTACATGAAAGCCTCCATCATCTAAAGCCCACCTAAGCACCTTCATATCAGCGGCTGACCCCTCCCATCCGGCGGCGACGTATATAAATCTGTAACTGAAGTCCACACACGCCATGACATTCTGTGCTAGGGTTTGGTGCCTGCTCCGAAACTTTGGAGCAACATTCGCAGGGACATTTGCAGGGATAAGCGTGCCATCGATTGCGCCGATGACATCCTGCAAAATGGTTAATTAAAATATATATTCTTAATTAAATCTGTTGCATTAAAAATCCATCATGCAGGAGTACCTTGAAATAAGGATAAAAGTTCCTATTGTTCAGAATAATATCTGGCGTCGGACAATCATCAGCTGAGAATCGGATGAACTGATCTCTGAGAGAGACGATGCGTATGAGAATGTCATTGAGGTGATTGGAAATTGTATCACCAGAGTGTTGGAAATGTTCAGAAAGCACACGATTCTTTGCATTGTGGCTGAGATAATACAAGAAAATGCAGAGGGATTCCTCTGCCTTGAGGTGCCTCGAATCCTTTAGGCCAGCTCGATCCTTTAATAGGGTGCATAAACGTAGTATGGTATCGGGGTATATTCGGAAAATAGAATATGATCAGGCAACGCGTCCATTTAGCATCTCCCGAATCCATACATGACCTGTACGCACTGATGTGTGCTGTGGCAGTCTGGGGATGTAACCAGCTCATCGATCTGGTTCTTCTCGTCATCCTCTAGGACTGCACGCAGGTATGTCATATTCAACATGACCAAATTATATCTCATTGCAGTGATTGCCGCCATTCCCTCCATCGAACCTGTAGAATACCTACATTTTCATATTGACTCTCAATCATACAAGGCCAGCAACATTCACAACAGGGAATTAATGTAGAACACATGTACGGAAGCTATGAAGTTATCCTATTGCAAGAGAGAAAAGTACGTCAAGCTAGTTACTTATTACATGCCATCTAAAGTTAAGAGAAAGAATTATTGTTCAACAGACCAAGAAGACAACTAAAAAAAATGAAAAGGTGCCCATCAACTAAAAAAAAGAAGACCAACAGACATCTAAAGTTACCATTCCAACCTCTCAAACAGACGAGGTGTTCAGCAACTAATCCTTGCCTAACTGGAGGCTTACCCACGCAGCCAACTTCGCAGGCACAAACTTGGCCCGATTGAATATAATACGTTCGTATGGGTCCCGAAGTCTATGGGCAAGACGAATTTGGGCCTCGGCAGGTAGGTCCGGAACTAGTGCCTCAAGCTCATCCAGAAGCTCCTCCACCCCCTGGTGCGGATCTTTCGGAGTCCACGCTTGCATCTGCTCCCTTTGCAGCTCCAACATTTGCGTCGTTAAACGGACGACGTCCTCTCCCAACAGCTGTGAGGGTAAGGGGGCACCGTCACTGCGTGAACGCTTCGTGCTTGTTGCCTGCGCGCCTGAATCCCGGCGTCTTCTCCTCCGACTTTGTTGGGTACTTGGGCCACCACCTTCTCCTGGTTCCGGAACCTCAGGGGCTTCGGTGTCCCCTTCGAGATCATCCTCGAAGGCTTGTTTCATACCAGCATCACCCTCAAAAAATGCAGCAAACAAATCAGGGGGTGCTGTCTGTGAAGAGAAGGCAAACGTACCCTTCGCGGTGTAGTCTCCGACCATTGCTTCAACGAGCCCGAAGTGGGGGAAAGACTTCCTCCGATATGGCTTGTACGCCTTGTCAATCTGAGTGCAATATAAAATGATGAGAGTGTACTGAAATTTATGCGGATTTAAAGTATGTGCACATGCAACTACTCACCGTGAGCCATGCATCCTCATCAGGTGCGACCACGGTACAACTCAGTGGGTCCCATCCCCGATCGCTCTTCGTCATGAGGTATACAAACACAATGTAATCCTTCTTGATGGTTTTCCATCGATTGTGAAGCTTCGCCTTATCCCAATTTTTCCCAGTGTGCATGTTAAACTTCTCAATTATACTGCCAGACTGGTGATGTGAAAGATCCTCCAACCCAATCGCCAACATCAAAGTGATGTTTGAACAATTGAAGAAGACATTCATCCATAGCGGGTGTCCACTTCATGCAATGGACTGAGGATTCATTTTCCCTAACGTGAACCCCAGACGATCCCGTACCGGCAGTGAACATCCTGTAGTATAAGTCAGAAGATGTCAACTGCAATGAGCACCAACCACTGCAGGCATTATCAACCCAAATAGGTTGCTCTCATCCAATTCACCAAATAATTTGCCAAAATAAAGGAGTGAAGAATCAATAACAACCATCAGCCTTCAGTTATGTAAAAACAAAATCAAGCAGTCATCGTAGACCAAAATATCAGCCATGCGGCAAAGAAACGAAGATATGACATCCTAGAGCACCAACGAAGGTGCTCTCTACCAGCAGTATAACATCCTCGAGCACCAAATAGGTAGCTCTCAGCCATTTCACAAAATAAATTTGACCCAATGATTTAATAGAGTCAAGAATTAGTAAGAACCATCAGCCATCGGTTAAGTCAAGACAATATGAACCCAGCATCACAGAATAACACACAGCAATCGTGAGGTAAACCAACAAAGATAGGACACCATCGACCACCAAGAAAGGGCTCTCAACCAACAAAATAACATCATCGAGCACCAAACAGGTTGCTCTCAGTCAGTTCATAAAATAATTTCGACTCATTGATTTAATAGAGTCAAAAATCAGTAACAATTATCATCAATGAGTCCATATCACTGCAGCCATTATGAACCCAACATCACAGAGCATGAGTAAACATCCATGAGGTAAAACACACAGGTAATGACATCCTAGAGCACCAAGGAAGGTGCTCTCAACCAAGAAAATAACATAATCGAGCACCAAATAAGTTGCTCTCAGCCAATTCACAAATTAAATTTGTGTCAATGATGTATTGGAATGAAGAATCAGTAACAATTATCACACATGAGTCCATATCAGTGCATCCATTATGAACCCAGCATCACAGAGCATGAGTAAACAACCATGAGGTAAAGCACACAGGTAATGACATCCTAGAGCACCAAGGAAGGTGCTCTCAACCAACAGAATAAGACCATGGAGCGTCAAGTACGTTGCTCTCAGCCAATTCGCCAAAAAAATTAGCTAAAAAAGGAGTCAAGAATCAATAACAACCATCAACCCCTCATCAAAAAGCATACATAAAATAACATCATTGAGCACCAAATAGGTTGCTCTCAGCCAATTCACAAATTAAATTTGTGTCAATGATGCAATGGATTGAAGAATCAGTAACAACCATCACCCATGAGTCCATATCAGCGCAGGAATTATCAACCCAGCATCACAGAGCATCAATAAACATCCATGAGGTAAAGCACACAGGTAATGACATCCTAGAGCACCAAGGAAGGTGCTCTCAACCATCCAAATAACATCATCGAGCACCAAATAGGTTGCTATCATCCAGTTCACAAAATAAATTGCGTCAATGATGAATTCGAAACAAGATTGAGTATCATTCATCACCCATGAGTCCATATCAGTGCAACCACAATCAACCCAGCATCACAGAGCATCAGTAAACATCCATGAGGTAAAGCACACAGGTAATGACATCCTAGAGCACCAAGGAAGGTGCTCTCAACCATCCAAATAACATCATCGAGCACCAAAGTGGTTGCTCTCAGCCAGTTCACAAAATAAATTTGCGTCAATGATGAATTCGAAATAAGAATGAGTATCATTTATCACCCATGAGTCCAAAGCAATGCAACCATTAGCAACCCAGGCTCACAACACATCAGTGAACATCCATGAGGTTAACCACACAAGTAATGACATCTTAGAGCACCATTTAGGTGTTCTCAACCAACAAAATAACATCATCGAGTAGCAAATAGGTTGCTCTCGGCCAAATAAAAAAATTGCCTCGGTCAAGTATTGGAATCGAGAATCAATAACATCCATCACCCACGAGTGCAAAGCAATGCAGCCATTATCAGCCCAGCCTCAAAGCGCATCAGTCAACAACCATGAGGTAAACCACACAGGTAATGACACCCTAGAGCAGCAAATAGGTGCTCCCATCCAAGAAAATTACATCATCGAGCACCAAATAGGTCGCTCTCAGCCAATTTAAAAATAAAATTTGCCTCATTGATGTATTGGATTCAAGAATCAGTATCAACCTTCACCCATCAGTCCAACGCAGGCATTATCAACCCAGCAACACAGAGCATCAGTCAACAACCATGAGGTAAAGCACACAGGTAATGAGATCCTCAAGCACCAAGTAGGTGCTCTCAACCAACAGAGTAAGATCATGGAGCGTCAAAGTCCGTTGCTCTCAGCCAATTCGCCAATAAAATTGACCAAAATAAAGGAGTCAAGAATCAATAACAACCATCAACCCCTCATCAAAAAGCAATACACAGCAGCCATGAGGTAAAGCACACAAGATAGGACACCATCGAGCACCAACCAAGGTGCTCTCTACCATCAAAATAACATCCTCGACCACCAAATAGGAGCTCACAAAAAAAAGAGCCTCAATGAGGTACTGGAGTCAGTAATCAATATGAACCATCAGCCATCAGTTAAGTGAAAAATAAAAAGCCATCATCATTAAGCAACACACAACAGCCTTGAGGTAAAGAAGACAATATAGGACTCCACCGAGCACCATCAAAGGTGCTCTCTACCATCAAAATAACATCATCGAGCACCAAATAGGTTGCTCTCATCCCATTAACAAAAACATTTGCCTCAATTATGTTAAAGAAACACACAACAGCCATGAGGTAAAGCAAACAAGGTAGGACACCATCGAGCACCAACTAGGAGCTCTCAACCATCAAATTAACGTCATCGAGCACCAAATGCAGACATGGGTATTCCAAACCCGTCATCATAACCAGTCAAGCATCACATACCACCATACAGCAGCAATGAGGCGACCAACCCCTCACGGCCAACCGTTTGGTTGTTCAACCAAGAATTTGAGATCAAAGAGCACCTAATAGGTTGCTCTCGGATCAAAATCAAAGAAATTCACATCAATGATTTTGGAGACAGATGCAACAGTGACAACCAGCGACCATATAGGAGATCATAAACCACCGGCAAGGCTTGAAGCCCATAGCAAATCAAGCAGCATACAACAACATAAGGCGATATGTAACAACCCATCAACTTCATTGCACAATCAAGACGAGGGAGGGGTTTGGAATGTACCTGGTGGTCCACCAAATGCATGAAGATATGTGAATGCACAATCCCAGTGCAAATTGCAAAGCAGTAGCGGCAGAGGAGCCATTCGACTTCCGCCTCCGACCCATTTTATAGTGATTGAAACCCTAGACTCCATGGAATCCATGGCTTCCGCAGAGAGATCAAGACCACAGTGGCCGATTTTATGGTCAAAAGAAGCAGGCGGATGACCCATCACACCCAAACAACAATGAAAGCCATACCTCGAGCGTAGATCACGGATGAGGTTCGTAGGTGGGTCGACCATAAAGCGACCTACCATCAGCCGGTCAGAGGAGGACGGGTCCCAGAGGACCCGCAACAATGATGGGGAAGCATCGACGACATTGCAGGAGGGAGGGGCGCGGGAGGGGCGGGCGGGGGAGGGGCGCGGGGAGGACGGGAATAAGGGGGAGGGCGAATAGCCATCGGGGGAGAAACCTCGCGGAATAGCCGTACACCTCGCGATGGCCTCTTTTCCTTATTCCCCCTTATTCCATTCCCCTTATTCATGTACCGAACATGGCCTTGCCCTCACTCCTCTTCCATGGGCAGAATTAGTATATATTATGGGGACCATGCCTCCCTCATGATTATCATACGTCAGTTGTACAATGTATTAAAATTTTAATACGACCATTCCTTAATTGTATTATAACCAATGTTGTTAAAAAAGGTTGCTAAATAATTAAATGGTCAAGTGGTAGAGTGGCTTGGTGACCATAGTTCGAATCTTATCTTCATCAATTTTATTTTTTTATATGATTTATCCAGTCATTTCCGAAGTATCAGAATAATTTGCTATAAAATTGTATTCGAGTTTATTTATCTCTCCCATTGTTGTAAACAAAATAAATTTATTGTTTCCTTTTAACCATGAACTTTTTTATTTCAAAATTTCACTTGATAATTTAACATTTCTAGGATGGATTTAGAGAGGTTTAAATTATTATGTTTATCTAATTTTTAAAATAGCCACTGAAAATACCAATCTATTTGAAATTCTAACATTAATAATAGATTTAAATTCTACATTTATCAAGATTAAAATATGTTTATTTTAAAAATATTAATTCTATTTAAAAATATCGTTCAAAAATATGTAGATTTTTCCATTTTTGAGCATACATAATAGTTGTATACTCAGCCTCTCCTTGATAAAATTCATGGTTCCGCTTCTGTCCTCTTCCTCGTCTTTCCTTCATCCTTCAACTATCCTTCTCCTTCGACCACTAGAATTGATTATGCAATTGATATCCATGCATGATGTGCAGAATTAGAAAGAGGCCAGCCGAAAAGGTGGCTAAGATACCTGGTCATAACAGTGATGATTCACTGATCAATTCGATACCTGTTGTTAAGTTAATTACTCATGACATTAGAAGATCCTGCACGCTCCTCAAGCAGTACTCTCAAGATCATGTATATATTTTTCGAAACCTAATATTAGCTGGTCAGCATAAAACCACTCAACCAGAATGGTATTCAGAAGACCTGTCGATGAGCTTGAAGGCTTTGGGAGAGTGTAAAGAGGAAGGAGGTACATGGTTCTAGCACTTGTCACGTGATCATCTTGCCCATGCAAAGGCAGGCATGGTATTCCCTCGTATTATTGGCTGATTATACGGGATAATTGTTGGGTTTTTATACTAGAATATATACTTTGCTTGTAGGAAGAGGAGAAGGCTCTGAGTACCCCCACTGACAACGCCAACACTCCCTCCTCTTCTTCTTCTTCGTCATCCCTTCTTCCAGTGGGGTCGGGGGAGATCATTGGAGGTGTGCGTGCTCCCTTTCGCGAGGTCCGAGATATTCGAGGTTTTGGGAATACGGGTCAGAAGTGGAGGAGGATAGTCTGCTCATCATGTGGGATCTGAAGCATATGGATGGATCTGGTTGCGACAAAGGAAAGATGGATGGAAAGATTAGATGGATGGAACGGGACGAAAGGAAAGGGTAAGGAGACTGATGTGTATAATATAATATAATAAATCTGATCTAGTAGCTTATAGATAGGAATATTTACACCTATAATCCTGAGTAATTTCACAATTACATTCGTAACCCTACATAATCACGAATTATATGAGAAACCCCGAGTAATGTTTAACTCTTACACGACATAACCCCGTGTTATATTCCGTTTGAGACCTCCGTTATATTTGACGATTTCCGTTAAAAGAAGACTGCACTAACCCTAAATATCATTCATATTTACAAAACATGCCATCCTCATGACTGTCCCTCTCCCCTCCCCGGTTGAAGCCTGCTCGAGGCAGCCCGCCACGGATTCTCCCCTGCTCGAAGCTCCAAGTAGCAACCCACCACCGATCCTCCCCTTCTCGAAGCTCGCCGCCAATCCTAGCTCCTCTTGCCATCCACTACAAGGTCACCACTGAGAGCAACAGCTCCTCCTGCCTGTACCCGTGAAGTAGCTCCTCCTACCATCCACAACAGCCAGCATCGAGCAGCAGCTGAGGCCCCCACCACCCGACGCCAACCGAGAACCTTCCCGTACCCTCCCTCCCCTGCTCGACCCAAATCTCGAAGCCCCCGGCCCTACCAAGCTGAAGCCCCTCCCCGCGTCGAAGCTCGAAAGCCCTCCTACCCCGCCCCTCGTCCGGCCGAAGGTCAAAGCCCACCCTGCCAGGTCAAAGTCCACCCCCTGCCTGGCCGAAGGTCGAAGTCCACCCCCCCCGCACGGCCTCGCCCTGCTCGGAGCACCCGACCCGCGCACCGCCAAAGCTCGAGCCCCCCTGCGCGCGAGTCCGCTCCTGCCTTGCTCGAAGCCCTCGCCATCGTGCTGCTGAAGCTCGATCCCCCCCCCGCATGGCCTCGCCCTGCTCAGAGCACTCGATCCGCACACCGCCAAAGCTCGAGCCCCCTTGCACGCGCGTCCGCTCTTGCCTTGCTCGAAGCCCTCGCCATCGTGCTGAAGCTCGAGCCCCCCCTCTCGAAGACCACCGACCTCATCCCATTCCCCCAACGTCGATCCTTCTCCTGATCGAGCTTCCCCTCAACCAGACCTCAAATCCCCCCTCGGCCCGCCTTTGACTCCCTCCATTGACCTGCAACGAACCTGCCATCCCACCGTCGCATCCGCCTGCCTCCACCTTGTCTTTTATTATTTTTCTTCTATTTTTTATTTTGGATAATCCTAGCCGTTAGATCATAGGTTGGTTAGATTAACTCGCTCATGTGGTTGAGTTAACATATTAAACTAACGGAGGGTTATGAGTGTGAGACAGAGTGACTATCTGAGGTTTCTCATGTAATTCATGATTATGCAGGATTATGAATGTAATTGTGGAATTACTCGGGGTTATGGGTGTAAATATCCCTTATAGATATCAACATGCAGATGCGGTGGGTCATGGCGTTCCTTATTCTTTTGTAGTTGGGAACACTGACGGAGAGAGGGGGGAGGGGGGTGGGGGCTTAGCCTACCCAACTCTCAACCAAAGTCCACATTTATGTTTAATATATAGTATTGTATATAATCTAAATACAATATTTAATAGTTAAAATATATATGTTATGTATAATAGCCCCCCATATATCAATAAAAAAAATCAATATATATGTGATCTAATTACAACAATTAATCGTTAACATTACATGATGTGTATAATCGGATACTGATACATCTGTATATGTCCATCATCGTACCCGTTTATAAATCGACATGGAATAGTTTTATTTAGCATATATGGTATAGATAACGATCTTTCTTTTTTTTCTTTGCATATACAGATATGGATTTGGATACCTCTTCCATTTTTTAAGATCTTAAAATGGATATGATTGCATATTTTTCTAGTATATACATATGAGTTTAATGTGGTTGCCCATAAGGGGAAGCTAACTTGGCTCCCCCCACTCCATTTTTCCCATTTTTTTTATTTTTTTGAAAATTTCTTCCGTGGATATCCATCACTATATTCCTATATTATGATATTAAAATTTCATGCGAAACAGAGACTCCTACGGCCTCCATCCAGACAGTCATTTTTTAACGGTAATAGAATTGCTAAAAACGTGGATATCCGTAGGAGTCTATGTTTCAAAAAAAAATAAAAAAATGAGAAAAATGGAGTGGGGGGAGCCATGTTAGCTCCACCTCAAAGGGGCAGCCCCATTTTACCCTATACATATATGGAGACATGCATATTTGTATCCGCATGTTTGCAACCCTATTCTTATCTGCATTGATTTTAAAATAGTATGCGGATACATGTACACATGTCAAAATACGTATAACACATATGATAAGGGATTGGTAGACATATTCCTATTTTTTTCATCCATATAAGTGTAAAGTATTGTATAGTGTTACTTGTTTAAACATATTAAATTTAGTGACATTACTTAATATCACATTAATAAATATGTATTTCAGTGATATGAAGAGTTTTGTAGGGATCTTTTTGTCAATACAATGTTTATAGATATTATTTATGTTCGATTATAAGTTTATATCGGTATTTTTTGTAAAAATACTTTCCCAATATTAGTTTCAATCAATTACGAAATTATTGGAAGCTCGCCTTATAGATTGAATTCGTTTCCACACACCCAACCTCATAAATTAAAACTCCTGTTAGTGTTCTACATATCTTCCAAATTTCTCTCAAATCCGATGTCATTTCCTATTTTATCTTAGTGGTTAAAAGTCCAATAAATATTTAAGCAACTTAAATCTTATTTAAAAGAGAACCAGACTCTTTACCATTGATATAAAATAGCAAATGATCGTGGATTTGAGCGAAAATCGAAGGATATGTATAACATTATTCGAAGATTTATAGTTTGGATTTTAAGAAACAAATTTCAACAAAATAACTTTTGTAACTCACATTACAATAGAGGAGCCCCTCCCGAAATACTAACAACTAAAATGACAAGGTAAATTAGATAAATAATTTGCCCCCACCCCACCTCACCCCCTCCCCCCAAATAATTTAGCCCCTCAGAGAACAATTTTCTGGCTTCGTCCCTGGTTGGAAGACTCCACTCTCCCTCTTCCGTGAACTGGAAGGTTTTCTCTTTTCTGGACGATATATACTGATGTGTTTGAACTTTGAACCCAATGTTGAACAGACAAATCAACTTGAAAAGCATCAATCATATTTTTCCCATCGAACCCACCAAATTCCGATTACTTATATTATTATAATTTCCATATCAGACAGCATGTTTGAACAACCATTAAACAGGAAGGGGTGAACTGTGATAATAATATAACTGTCTGATCCAATGTTATTAAAACCGGAATTGTTAACCAATTGTGGCGGTTCGGTACGACTCATTGTATTTTTGGTTCAATCATGGTTTCAATTGACTATTTGCAGTTTGATTTAACTCGATTCAATCAAATTTGAACTATTAAATCATAATTTAAATTTGAATTTATTTTAAAATAAGTATGTAAATGGAGGGTGTTGAACTCATTACTTCCAATTACCAAATAAAGAGTACTTACCAACTACTCCACACCCATTTTAAAAGGGTATACGAATATAACTAAACTAATATATAATACTGTTTCGCAACGTATTTAATTTAAATATTATTTTTTATACGGATAACATTTAATGTTACATTTGGAAGAAAAAACTTTATGTATAAAGAAAATATCAGCATTTTTTGCTTATTTTATATTTATTTCAAGTGTATTTGAGCATGTATTTTGTACATGTTTTGATTTATTCTGCTTTAATTAATGATATTTTGGAAGATCGGGGATCTTAGAGTTCGATCTTGGAGGGCATACGATGTCCGACAAGTCAAATTCGACAATCGTTGTAGCAGAGTCTCTCTCGGCTCTCGAAACCCAATCAACCAAATAAATCAACAATCAACTCATGATATAGATAAAGCAATGAATAAATCTAGTGTAAAATTTATTATATCATACAAATTGTATAGTGACAAAGTAGTAGGTGTCCAAGCACTGGGAGCAACTAGATGTATATAATTATTATTAATTAATAAAAATCAATAGTTATATTTGTATTTTTTTTATTTTTGTAGCTTTTTAATTATATTTATTTTTTGTATTTTTAATTCTTTTATATTTATATATTTTATTTTTAATTTTTTATTTTATTTAAATTTTGCAACATTTTTAGTTTCTTTTTGAAGACATAATATATATCTATATATTATAATAGTAGTAGTATAGATGTTATAAATACTATATAATATATATAATAAATAAATATATAGAATTATATAAACAAACAATCCTTTTTATTTTCTAAATATTTTAAATAATAGCTATTTATAATTTAGTAATAATAAGTCATATATATGCAAGATAAGAAACATATAGTATATATAAGGTTTTATAATTTTAAATATATAAAATATACTCAAAATTTACAAAATATTTTTTTTGTGTTTTAATCTTTTCTCTATTTTGTTATTTTTATGTATTTTTCTAATTTTTATGTATTTTTAAAGTATTAAATATATCAAAACAATGAGTTATATAAATAGATCAAATTATTTTAAATGTTAAAAATAGATAAATAGTCCGAAAATTCCCAAAACTAATTTTAATATATACTATAAAATATAAATAAAAATATAAATAGATTATTTTTTGGATTTTTAAACGATTTTATTGATTTTTATGGAGTTTTTAAGGTTTTAGATTTTTAGAATTTTCTTTTTATATTTTTTTTTATCATTTTTTGTCTTAAGTTATAACATATATTAATATATAAACACACTCTATTTTTTTTTGTAATTTTTAAAGTTATTTTTATATTTTTTTATTTTATAAGCAAATCGGGAATAAATATCTCTTATATTATTTTTAGGATATAAAAAAGTAAAAAAATAACTAATTAAAAATAAGAGTGCGTACCAGCATTATTTAAGCATCCAAGGTAATTTTCCTACAATATGTAGAGCATGAGAGACATTTAACAAAAATAAAATGCAAAGGAATAAATACGAGCATAGAAGGGGCATTTTTGCAATTAGAATAAATCACAAGGGTTTGCAAGCAAATTTCTCCAAAACTTTACACTATTTTTATAGGTTCCAAGACTAATTACAAATAAACAAACCTAGTGGGTCTAATGCACAAAATAACCAGTCCCCTCACGTGTGTGGGCATGTGAGGTGACCTGACAAAGGACCTTATTGCAAATACAAAGAAGGTGCGGGGTGATGAATCTCAATTTCATTACCTTTATTCTATCATTTTGGCCGTAAAAACCCTAGCAAATGCATGTAAATAGTATCAATTTGTGCATAATAGCATTTATCATTTATTGTATTATTTGAACATAAAATAAGGTTTTTAATGCCAAAATTATAGAATAAAGAGAAGAAAAGAAAAAGGAATAAAATATTGAAAATATTTTATGACCTTAACCTCGAGACCAAGTCCAGAATGGAATTGGTCGATAAGGAATAAAGTAGGGGGAGATAAGGGCCAAAATAGAATAAATACCCTATTTATTTAATCATTAATTATGCATTTTGACACCTATTTTATTCTTGATAATTCATTCATCAAATAAAGAAACTTTTTATATGAAAGTTGTAGATATGTAAATAAAAATACAAAATTGAGTTTGCATAAAAATAATACTCAGTGTACATTTTATACACAAAATAAAAAGCCAAAAACCAAACTTCACAGACCCATATCTTTTCAATAAAAACTCAAAACATAGAAAAATCACTCTAATTGCATATAACTTTTCACAAGCCATTTAATGATGGTGGTTTTATATTTTTTAGAATTACTGTGTAGAAGTTAGGTTTTGAGCCCATATTGTACTTTCTACCGATTAAATATCCATTTTATTCAATATTTATTATTTTTACAAATTCATATTTTTATAATTTTGTAAATATTATGCATAACACATGTACATATCAAAATAAAAAAACTCAAAAGAAAATGAAAAATAAAATAAGTCTATGTGATTATATAGGCAAAATACCTATGTTATATATGTATATAAATAAAAGGGGAAATATATTCTTTTATTCCTTATTCATTCATATTTTGATAATATTGTAAATATCATTTATATTCTACTACAAATAGAAAACTAAAATAAAACCCATTAAAATACATTAAAATAAAATGGTATACACAAAACATAGGTAAAATACCTATGAATATACCTACAGAATATACGTATCTATTTATTTAAGTGTACAAATAACATCATAAAAATCAAATAAAATATATTTATACTCAAAAAAATAACCTGTAAATATATAAAATAAAAGGATAAAATAATAAAATAAAATATACAAAATAAAAATAAAAATGCACAAAAAATGAATATACATATAATTACCCTATTAAAAATTAACTACTAATAAATAAAGCCAAAAAATAAATAAAATCATAATAAAATACTACATAAACTAATAAACATTTTTTATTATATACATAAAAATTAACAAAATGATTTATTATTTTAAATTAATTATTTTCGAATAAACCTATAGTTTTGTCATGTAGTGGTCTCAGCTGGACCAATCAGAGCGCGCCGCTCGTTGACCCTCGGTCAACAGTCTCTCCCAGGTCTGATTTGACGAGGACCTGTCTTCTTCCCGTTTTTCCGCCATTTTTTGCGGCCAATCTGTCCATCAATCAGCTTCGCGTCCTTCCCAAGAAATACTCCCAGAAGTACCATGATTCACGCCGAGACCTTAGATCTTTTGTACATATCACCGGTACCTTGCAATTGGCTGGTCAAATAAGGGCGCCACCCATGTTTATAAATAACTCCATTTCCTCCTCCGAACTTTTTTGGCCATTTCTTCACCTTTGGATCCTCGGACCTCGGTCTGGAGTGTATCCCCGTGACTGGGGGAGTCCCCTAAGCATCTACGACTGTCTGCGGAGGAGGAGATGCGCCCACGGCCGAGCTCCGACGAGGTCCTGCTCCTTGGTTCACACCCAGGTTCGAGCTGCGCATTTTACAATTTTTAGGTAGCTTTTAATTTTAGATTTTTATTCATGCCATTACATTAGTTAGTATACCTTAGTTTTAGTGTAATTTAGGCGATTCATAGTTTGCCGGAACTCCGCTCTGGCAAGCAGTTCACCGTGACTCCGACCTGTTTCCGACCATCAGTCCACTCCCATCTTCTTCCCCTTCCATTTCCCTTCGCCCCAGGCATCCTCGCTCACTCACATCCTCATTGGATCTGGAGACCCGACCTCCCCTCTTTGCCCTTTGCCCGAGGTCTCCGCCCGACACCACATACCATCCTTTCCACCACCAAGAAGGCCCTTGGAACCCCCATTTCGTGTACCGAGTCATTTTACAGGGTCCAGAGTGCCAAAGGGCCCATGATGGGTCGTTTTAAATAAGGAAGATGCACCTGGAGCTCGCAACTTTCCGCGACCTCGCCTGAGCACCACGGAGCTCCAGGTGCTCGATTGAAGCCATCAGCAAACGCAGGGGACTCCCAAGAACACGAAGAGATGCTTGGCAGCGTCGGAGAAGGTCGGAGGAGCTCGTGCGACTCAATACAAACTCTCTCCAGGCAAGTTCATCCTCAGTTCTTCCACCTTGCTCTTGAGCCGTCGGATCAAGAAGGAGATCCCAGATCAAGCAGGAGCCGTCGGATCTTCTCGTGCTGCAGCCATCAGACCACGCTAAGTGATCTAATCTTCGTCGTCGATCTGCGAACCATCATCAAGCATCGTGCGAGCGACACGTGTATTAGCGAACGAATCTCCGTCGTCCGCTCGTGCGCTTAATGGGATAATTTTCATTCTTAACCCCGTATTTTTGTAATTTAATTTTGTCCTGTAAATAAAGTATAGTGTGTAAAATAAATTAGAACTTTTGCATAAAGGACCTCGAACCTTCTTGTATTTTCTTTTAGGTCCATTCCATGTCACCTCACGTGCCGTCCCACGTGAGGTGGTAAAATTGCATTTATACCCCTATAACTTTTTGTATTTATTTTTCGGTCAAAGAAATTGAAATTCACGTGATATATTTATGTAAAAATTACTGTGAGGCCCCTGAGATTCCTTGTAATTGCATTTTGGTCCGTCCTAGTTCGAATCACCTGCAGTCCCACGTGTTGGTAAAATTGCATATGCACTCTGGCGGGGTTTGAAATTGGAATTTAGTCATTAAAATTTAAAGGAACGTTGCAAACTTTTGGTGTATTTGCACTGAGCTCCCTCACTTGTATTTTATTTAATGCCCTTGGCTGGACTTTTATTTTTGTGACTTTTATCTTATTATTAAAAATAGGTACTTAGTTCTTAAAATCCACAAAAATAGGATTAGATGCTCCATGCATTGTACTTACACGCCACATGTCCACTTTGCATTTTTTGCATTTTATCTATTTTGAAATTAAAAAATGATCTTAAATAGACCCTGTCTAATTTATAAAATACCAAAAAATTATAAAAAATTTTTGAAAAAATCCAAAAAAAATTACATATGGTATATTTTGATATCTATTGAGTCCAGAAATAAAAAACCCTAAAAAATAGAAAAAGAAAATATAAAAATTTCAAGAAGCTCCAAAATCCTAAAAAATATAAAAACTCTTCAAAAATACCACAAATATGTTTTCCTATTGTATAATTATCTATATATTATTATTTATGTACTAAAATTAATTTGGTTGTTTTGGAACTTATTTACTATTTTTTTAAACCCAAATTAATTTTGGATTATTTATTAATCCCATATTTGGGATAATTTTGACTTTAAAAATACATAAAAATTAGCAAAAATTTCTGGAAAAATTCAAAAACATTAGAAAAATATTAGAAACCCTAGAACAAATTATTTTATGAAATTTGTTTAGATTTAATAATTTTATAAATATATTCCTATGTATTGTGTGAATAAAGCCTTATATAGGCTATATTGTTTTTTATATAAAAAGAAATATAAAGAGATAAAAATACAAAAAGAAAATATAAAATTAGAAAATTAAAAATCAACTAAAAATTATAAAACCAAAAATAAAAATAAAAAAAAATTAAAAATTCAAAACCCACAAAAACAATAACATGGACAAGAAAAGAATTGAATAATTTTGCGCATTCATTTTTTGCCCCCTAACCGTTTGCTCCCAATGTTCGACCGCTACACATGCTTATACACTATACACATTTGCTTGTAGATTTATAATAAATTTTAACTCCACATTTTTTCTATTCATTGCTTGATATTTATTGTGGATTAATTGTTGATTAATCGAGATTTGTCGAGCGGTCAACGCATTGCCTGGATCTCTCGCCTTGTGAGATTTCTAGACCCTCTGTAGATCCCGATCATCACGGGATTTTGATGCAATTATTACATAAAAGTGTACATCATATATAAATTTTCAAGACTATAAAGAAAATTTAGATCGATGGGTACAAGTGAAGATTACCCCTTTATTACGCGCCATCCGACGAAGCTAACGATGCCACATCGCTTCACTAATGCGATAAACGGTCGAGATTGGCAGATAATGCTTTGCCCGTGCACAACTTTGATTAATCTCATATTCATATACATTATTTATCTAGAATATCTCTATATCATAAGAAAACTAATAAAATTCACTAACAATTAGTGCTAATTAGTTATACAATATTGTGAATAAATAATCCTAATTATTGTGCATTAATAACTCTATTATCCTACCTTTTATCTTATGTGTTTATTAATCATAAAAATCCTATAAAAATATTAATATTATAAAAAAATAATTTGACATTAAGTATAAAATAAAAATCCAAAAACTAAGAAAAAGCAATTAAAATAAGTAATCTTATTACTTGAAATTACTTATAAAAATATTACTATGTATATATGATGTATTTTCTATTTGAGTTCTACATGAAAGTTGTATGTCTCATTGAGATCTACAACTTTCATGTTGATGGCCTTTTAATTTGAATTCTCTAGCTATTATGTTCTTATTTTTCATTGTATTTTTTATTTTTTTTCCAAATTCTCATTGGGCCACGTAACTCCTTTAGATCAGGATACATGACCCAACTCTTCAGTTCTTTCTTCCCGATCTTCTAGATCGAATGACCATGCTTCCATCTTCCCCGTTTCACTAATGGACCACAAGATCAAGCTTGATCAGGCGATCAACATCGTCCGCTTCCATTGTATCTTTCATCGTTGGATCTCAATCCAACAGTACTTCCATGTCGTCAACCTACAATATCCTCCTCTACGAAGCAACACAAGTTGCTAACCACCTATCTTCAACCAATTTCCCCTACTTCTTTAATAACCTCCCCAGCCAACCTCTGTCGTTGTTCTCTTCATCTAATTCCCATCTACCTCGGTAACATCTTAATTCCCCTATCCCCGACTTCCCCACCTGGAAACCTCTTCTCGCCAACCACTCCCTCCTCAAATTCTCCCTATTTGCCTCTATTAACCGTTATCCGCCCCTTGTGTGAGCCACCTCCTAGCCTATTCTACCTTTCTGTGATATAGAAATGGTGAGTGAGAGAGCGATGATGGAGACCTAACTCCGGTGATATCCAAGGCGAGCTCTGCCTTGCTGCAACCATATCCAGAACTGCTCGAGCTCAGTTCTGCATCCCATAAGCTGACGCGAAGATCATAGAAGCTTTAAAGCTTCTTGATAGGCCTAGATTCTTCTTCAAATCCATCATTTTCGTCATCAGGTAAGCTTTCAAATCTTAATTTTCTTATGTTTTATCCATTTTTATTTTCATTCAATCATATATTTAATCGTCCATCTGATAAGCTTGATACCATCGCCACACACCCATGATCCACGCATGAACTCTAGTTAAATCCCTCCACTTCTCCATTGATGTATCCACTTCAATCCATCTCCTTTTTCTGTAGAGAAGAATGACCCACTAGGGTTTGATCTCCCTACTCCAGGAGTCCTTTAGTTCATTCACATATCATCGCAAAAGATTTTCCAATGAATGTGCTTTATTTCTAACCCATACAAGAGTTCAATGGTAGGAACTACATCAGTGTATACTTACATAGTGTATACTTACAAGATTTTTAGAAATGTTTTGAAATTCTTTTACAGTTTTTGGAAAACTATTGCAAATATTTTTGACCTTTGGACTTTTCAAAATTTTATGGATTTTTTGAATACAGGTTGTTAAAAGAAACATATACAAAGGTAAAGAGTTCTTTACGTAAGAAATTTACAGGTTGAGAGTTAGTGATTATTTACAAGGTTTATGTACATCCTTTATGCAGTTTGGAATTATATTTGGGCTATTATTTACACCTTATTCTCAAAACATTTAAAAAATATTTTTGCAAACATTTTGAGAACTTATTTTTTGCAAATAGTTTTGACAAATATTTTTACAAACAATTACCAACATTGAAATCATTTTGCAAATATTTTCCAAACACTATATATAGATTTTTCAAAAGATTTTGCATTTCAAATCATATGCAAATAAATTTTAAAAGGATTTTATTTACACAAAAAAATAAATGTTTACAAACAAATTAATTTTTCAAAGATTTGCAAATGTTGTGCAAAAGTTTTCCAAACAATTTTCAAAAGAGTTTTCAAAGCATTTTCAAAACTTGTTTCAAATCATTTTGAAAAAAGATTAAATCAAATGTATTACTTGTACTTAAAAAAATTATGTATGATTTATTAATTATCCATATTATTGAAATAGGAGAAGTACGAGTTATGGCTAAAATATATACAACGTATATACGACCCCCCTGTACTTAGCTTAAGCTATGTCCTCATAGATTGGAGAGAAAGAAGGAAGACATAACTAATACAAAGTGTAGAACAATCCATACAACAATGACTAAAGAATCAATCAATGAGAATTGACTGACCCACCGATGAATCTCCATTTCATTGTCTTTATTATATCATTTTGGCCTTTAAACCCTAGTTAAATGCATGTATATAACATTATTTTACATAAATTAACATTCATTATTTATTGTATAAATATTGTATAAAAACATGGTTTAAAACCAAAATAAAAGAATAAAGAAAAGAAAATAAATAATAAATCCTGAGATCAAGTCAAGAATTAATTGGGTCGACAAGGATAATGTAGGGGGAGATAAGGGTCAATAACACAATAAAAACCCTAATTTTTAGCCTTCAGTAACTCATTTTGGGACCAATTTTATTCTTTATTATTTATATCTCAAATAAAGAAACTTTGTACATGAAAGTTGTAGATAAAAATATAAAGAAAAATAGAAAATTTATTTCATATAAAAATGATGCATACTGTGCATTCTATGCTTAGAATAAAAATCCAAAACCTACACTTTCCATACCCATATCTTCTTCATATGAATCAAAATGCATCAAAATCACTTTAATTGTATAGAACATTTTATAAGATATTTAATAAAATCTAAATTATAAATAAAACAAAAATATATATTATATAGGTAAATATACCTCTAACTGTACTTGTAAATAATAACTTATAATAAATTAATCTATCAAAATAAATAAAAATTGTATTAAAATACTACCTAAAATAATAAAAAAATATTTTATAACTTTTATATTTTTAATTTATTTATTATTTTATTTTTAATTATTTGTTATTTTCTCATTATTTTGTAGTGTAGTGTCCTTGGGACCAATGGGATGCCACCATTCATTGACAGTGTGTCGACTTTTATAATCCGCATCCAAGCCCTATCGGAATGCCTACACCCCTCTCTTCTCGAATTTCTTCTTCATGATAACAGGCTCGAGGCCTTGTAACTCCTTCACATGATCTCTTCTCCATTCATCCAGGATATACGCCAAATTCTCTCATAGGGTCGAGCATCATTGAGACACTCGCCAACCCTAGGAGGAGACCCTTCCGTTCTTCGCTTGTACATAAGCCATCCCTTCTCTTTTTTGATTTTTTTGTTCCCTTTTGCTCTGCTTTAACCCCCCAACTTGTGCCCTACAACTTGATCGCTATGCCATCGAGCTTGCCTCATGAATCCATGATTCTCACTCTTTATTATTTATTTTAGTTCTTCTTTTTGGCAAAACACCCTATCAATACCTATAAATACAATGAAGTAGCTTTCTGCATGCTTGTGTTAATAATGCATAATTAGCATGTTTTTGGCAAAATAAAATAATAAAGGAAAAATAAAAAGAATGAAGTATTTAGATTAAATAAAAAGTGACCCAAATCTCAAGAAAAGGTCAAGACTTGACCTGATCGCAAAATAAAATAAGTAGAGAGAGATAGGGTCTACTATGTATTGTACATATCTCCTATACTTATACATATTATTTATCTATTTTTTTATAAAACCAAATTACTTTATTCTTTTACACCTTTTTATATAGTTTTAATAAATTTATAAAAATAAAATAAAAATTAGAAAATTAAAAGAAAAATAAAAATAAAATCACCAAACCTTGGTATAAAATACTCATGTACATATCCATCCATTAGCTATGTTATACCTTTAAATAATCTATAAAATAAAATACAAATTATTTTAGACTTATAAAATTATGTTTTGAACAAATAAAATATAAAATAATGCTATTTGTGTAAAAATAATAAAATAAAAATACTCGTACATAATACCTATGTATATTATACATGTATATACTGTATATACATTATTTTATTTTTCATAAAAATAATTAAAAATAAAAAAATGGTTTATAAAATAATAATCATTTTCTATTTTTTATACTTTTTAATTTAAATTCATTTTATTATTTTTATCCCATTTTCTTTGAAATTTGTAAATCTTATTTTCTGATTGGTCTGGTTGGGATCGTTAACCCTAGTCAATGTCCCCTTCCAGATTGGGTCGGGTCGAATGCCTATCGCCAGAGCATTTTCTCAAACTTTTCATGCCCGAACCTGACCTCCTCTCCTCTTGATTCATGTGCTCGATTGAATCCTGATGATCCATGATCCTCGTAGATCCCTAGGCGCAGCCGGATCTGCTTAGGATTCTGCATGTCGCCCCGATCTTCTTGGACACTAGGCAGTCTATAATTCCTCTCTTCAGCCTCCATAGCGACAAAGCTCATCCCTCGCACCACCACATACCCTGATTAACCTTTCTCGCAGTGATAGCCATAGGAGGAGTGCCTTAGGATTCATCGGAGGTGCGTGGAGACTCGACGCTCCATACGTGGTCGGAGCTCCACCGTGTGCAGCCTCCTAGCTAGCCGTAGTTCGGTTGAGGCTAAGACCTCGACGTCCACCTTTGCCTAAAGCTCAGGAACTCATCCAAACTTTCAGGTATCACTTATTTCATCTTCATTTCTCGTTTCGACTCCATCTATCATTTCATCTTCGCCGCACACTCTCTTCTCTGGCCACGCCGGTCAGCCCCGATACCCATCACCTTCCGTTCAGATTGACTCATCATTTCACCTTGCATCTTCTCATGTGACATGTTCCCCCTTAGGCTCGACCATCATGTCGAGATTAGGTCAGGCTTCTTCCTTCACTTTCGTCGGAAGCCCAAAACACTGTCCACCGCATCTTCTTTTATCTCCAACTGTAATAACCAAGTCTGGAGAATCGCCCCGAGTCCCCTCTACCCTTGATAGGTCCTAACATGTGCAAGGAGAGCATTTCAACCCTCCAACTGCTCAGGGAAGCAGCTCCAGGCGAGCAACCACTGCCACGCTCATCCGACTGGCATCGCCTCTATCAAAGCCCCTCGTTCGACGTAGACTACTTCCACATTCCTGCTAGAGCCCTCAGATCTTTCATCGAAACATCGGATCCCCTCTGATGCTCGGTTGAAAGTCGCCAGAGGTGAGTTCTTGCAGATCATCTCTTGCCCGTCGGATCAGACCTGCCTTTACCAGATAGCATATCAGCTGCCCGACCGTACAACCTTTTGGTCATTGGATCATAGCATCTGACGCATCTGCCCCACACATTCCATACATTCCCTGCACTATCAGATCACACAGCAGCGGTTGGTCAGAGCCATATGCCATCGTCAGCTCCATATGCGCCACGTGTCCCTGCCTTGGGTATATTTCCTTAGTGCCCACACATGTTTTTGCCTTTATATTTAGTCCATTAAATAAATGTTGTAGTTCAATAAATTTACAGTTCGGACCTTATAGTTCGTGGTATTTGCATTTTAGTCCCTATGAGTTTGAAGTACATGCGTGCTCACGTGATTTTTGGGTCATTTGCAGTTCTTGCCCTTGAACTTTTATGTTGTTACTGCTTAAATGTTGAGTTTCTAAAAATTGCATTTATGCCCTGTGCGTACAAAATTGACCATGAGCGTGACTTGAATGGACTTTTTGTGAAATCACTCCTGGATTTTTATTTTCAGCTCCTGACTTGGTCTATAAACATAAATTAATTGCGATTTGGTCCCTGTGAATTGTAATTAAATACTTGCTTTTAATTGGACTTAATAAATATTAAATTAATTTGAGAAATTATATAAAAATTACCATGGGATTCTGTTAGTGTGCAATATTTATTATAATTTTGTTAGATCTTTTATTTTTAGAAATTCAAAAACCCATAAAAAGGTCTTTGTTTGCCTTATAAAAATTATAAAAAAATCGAAAAATACTTTAAAAATTCTATAAAATTTCTATATGTGTCTTTTTCCTTGATTTGCCTCTAGCTTTAATTTTGTTTGAAAATTCACTTTAACTTCTATTTTATCACAAAATTGCTAATTAGGACTTAATGCATTTTAATTATTTGTAATTTGCTATTGAGTCTTGAATGTGTGCTCTTTTGAGTTTTGAGCCTTATTTGATTTTTATAAAATCACAAAAACATTTGAAAAGATCTAAAAAATTTCCAAAAAATACATTAAACCCCATAAAACCTAAAAGTATTTTTACTTTAATTTTCTAACTATTTTTGTTTATTTAAAAATCCAAAAAGATTGTTGTGTTTGCTTTCTTTGATTTTTGTGCTTGTGTGCTTTATTCAAAAAATAAAAATCTAAAATTTAAAAACCACTAAAATTTATTTTATTTTGGGAAATTTGACTACTTCTTACTTCTCTCGTGCTCCTTATATTCGACCATGGTGGCCATACCAGGTAAATAAAATACTGAACCACTTGCATACTTGATTGTTTGATTTTCTTTGTCGATTGATCGCGCTTAGTGATTTGGGTCAAAATGACCATTGATTATTTGCATACTTAACTCCACGTCGCTGAGCGTGTCGTCATTGCCCAACCATTTTGTGATGAGGACATGCAGTGTAGAGGTGGTTCCCACCAATCTCCGACGAGCTTCGCCGTCGAGGTTCACCTTCTTGGCCATGGCCAAGTTGAGGTTAGATTTTTCATTTCTTATGTAGATTTAATTGTAGCTTTCGATTCTGCATCTTAATTTAGATTTTGATTAATGTTTTGACTTATATTTTAGAATTTTATCTTCGCCAGAGCATGTAAGATCCGACCACCATTCTTCACCGTTACACCATGTTTCTACCACACATTTTCACCTCACCACCTTATCCTGACGTTTCTCCATTGTACATGGCACCCATCTCAATCATATTCGCTTTAGATCTAGACTTTGCGGTCCTTTCCACTACCCATCGCTGGACCTCGCCGCCCGTACCCATCCCACCTTCATTCCATGCCTAATTGGGTCGAGGCAGTTTGCCCTCGACCCATCTTCTTCCAGTGCAGGTCTCCTAAGCCTAAAGTCTATTGGAGTCATTTTTGAAATCAGAGGAGGTCCCATGTACCCCAAACTCCTCTGATATCATGGTAGCACTACGATGATCCTTCAAGTCTTTTGAAGCAATCAACAACCGAGCACCATCGGGAGAAATGATTTGAGCCACACAGTTTTGAAGGATATGACCGGAGGTGCAAGATGGAGCATATCGAAGCCACCTGGAGCGCAGTTCTTCGCATGTTCATCCAAGACCCTCCGGAGTCATCCGATCATCGTCGTTCTCCTATGTGTACAAGAGACGAGGAATCAACCCATGCATCAGTTGTTGGATCCCCCTCTGGGATCTAATCCTAGACGTCCAAGCCCAAATCATCAACGTACCATCTATAACTGACACGTGAATAAGTGAGTGCCCGCTCACGCACATGGGGGTAAATTTCATATCATCATCCTGATTTTGTTGTGTTTTTATTTAGTTCTATAATATTTAAATCATGCTTTATATTTTATGGGTCATTTGCAACGAGACCCCTGAACTTTTGTGATATTACATTTCCAGTCCAATTTAGTATACGTGTCATCCCACCTGAGTTGGGCATTTTGCATAGAAGCTCTTGCTACTTTTTGTATTCATAGTTAAATATTTAAAGTTTGAATATTAATTATAAACTTTTGGATTATTTTCATTGTAGCCATTGACTTTTATTTTATTTGCAAATGTACCATGTTAGTTTATTTACTTTTTGTATTGTTTTCTATTTTTAAAATATCATTCTTGCTCCAAAAAATATAAAAAAAGTATTTGTGCCTCTTTGCAAGCCTTTCTACATTGTATAATTAGTTTGCATTTTAGGCATTTTTCTATTATAAAAAATCAAAATAGCACAATTTTATTCCTGATTGCATTAAAAAATACTTAAAATTAGAAACCTTTTTAAAAAATTACAAAAATATACTCTTATTATTATAGTATTTTATAAGTCTAGACCAAGAACCACTGAAAATAGGGAAAAAATCTTAAAAGTTAATAAGCTCCAAAATCCTCATAAAAATTATAAAAACTCTTGACAAAGTCTAAAAATATTTTTTCTTATTCAATATTTTTATTTAAAGATATTAATATATATTAAAATTGATTTGGAAAGTTTTTAACCTTTTTTATGTTTTATCCTCTTATAGATTCAGTTTACTTAAAGTCTATTTTTTTTACTTTTTCCAATTTTTATAAATAAATAATGGCAAAATTTTCCCAAAATCACAAAAATAGTATAAAAATATAAAATGCCTAAAATTAGTTTATTATGTAAATTTTTATTATTTATAATCTTATTTATAACTACTATACCCTATCTTGTATAATATACTTATATAGGTATATATATTTATTATATATCTAAAATGAAAAAGGAAATTAAAAATCATAAATTCATAAAAAGAAATAAAACTTATAAATTTTAGAGTTTTAAAAAGAAAGAATTAAAAATTAATTAAATTAAAATTTACAAAAATCTAAGTAAATAGTATGCATATATATATACATCTATACCTATATTATTTGTTAATTGTTCATTTATAAATAATATTCTATGCTACCACGTATTGTTCCCTGAGTTCAACGCGTACGTGCTTGTCCGCTATACACATTAATTGTAGGGCCTGATTATTCTTGCTTGATTCTACTTAATGTGGGTTGATTGTTGCTTTGTTGAGTGTCGAGTTCGGTCACTTCAGCGACTATGTTCCAACCTTGTGTGGAAAATAAGACCGACTCTAATACCTTCAGTTAAACACCCCCTATACTTAGGATAAAATAATCCTAAGTATAAAAGATTGTATACAAAGCATGGAGGGTCAAGGCTGAGAATATACGAACTAATTGGTTGGACTTGTCCCCCTATACTTAGAGTAAAATATCCCTTTAAAAATCTAAATGGTAGTTTAAATTAAGTTTAAATAACTCAATGGATGATAGCTTAGATGATGTGTAACCATATCTAAATCATCTTCGATAAATTGAAAATGGCTAGTTGACTCGTTTAACTTTAAGCAAAATTTTGATTTGTTGATGATATAGAGCTTTGTCAACAACTCTGGAAAATTGTCGACTATTGTAACTTGATAACAATGATATTGAAATCGAATCGGATCAGCTTGGTCCGGTTAATCGATTTTTACGATTTGGACCAAATTGGCACAATTTGGTTCGACCACTGGTCTGATCGGTTATTTGCAACTCGAATTAATCAAAATTTAAGTTCTCAACCACAATTAAAATTTGATTTTTTATTAAAAAAATAATAGATGTGATGAATGTTTAATTCGTGACCTCTTGTAACCCATTACAAAATATTAATCAACTACTTCAATTCAACTTTTTGAAAGGGTTGGATAATAAATATAATTAAGCTATTATTGTGCTACTGTATTTAGTTCAAATATTATTTATATCTACATGAATAAAATTTCATTTCGAAAATATTTTATATATAAAGTGAGATATTTTAATTGTTTGTTCATTTTTTAATTTTTTTCAAGTGTGTTTGAATGTGTATATTGTACATGTTCTAATACATTCCCGTTTAATTACTTGGTTCAACCATTTTTTCTTTGCTGATTTGGTTTAATCCAGTTTTCAAAAATAAATAGCATTATCATTCGGTCGAATTGGATTGATTCCTTGGTCCAACCTGATCCAGCCTTTTTGTTGGGATTTTTGGCTCAGTCTCCAGTTCCATCTCGAAAGCCTTGATCGAGAGCATACACAAGACATGATTTTTTAAGTGAATTTGATCTTAATTTTGATTTTGAGTTATATTATTAGGTTACTTATGGATTCAAATCAGTCAACTAATCATGGTCCTTTTTAGTCAGGTCACATCTAGGAGTTTCCTCATTTTTTTCAAGGACTACAAGTTCATAGATAATATTGCATTCTATCCAATCCCCACAATTTGTTTGGTCATTTCTACGTTATTAAAGTTACAGCCTGATTACAATGTGGTCTGGTGGAACTTTGAAATATATATGTATTTTGATTTATTAATGTTTCGTGATTCCTCAAAATTTGTCGCCATTTTATTGTAGTGCAATAGTTAAGGAATGCCATAAATTAGAATAAAAATAAAATATTGTTTGATAATATCCAATTGGTGCCCTAGATAGATTAATACCGAGAAAGTAATATCCCATTCATTGTTGCATGCAAACAACAAACCCCATCCGTCCAGTTACCTCATGAACAGGCACAAGGGCAGCTCCTTTATTACATCGTTATGAAAGGCAAAATCTACGAAAATTATACAATAAATAGCAAGTAGTAGTTAAGGAGAGTGCCCTAGTGGTGGCCTCAATCCCTCATGGAAGAATTCTTCAGTTCCATCCAGAGGTAAAAAACCAGCTTACTCTGCATGTTTACGTTCACGTAAAAGTGCACAATACTCTAGAGCCCGTAGTAAAATGTTATATTATATTATTATCCTATATATTTTATCTATCTGTCTGTCTGTCTGTCCGGGCAAATACACACTGATATCAATTCTGCATGTTTTCTTATATATGTTTCCGCATTGAAATGGTGTTGTTGGATCTACTCGACCTGTTGGTGGAGAGCAAAGAAATTAAGACGAATATTAATACACTCCACACGTTGATATAACCAGGACGAAGATTTAAGGCATTGATACATGCCTGATATAGCAACTTGATCATGACAAGTACAGCAACTGATTAGGAAGGGGAGATGGACGTGCATCATATGCATGGAACTCTCTCACCGATTCCATTTACTCTGATGTAACATTTATTAATATCACAGGACTGGATATTTATGGAGTCAATATAATGGGGTCTTTCATGGCGTAGAGATGTACAAAAGAGAAGGGAGTGGCAAAAGCAGGAGATGCCAAATAGGCACAAAACCATAAGCCTCACAGCCACTGGTGATGGCAATCCACTCCACCCCGACACCATGGGCCCCCTCCCCCTCCGGCGTCACCTTTACTCTCCCTTACATATTCACACACCTCCCTTCCCCCACACCCTCCTGCCTCTCATTCATCTCTTATTCACACCCCTCCTGCCTGCTTCCACCTCATGTTGTACTCTTCAATCCATCAAGCTCATGTGGACGCCGCCGACTGGCTCAAGGTACGTTCGCTTCTCCTTCACGCCCACGTCGTTCTAAGTTGATGCCAGATGAATCGAACCAAATGGAGATCTCAAACCAGAAACAGAAGCGTATTTTCGTTAGGGCACAGAATGGGACGTAGCTTTTTCTTTAGGGCACCGAAAAAAATGCAGAGAGTGACACTCACTCACACTCACATGGACGAATCAGAGCAAGTACACGACATGCAACATCCGTACCCTGCAGTCGAATCTAACGAAGAGTGTGCTCTTTTATTCTTGTTGGTTGGTCGTGATTGGCAGGCCATTGTCCAGGACGAAGCAGCTCCCATGATCATGGACTCGTCCACGTCGCCCTCGCCTTCCGCTGACTTCCTCCAGCACCACCGTCCGCCCCCGCCTCCTCCTCCCCCACTTCCGCCCATGCTCGAGAGACGCCTCCGCCCGCCGCACGACCAGCCGCTCAAGTGTCCCCGCTGCGACTCCACCCACACCAAGTTCTGCTACTATAACAACTACAGCCTCTCGCAGCCGCGCTACTTCTGCAAGACGTGCCGGAGGTACTGGACCAAGGGCGGCTCCCTCCGCAACGTGCCGGTGGGTGGGGGTTGCCGCAAGAACAAGCGGTCCGGGGGAGCGAAGAAGGCGGCATCGGCGGAGTACCCGATGCCAATCGAGCAATTCCCGCCTCCCACCAGCGGGAATGGGTATCTGGATATGGGGCCCGGATCCACCAAGCTACACCTCTCGACGCTCTCGGGGCTCCTGCCGCCTCTCTCGCATGGAGAGAGTCCGAGGGGACTGAGCAACTTCATGGAGTGCAAGTATGGCTCCATCTTCAACGGCACTGATGTCGGCGAATCTAAGTTCGGGGGAATTTTCGCCGATCCAAGGGAGCAATTCGTCATGGGATTTGACGGTAATGCTGGCGATGATCACGGTGCCATCTCCGGATTCGACGAGGCTAGCAACGGGTTCAGCGTATCCACCGCCTTCGGCGGTGTATCACCGCTCGGATTCTCGATGGACTTAGGCTCCCACGGCGCGCTGGTCGAGAATTATCAGAGACTGGCGCTCCCTTGGAACGGCGACGCAATCAGCACGGTCGATACGAAGCCGGATAGCAAGATGCTGACTCTGGAGTGGCAGGAGCAGTGCAGGGAGGTGGGACAGGAGCAGTTCGCAGCGTACTCCGCGGCGAACGGGGTCAGGGGGCTGTTGGGCGCTGGAGTTGTGAATAACCACCACCACGTCAGCTCGTCGGCGGCGCCCAACCACCTGATCTAGAGGCCTTTGGTTTAGCTTCCCTCCGTCCGTCGGTGTGAGTTTTGGCTGTTTAGTTTGCTTCTCCTTCTCTCCTCTCCTCTCCCTTTTTTTGCTCTTTCTCCCTTTTCTTTAGGTTTGAGAGCTTGGCGGCAATGCTTTTGAAAGTTGAGTCCACCAGAGCAAATGTTCACTCTTTTTTATATGGTAATATAAAATATTAGCAAAAGGTTGCGTGGAAAGGTCGCAACTCGCAAGGCGAGATACGTACAGTAAACAGGCGAGGGGGTAGAAACAAATTATCGTTAAATTTTATTTCCCATATTTTAATTCTTAATCATTGGACAAGATTTTATGCATCAATATCCCGACCAATGGCTAATTGATTCAACCTTGTATAAAAATAGGACGGCATTGCATTAATCAGAATAAAGTCATTATCATATCTTCTATAGAGGAGGGAGATCAACCAGACCCTACAGAGGCGATCATGTGATCTCACAAGGCGAGAGCACAATCGCTGAAGTGACTGCTCATGAGAGCCGATTGAGTCAACAATTAACCCACAGATGAACGATGGAACAGTGCAATATGGAGTGAGCTAAAATTTATTTATTATAACCCAGATAAATTGTGTATAGTGCGCAAGTATTCTGGGTGTCGACCCATTGAGAGCTATGAGTATAAGCTAACAATTATTGTCTATAAAGAATTACGAACAACTATTTTTTATTTTTTTTCGATTTTTAAAAAGTTTTAGGGTTTTTAATTATATTTATTTTTTATGTATTTTGTTTAATTTTATATTATTTTTTTAATTTTAGTAATTTTATTTTCTTTTTATATTTTCTGAGTTTTACTTTCTTTTTATTGTTAAGATATATTAAGTGTGTGTGTGTGTATATATATATATATAACTATGCAGAATAATATGTATAATATAAGTAATATATATGCAATATATATGTATGTAAAATTTAATAAAAATAGGAATAGTCCTTTTTATTTTCATAAAGGTATTAAAAATATTTATATGTATTTGTATTAATAATGATATTAATATTAATAAGTATAGAAGTATATAAGTAATAATATGTATATATAATATATATAGGTTTTTATATTTATAAATATATCTATAAATGCTAAAAAAATATAAATAAATTGTGTTTTTTTTTGTAATTTTCTATCTTTTTTGTAGATTTTTTAGTAATTTTTGCTATATTTTAGGTATTTTTAAAGTCCAAAATACTCTAAAACATGGAGTAATTAATAGGCCAAATTATTTTGAGATTTAAAAATATAAAATAAACTCAAAATTTCTCAAAACTAATTTTAATATGTAGTATATAGTACATAAGAAATATACATGAGAAAACTAATTTCTTTGGTGTTTTATAAAATATTTTCTAATTTTTTAAGGCTATGAGATATTTTATTTTTTAAGGTTTTCTGTTGATTTTTTTGTGATTTTTGGTCTATAGCTATATTCTACAGTAATATATAATATCTATTTTTTTGAATTTTTAAAAAGTATTTTCCTAAAAATTTTATATTTTTATATCTAAAATGGAAATAAATATATCTTTTTATTTTTAATAAATGAAAAATAACAAGTAAATGCTACATAAAATGCATGATGTAAATAAACACGTGATTCCACATTTATTGTAATTTTTCCATGAATTTACATTCACAAGTGCTATTTAATCTAAAATAAAAGGCATAAAATTAATTATTCTAGCTTGGTAGGGGTATATTTGCAGTATAAATAAAGATCAAGGAGTTACATGTAAAATACCCAAAAGTTTTGAATAAATTTACAAATAGATGAAAATCAAATGAAAATGTCGAAGGGGATTCGATGCAAGTTGTCAACTCATGTGGGGCACCATGTGAGCTGACCTGTCACTGGACCCACATGCAATTCCCCAGACAAGCGCATGCCAATTATAATTTTCACGCAAAAGTTTGAACATGATTCAATATCCACAGGATAAAATATTAAAATTATAAAAATACATGGGCTACTCAATAAATTATCCCTTCAATAATGCACGATCGGAGGGCGGAGAGGCATCCACGTGGCTTAATGTGCATCTCTAGAGAGGCTTCTCTTTATTTTGAATCAAGGACCGAGATTAGATCTGGCCCCCCATCCTATCCGACGGTGGAGGGGTACCTGGAAGAACTCCTGAAGAGCTCTCTACCGATGAGCTTGATTTACTGATTCCGCTCGTATCCGACCTCCTCCTCTTCGACTGAGCCGATCCTCTCCTTCCTGGGACTCTTACGCGTCAGCAGGTATCCTCCAAGATGTCTGGGGCTCATCGGAGGAGTCCTGGAACTTGAAGCAACTGGAGCTCCTATTCTAACATTTGAATGGCGCTCTATGTGTTTATCCCATTCACGGACATGCACCAAAAGGTTAAGGGGCTCGAGTTGGACGTGTTGGCCCTTAGAACGAAGATGAAAGCACATGTGGGAGGTGAGTCGATGGGACTCCGGCAAAGGTGACGAAGGTGGAGTTCGGTGTCTCAATTCCATGCGAGAATCGAGATGAAAATATACTACAAAAAAGGAGGGATTAGCGTGCACAGCTATGCATGCACGAGGCGAGCACATGTGCTCGCTCAGCAATGGGCGAGCACACGAAGAGCACATGTTCTCGCCCATGGGGGTCGCTGGTTTGAATTATGTGGATGGGCGCGATTACCAATTTGGGCGAGCACATGTGCTTGCTTACATGTGCTCGCCCACTTGAATTTCTTACGCGTATAAATTTAGCGCCTGCTAAATTATGGGTGAGCACTTGGTGATGGCCTGGCGAGCACTTAAGTGTGCTCGCCCAGGTCTGTAAACAGAACCTCGCGCGACCCCTTCTTCCTCATTCTCACGCATTCGTCTCCCAAAACCTTCCCTCCGGCGACCCGCCACCCCTCCGCCCTGACACCGGCGCCCACCATTTGCGTCTTTTGAGTAAATATACATCTACCATTCAGTATAATCCTTCCTCCTTTCTCTTTTTTTAAGATTTCATTACATATTTGTATTGTTTCGATAGTTTAGGGTTTCAATTTTTTATTTTTTTTGTTGAATGTAGTGTATTGTTTTGATAGTTTAAATGTTTTTTACTTGTTTAGGATAATAGTTGATCACTATAGTGTTGTAATTTCGATTGTGGTTGTCTCAATAATATGTATAATTTTATGCCCTGTAGGTGTTCGATAAAATGCCTCAACCAACATTATGTTTAGACTTTGTAAATTATACATGATAAAATGTCCATTACAACATCTACACTAGTTAGTATTGTTAGTTTTCTTAAAAAGATTAGTTATGAAACTTGCGAATAACATTAGTTAGCCAACTTCAATAGTGTAGATATTGGATATGATGAACATCATTAATAATAGTTTGAAAATTTCATATCGTGTTGATATGAGATATGATATACACCAATGTTTCCTTTGTGCTAATTATTTATCACATTAAATTCTAGTTAATATAATCAATTATATCACATTAACTTATAGTTAGGTTAATTAATTATAAGGCAAAGATGCTAACCACTAATTAGAATATTAAATCGCACAAAATCCTTCACACACAGTGCGTCCTTCAACACAAGATGGTGTGTGGCCCTACACAACGGGAGGCGTGTGCAACACATTGGAGGATTTGATCACCTCTAACTGTGTTATATTTTTTAATTTTTTCACAGCACTATTGGACTCACTTTGGGATGTTTATCCCAGACCAATGGTTGTGGATTTTGATGTTTGCAGGTTCGAATTTTTTTTGCAGGTGCCCATTAACTCTTAGTGACCCAAGCACTGTATTAGGCACTAAATAAGGATCCCACTTATCCCTATCCCCATCGTTAACCAGCCAAATATACGTAATTTCCCTGTTAATATAAATGAATAAATATTTTAAAATTATTTTATAGTCTCATTTATAGCACTTACAAATGTATGACGTAAAGTGATCTTAAAATATTACATTTATATTAGCTTTCCTTAGTTCGGAGATCCCGGACTAAGGGGGTCCGTAAGGATTCAAACTTACTAAAAGGTGATCGTTGTCACAAGCTCTTTATTTCTTACGGAAATTCGGTTCATAACCCCTTCCTCTTCGGTATACCAAATCAATCATAATTTACTATCGAAATAATCATTAATATGATTATTTTGAAAGTTAATTGTGATTGATTTATGAGGTATACGGGAGAGGTGTAGGGTTATGCTGTCGAATTTTCGTTAGAAATAAAGATGCTTGTGACAACGATCATCTTTTAGTAAGTTTGAATCTTTATGGACGGGCTCTAGTGATAACATAATTAATGCACTTCTCTTCTCATCTTTTATCTCAGTAATGGGATACATTTAGATATCCTCAATTTCCTAAATTTGATATTATAAATTATTTAATTCAGGTTCATCAATATGACAAATAGAGAGTGGATGTACAACCGTATAGTAGATGGACGTTGTGGATGCTCTTTCAGATGTTAACCGATTTTTTCAGGTGTTATGCTCGTCACGTATACACCGCATGGAGATGGATTATCTTCATAAAAATATTCCTGTGATTATGTGTAACCTGGAGAAGATATTTCCTCCTTCATTTTTTGATTCGATGGAGCATCTGATGATTCATATTCTATGGGAAGCAAAAGTAGGAGGGCCGATAAAATATCGTTGGATGTACCCATTTGAAAGGTAATTAAATATATTATAATCTCCTTGCATTATTTACTATTTCAACTAAATGTTTAACCTACTTTATTATAGGTTTATGTTTTTTCTTAAAAGAAAGGTCCGAAACAAAAGTAAAGATTCTGCGCAAGATATCTTCCGGAAGATGTGGAGACTATCCACAATAGATACAGGAGGAATGAGACAATTTATTCCGATGAAGATCCTTGTATCAGTATCTTTCGTCCATCCACTCATCTGATAGGAAAAGCAACTGAACGTTTCTTATCGAAACAAGAGAAGGATGCTGCAGAGTTATATGTATTAGACAATTGCGAGGAAATAACACCATATGTTCAGTAAGTATACTTTATGTATATATTCATGTACGAGTAATACTTATGTTTCTCTTACCAATTTTAGGGAATTTATAAAGAAAATTATGGAGGAAAATCCTATGTATTCAGATGAAGAAGTTCTGAGCGTCTATAGGAATCAATTTCCAGCTTGGTTTAAAGACCGCTCAAAACAGTTGGACGGTGGTGATTTCTATTCTCATATTTTAAAATATTTTGGAGAAGGCCCTGTTTATAAGGTCCGTTCATACAACTCTTGCTACAGAAGTGATGACTCCGAAAACTCAAAAAATGAAGAAATATCTTTTAATCCCACCGAAATAAATGATGAGATTAGTTGTAAGTTTTATTACACAATTATAATCGAATTAACTAAAATCTTAAGTAATAAATATGTAATTAACTATTACATCATTATTACAGTCATGGCAGGTTTTGGACGTGCCGAGGCGCATGGATCACATAGATCCAATCGTCCATCTTCCTCAGACACACCTTCGTCCAGTAGGCAGCCCACCCCGGATGCTGTTCTTGATTCACAGTCCGACGAGGTCCGTCGGGTGATAGCCTACTACGAGTCTCTTGGATATCCTCCGCCACCCTTTTACGTAGGAGGCTATAGAGAGCCATCTACCTCAGCAGCCCCTACAGGATTCCCATTCCAGGTCCCCATACCAGCACGGACATCGATGGGTTCTGACTCTCCTTCTTCTGGACGTCTGAGCACCTCCGTGCCTTTACCTACTGCAGTTGGACAGACGTTGGCGTCCCACCCTTTGTTGGAGGTTACGGCGGATGGGAGGTAAAATTTTTATAGATTTTATCATTAAAAATTTTCCAAATATTTATAAATTGTATCATAGTTAAAATTTCTAGCAAATGCAGGGATTTTCTTAATAGCAACAGGGTGGCAAAGGAGATAACCAACATAATAAAGACACACTTGACTTACATGCAATTTAGATGGTGTCGCATCCCTGCTGCAGAACAGGAGAGACTATTTGACATGTTTCTGGTAAGAAAAATTTCTAAGAAGTGATACAGAATTTTTTGGTCAAGTTTTTGTATCTGATAATTTGTTGTAATTTTCAGAGTAGGTTTCGCCTTGGCTCTGGTCTGGGGAAGGAGGCTTATCATAGAGCCTTCATTCGTTTGGCAGAAAAGAGAATGAGCGATACATTTTTCAAGGCAAGGAGAGACTTGCATGCGAAGACGGGATGCAAGGAGATGAATTTTGAGGAGATGAAGAGGTTCCCCCCCAACATGGTGTACGGAGGATAGGTATTGCACTTGTCAAATAATTTATAATAAACTTTTTAAAATAATCAATAATCATAACATAATCCTTGTAGATGGGTGGATTTCTGTGATGCATTCGTTGCGGATGTTGAGTTTTGAAGAAGATCTTTGGTGGGAAGAATAAACCGCTAGAAACAAAGGATTAAGTCGACAAGTGGCTCTAAAAGCTACAATCAGATTAGAGCGGAGATGATATTATGATTTAAAATTAATTTTTGGAGATCTGCTTTAATATAATACAATGTTGTTATTACATCTTAAAATTATTTTTCAGGTAGCTAGGTTGGAAAGGGAACCCTCTTTTCAGGAGTGGTGGTCGAGGTCCCATATGAGTGGGAGAGAAGGAGAGTCGCAATGGTCCACTCCTGAAGCTGGAGAATTGTTGGTAAGTCTATCAATTTATTTACTATTAAATGATATATTATAACTTATTTAAATATATTAAACTTTATATTTCAGGATCGTTATCTAGCACTATCTGCAGAAAAATGGGGTGTCGATACAACTGGAGAGCAACCACCATTTGATAAAACGATCTGGAAGCAGGTATATATAGATAAATATTATCTTACTATACTCATTTCTAATATATAATTTTATGTTAAACAATGAAAATCTTATAAGGTGTTGGAGGAGAGGGACGTTGTGGCGAACAGGAAGTAGACGCTTGGTGGTCTTCCTCCATATTATGTGGAGGAACATCGTCACTCCTATTCTGCATACTCTCAGCCGTCGTATACACAACCTCATCCGTCCCAATCATCAGTTCCAATGGAGTCACAGATGACGATGATGGTGGATCAGGTGACGAAGCTCCGAGAAGAGTTCACGACGTACATGTAAGTATTCTACTTATAAAATGAGTAATAATTTTATATTTCTATATCTATAAAATGCAAGTAATAGATATATATCTTCCATATATAATATAGGTCGCAAGGACGTGCATCTCAACCTGAAGAGATTGAATCTGATGACGAAGAGGAGGAGGAGAACGGTCCTGAAGAAGAGGCACGCATGTATGCGAGGTTCAAAGAAAAGGAGAAGGAAAAAAATAAATCAAAGCATGGCTAAATGTCTAAATTTTTTAGATCAAAGAAGAAGTAAATTTCTGTTGGTTTTGTCTTGTATTTTTGTTAAACTTTTAGCACATCTTTTAATTTATATGAACTTTGATAATATAATTTGTTGTAATTTACTTGTCGTTGCTACGGATAAATATTTGTAATATTTAGATGTTAAATTTGAATGTTTGTTTCTAAGTTCATGTATATTGCGTGAATTTCACTTGTCAGTGCTAGTTATCTTAGTTAACAAACTGCTATAATATATATACGCTTAGGGAGATCTTATAAGTACCTGCGGTGGTTTATTGGCAGGCTATACAGGTTCGACAGGACGTCAAAACCCCGTCGAACCTGTATAATTTTTTTCCTGGAAATCAGTTTGGGCAAGCACATGTGCTCGCCTGGTGCTCGACATATGCTCTCCGATTGATCGCCCTATTTAATAGAAGCGATCACATCGGCGAGCACATCTGTGCCTGCCCGATAGGCGGGCGAGCACAAAGCGTCCGAAAGTGCACGCCCACCAGTCGGAGCGACTCTCATAGCAGCGAACACGCTATGAACGAGCACATGTGCTCGCCCAACTCCCGGGCAAGCACATGGCGGGCACTAGGCGTGCACATAACGAGCATTTATGTGCACGTCAATCCTACCTTTTTTTGTAGTGATAGAGGGCTTTGATGGAAAAGTAATCTGGGAAGGAAATGAGATGAAAATGGAGTCAGAACGAGGTCGGGTCACGGTAGATTTAGTGTCAGAGATTAATGCTCCGACAATTTTGATTCTAAAGATTGTGTTAAACCTAAGACTAATTGATCAAATTAAAACCTAAACTAAGCTAAGGAATCTAAATGCAAGGAAAAGGGATTTACTTTGCAGTTCAATGGGCCCTGGAGCTTGGAGGAGGAGGAGATAACTAGAGACGAAGTTCGATGAACTTGGATTGTACAGATCATGCCCTTCTCCATGTCGATTAGGCTCGTATGCTTTCATTGTAACCATAGGCTTCAACGAGGTGATTGCTGAATCTATGATCCATCACCTTTATTATTTCATTTTGGCTAAAATCCTTGGTAAAATACATGTAAATACTCACTAATTTCCACTAATCAACATTCTAATCATAAATACTAATATTATATATTTAATAGTTATTTTATCCAAAATAAAATAATAAAGAGAAAATGAAAAATAAAAGAAAAAGAATGATGTATATAAAATATACAGACTGATCCTAACATCAAGATCGGGTCAATATTGACTTGGTTAACAAAATAAATAAGTAGGGGGAGATAAGGATCATAACTAATAAAAATATCAGAAAATCGAGACAATAAAAATATATTAAATATATTTTTCACATTATCAATATTTCACTTATTTTATTTATCACTAAGAAAATCCCAAATAAAAATATTTTCTTTATAAAAGTTTTTTATTAAAAAAATAAATCAATTTATAAAAATATCAGAAAAATGATTAAATATAAAATAAAATATTACAATGAACCGAAAAAACCGTAAAGCTGACTTCCAAGGTTCATAAATATTTATAGAAAACTTCAAACGAACCAAACTCACTTTTAAACTTTGTTTTATACTTAATATTATTTATTAATAATATCAAAAAATATTAGAATAAAATGAGTGAGTTTTGGCATTTGGGTCCCTTAGTCTATATGTACTATATGTAAAAAGTTCCTGATTTTCTAATTAATTAGCCATAGCTCCATTTAACCTAATTTATTTTCTAAAATAATTATAAAAAATAAAAAATAAAAAAATAGAAATAAACAAAATGCCAATAAATTCCGAAGCCATAAAGCCATGACCTAAATTTTCCAGACCTCACAACTCGATCATATGGACTCTGAATTAGGTAAACTTGGTTTTAAAGTTAATATTATTTAATTTTCTACAAAATGATACTGACTTCGCTAAAATCAGAGTTAATATGCAAAATGTAGGTTTTGGGACCACATTGATATATAATGCACTATGTAGCTTAATTTATATTTTTATGTTTATTTACTTTATTAATACTCTATTCTTAAATTAAAACAAATATTTATTTATTTATTTATTATTTATTTACTATTAATATTTAATTATTTATTAATTTTTTAAATTATTTAAATATATACTTAATTATTTAAAAAATTACTTATTTAATTAATTACGTAATTATTTAATTTATTTTATTGGTTATTTAGTTATATATTAATTAATTAATTAATTCTAATTAGTTATTATTTTAAATTAATTAAATAAATTATTTATTTTTTATTCGAACGTGACCTGCACGTCCAGCTCCTTGCCCCCTTTCTCCCCTAACTTTCTTCCTCTGCCACCTTCCTTCTTCTCCCTCCTCTCTCTCCTCTACCCAACTCCACTAGCAGCCACCAACACCCCATCGTTCTACATAAGTACACAAATACTTTGTCTAGTATATACATTATATTATACTGAATAAATACATAATCAATAAAAATACAGAATATATAAATATAATAAAAATACATATTAATGCCCAATATTATATACAATATATAGTATAAAATTAGTTTGAAAAATAAAAAGATATTCTATTATTAATAAATTATCTAAAAATAAAAATATAAAAAACTATGTAAATCATAAAAAAATAAAAAAAACATCTTTAAAATAAAATAAAAATTACCCTTAGTACATTTTCCTATATTTTACATAGAAAACCAAAACAAAATAAAACCAAATATTAAAATCCATTAAAAAAATCGAAGTACATAAAACTTTGAAAAAACATAACCAAATAAATAAAAACAATATAAAAACGTACAATATATCATTGTAAAGATAATTTCACCTACTTTACAGTATAAATAAAGTAAAAATATTTTCTTTTTGATTTCTATTTTCAAACTTATAATACCTTGTAGTTTTTAATAAAAAAATAGTTTTCTCACATTAAAAATAATTCAAAATCCATAAAAATTTTAAAACCTCTAAAAAAATTAATAAAATAGGAAATAAAATTAAAAGAATAAAAATAATAAAATAAAAAATAAATAAAAATTACAAAATATTTTCTAAATTTAAAAAATTACAAAATACTTAAAATTACACAAATAATATAAAATTCATGAAAACTAAATAAAAATTCAGAAAAATCCTAAAAAATAAATATAAATTAGGAAACCTATAAAAACTTAGTTTTTTATTATTTTACTCTAGTTTCTAAGTAGTTTGCCTCCCTTAGTTCGACACTCCCATACTAAACACTATACGAGTATAAATAAGACAAATATAAAATTTTCTGCTAAAATTTACGCGACCGACACAACGACACTATTCTCATTTTAGAATAGGAGTTTGGGTGGTTTTTCAGTGGTATCCTAATGGGGTTACGGGGAAGGATCGAGATCAAGAGCAGAAAGGAAGGACAGAGTGGATTTTTATAGACATGGCTTCCATGCAAAAAGGCGGAGAGAAGGCGGGAGTCTTGATGGTGGTAGGTGAAGATTCGACTATGGGCATGGGTGAGGAACAATAGGGTTATACGTTGGCAGTGGTCTAGAGGGATGATTTGCATTGATATGGCATAAAGAATTAGGAGAAGAAGGGGGTTACACGAGGTTCTTACAGAAAGGGGGGGCGGAGGGCTGGACAGCTGACCAGGAGGTCAATGGTCCAAGGTCGTTAGTTAGTCCGCGTGGACCAATCAGGAAAAAAAGAAAGTTTGAAATTGTTTTTAAGTTCAATTTAAAATAGTTAATGATTTTATTAATTTGGATTTTTTTTTAATTTTATGCAGTATTTAATTACAATTTTTATTTATTTTTACAAATTGATTTATTAAGTGTCACTATTTACATGTATGTATATAGGTAAATATGCCTATATTTTTTATCTTTTATTTTTTGTATTTTATATTTGATTAATTTATACATATAATTTATATGTTTATAAATTATTTAAATACGTACTTCTATATTTTTAGTATATTTTTCTGAATTGGTTTATGCACTTAAATAATTATGTATACTTATTTTATAAGTACTTTATGAATCAATATCTCGACCAATGGCTAATAGATTCAAACTTGTATAAAAAATAGTGGGCATTTCATTAATTAGAATAAAGTCATTATGATGTCTTCTATAGAGGAAGTTGATCAACCGGACCCTGTGGAGGTGGTCATGTGATCTCACAAGGTGAGAGAACAATCGCTGAAGTGACCGCTTGCGAGAGCCGATTGAGTCAATAATTAATCCACAGATGAAAGATGGAACAATGCAATACGGAGTGAGTTAAAATTTATTTGTACTAACCTGGATAAATTGTGTATAGTGTGCAAGTATTCTGAGTGTCGAACCACTGAGAGCTACGGGTATAAGCAAATAATTATTCACTATAAAGAATAAACAACAACTATTTTTGTGCATTATTAGATTTTTATTTTTTGTGGGTTTTCATTATATTTAATTTTTATGTACTTTCTTTAATTTCATATTATTTTGTAAAATTTTAAAAATTTTATTTTCTTTTTTATATTTTCTGATTTTTACTTTCTTTTTTTGTTAAGATATATTAAGTATATATAGCTTTATATAATAAAATGTATAATATAAGTAATATATACAATATATATCTGTGTAAAAATTTAATAAATAGAAATAGGAACAATCCTTTTAAATTTTTAATGGTAATAAAAATATATAGGTATTTGTATTAATAATAATATTAATACTAATAAGTATATAAGTAATAATATGTATATATAGCTGATGAATCTATCATTCATCACCTTTATTCTTTCATTTTATATAAAATCCTTGGTAAAATAATTTAAATAATCACTAATTCCAACTAATTAACATTCTAACCACAATTATTAATATTATATATTTAATACTTATTTTATCTAAAATAAAATAATAAAGAGAAAAAGAAAAATAAAAGAAAAGAAGGATGTATATAATATATACAGCCTGATCTTACCCTGAGACCAGGTCAATGTTGACCAGGTCGGTAATATAAATAAGGAGAGATAAGGATCCTAAACCGATATCAGAAAAATGCATTTAACACATTTTGTACATTGTAAATATTTCACCTATTTTACTCATCATCAAAGAAATTCCAAATCAAAATACTTTCTTTACTAAAGTTGTTTATAAAGATATATATTATTTTATAAAAATACAAAAAAATATTCAATATAAAAATAAAATATTATAATGAACTGAAAAAACCGTAAAAGCTGACTTCCGAGGTTCATAACTATTTATAGAAAACTCCAAACGGACCAAACTCACTTTTAAACTTTGTTTTATCCTTAATAATATTTATTAAAAATATCAAAAAAATATTAAAATAAAAGTGGTGAGTTTTGACATTTGTGCCCCGTTTTTATTTATGTATTATATGTAAAATCTTCCTATTTTTGAAATTAATTATTCTGAAACTTCGTTTAACCTCGTTCCTTTTCTAAGGCATTTCTAAAAATCAATATAAAAATATAACTTAAGTTAAAATGCTAATAAATCTCGACGCCACGAAGCCATTAACTAATTTTTCCGGACTTCATAACTCAACAATATAGATTCTGAATTGGGCAAACTCAGTTAAAGTTCGTTTTATTTAATTATCTATAAAGTCATACTGATTTTTCTAAAATCGGATTTAATATGCAAAATGTGGGTTTTGGGATCATATTGGTATATATTGTACAATGCACCTTAATTTATATAATTTAATATATTATATTTAAATATATTTTATTAAATTAAATAAAAATTATTTATTTATTTCTTTATTAATGTATTAATTAATCTATTTATATATTTATTATTTCTTAATTATTTATTTATTAAGTTTTTAAATTATATATATATATATTAATTTTTTTAATTATTAATTAATTCTTAAATTATGTTATTAACACTTCTTAACTTAATATAATTACTAGACTATTTATTTTATTTTATTTTTTTTATTTCTTTCTCTCTTCTACTTCCCTTTCTCCTCCTTACCCTGTCATCTTCTTCCCCATATCGACCCAATGCACATCGCCACCCTTTTCTTCTCTCCACCAACTGACACAATGGTCGGCCATTCATCTAACCTCCCATCACCGAACCCTCACCGATGACCAGATCTGTTGTCGTGCTCCTCAAGAAATCCCAGCTATAAATAGGGCCGAGCCCTAGCTGCTCCGTCTGGGTCTGCTATTTTACACCTCTTCTTCTGGAGCTCCGAGGGTAAAAGCAGTTGTGAGGGTGACAGCCTCCAGACTTCGAGCATTCATCGAGCAAGAGAACGGAGATCGACGTGATCTAGCATGTCGTAGCCTCATGCATCACTTTAGCCTCTGTGTTCGTCGCACGTAGAGGTCGAGACCTGACATAGTTCCTCCACTGAGCTTTGCGACCCAGGCGAATCCATCTGTTTCCTTTCCAGGTTAGTATTCCTCCCCTTTCTCCTCTTCCTTCTTATTTTCTCTTCTCAACCCCTCTGTTTCTCTTCTTCGATTCATCTATCTCTCTTCCCCTTTCTCAATTCTCATATTCCAATCTCGAATCTAATCCAAAAATCAGATGCATCCACATCTCGAGCCCCACTCATTCATATCTCTGTTTGTGGTATTTGGACCGAGGTTTCATCCTCGAGTCAGCTTCATATACAGTAGGTACATCGAGGAGCATTTGAACACCTGCATATCGAGAGTGCTTTAACCTTTAGGCACTTGGAGCATAACTTGAGTCGCCATCAGGATACCCTTGTCTCATCGAGATTCACACTATTGAAGCAGCTACCGTGATACGAAGCTGCGAGCAAGCTGCTCCTTGAAATTCTACCTTCAGTGCCTGGACGAGATCAAGTTCATCGCCTTGAGCAACATCATGATCCACTTGCAGAATTGGTCGCCTGAAGAACACCTGGAGATTGCCGCCACCTGGAGCGATCAGATCCATCAACGTCAAGCGCCCAAAGATCGGCTGAAACTCCGCCTCTAATCGCCATCGATCCATCTGATCGAGGTTCGAGATTGCCGCCACCTGAACCATTTCATTGATTCAGGGTGTAACTTAGACTGCAGATACTTCTGATTATCAAAAGAGGATATACCAAAGTCATCAGATCGAACAAACGTCATAGCCATCAAATCTGAATCAAACGGATCGGGTATGTTATATGTACACCACGTGTCTTCACCAGAATGCTCCACCATTTGTATTAGGAGGTGCACGTTCTTTACACGTGCATGCCAGATATTTTGGGGACGTTGCATATTAACCCCCGAACCTTCTACCAATTACGAACGGATCTAGTCCGAACTGTTGCACGTGACATAAAACATGTGCGTTGAAGAAATTACAGGGATGCACTCGGTGTCTTCTCGATAACTCAAGTAGGTCCTAGCCACTATGAAGCACGTGACCCGCACGCATTTCCTGGACTTTTATGCGTCAAGCCCTCCAGTTATGCATTTTTTACAGCGTGCCCATAACTTCCAGATTATTACATATACACCCTTATACTATATATAATACAATACACAATAAATAATAATAGTAATGATAATATAATAATAAAAATATACAAAAATACCCTATACTATACTATATACATTATTAAATCAATTTTGCAAAATAAAAAGTTTTTTATTTTTAATAAACCATTTAAATATGAAAAATATAACAAACTCTGAAATTCATAAAAAATCTAAATATAACTTAAAAATCTACAAAAATCACATACACTATGTTTCACTCTATTTTGAACAATAAACCAAAAAATAAAAATTGAATATTAAACCAATAAAAAATATGAAACACATGAAAACTTAAACAATTCATAACTGAATATATAAATATCATAAAATATGCACAACATACCATTTTAAAGATAATTTCACCTACTTTCTAATAAAAATAAAATAAAAATATTTTCATCCTATTTTTATTTTTTAGAATTCAAAATACCTCATAGTATTTAATAAAACTTCATTTTTCACATTAAAAATAATACAAAACTCATAAAAATTTTAAAAACCCCTTAACAATTCATAAAAATAATAAAATAAATTTAAAAACATAAAAATAATCAAATGAAAATCAAATAAAAATTACAAATATTTTCTAAAAACAAAAAATACAAAATACTTAAAATCACAAAAACAATATAAAATCCACAACAAATAAATAAAAATATTGAAAATAAATAAAAATTAGGATGCTTATTAAACCTTAGTTTTCTACCATTTTACCCTAGTTTCCAATAGTTTGCCTCCATTAGTTTAACATTCTCGTACTTAATCACTATAAATATAAGATTAATAGTATACATAATAAAAATAAAGTTCCTACTAAAATCCACATATTCGATACAACGACCTTTTTTTCTTTAGATCAGGTGCGATTTTTCAATAGTATATATAGGTTTTTGTATTTATAAATATATCTATAAATACTAAAAAATTATAAAATAAATTACTTTTATTTTTTTGTATTTTCTATCTTTTTGAAGATTTTTCAGTATATTTTGCTAATTTTTAGATATTTTTAAGTCCAAAATACTCTAAAACATGGAGTAATTAAAAGTCTAAATTGTTTTGAGATTTAAAAATATAAGATAAAGTCAAAATTTCTCAAAACTAATTTAATATGTAGTATATAGTATATAAGAAATATACAGAAGAAACTATTTTTTTATTTTGTATAAAATATTTTCTATTTTTTCAAGGTTAGGAGGGTTTTTTAGAGTTTGCTTTTGATGTTATTTTTTATTTTTGATCTGTAGTTATATTCTATAGTAATATATAACATCTATTTTTTATTTTTAAAAGTGTTTTTCTAATTTTTTGTGTTTTTATCTCTAAACTGGAAATAAATTGCTCTTTTTAGTTTTAATAAATGGAAAGTAACAAGTAAATGCTAAATAAAATGCATGACGTGAATTAACACGTGATTCCACATTTATTATAATTTTTCCATGAATTTACACAAACAAGTGTTATTTAATCTAAAATAAAAGCATAAAATTATCTATATGGGTCTAGTAGGGGTATATTTACAATATAAATAAAGGTCACAGATTTACATGCAAAATACCCAAAAGTTTTGAATGTATTTACAAATTTTATAGAAGAAATGCAAATTGTCAACTCACGTGGGGCGCCACGTGAACTGATTTGGCACTAGACCCACATGCAATTCCCAAGACAAGCGAGGGTCCTGTTACAATTTTCACGCAAAAGTATGAACATGATTTAATATTCACAATATTAAATATTAAATTACAAAAAGACAGGGAATACTTAATATTATCCCTTTAACAATGCATGATCAGAGGACGGAGAGGTGTCCACGTGGCTTGATGTGCGGCTCTGGAGGGGTTTCTCTTCATTTTGAATCAAGGACCCAGATTAGATCTGGTCCCTCAACAATATACAATAGTGGAGGGGTGGCAGGAAGAGCTCCTGAAGAACTATCTATCGATGAGCTTGATTTGTTAATTCTGCTCGCTTCTGAGCTCCTCCTCTTCGATTGAGCAGATCCTCTCCTTCCTGGGACTCTTACGCGTTGACAGGTTTCCTCCAAGATGTTCGAGGCTCATCGGAGGAGTCATGGAGCTCGAAGCAACTGGAGCTCATGTTCTAACATTTAAATGGTGCTCTAGGTGCTTATCCCATTCGCGGACCTGCATTAAAAGGTTAAGGGGCTCGAGCTGGACAGGTTGGACCCCTAGAATGAAGCTGAAAGCGTACGTGGGAGGTGAGTTGATGAATCTATGATTCATCAACTTTATTCTCTCATTTTGGCTAAAATCATTGGTAAAGGACAAGTAAGTAATCACTAACTTTCATAAATTAACATTCTAACCGCAATTATGTATATTATATATTTAACACTTAATTTATCCAAAATAAAATAATAAAGAGAAATGAAAAATAGAAGGAAAAGAAGGATGTATATAAAATATATTGACTGATCCTAACCTTGAGATCGGGTCAATATTGACTTTTCGATAAAATAAATACGTTAGAGGAGATAAGGATCTTTAATGTATACAAATATCAGAAAACTCATATCATAATTATACATAAATACATTTTCAAATTTGTAAATATTTCACCTATTTTATTTATCATAAAGAAAACCTCAAGCTAAATTACTTTATTTACAAAAGTTGTTCATAAAAATATATACTAATTTATAAAAATATTAGAAAAATTATTCAATATAAAAATAATTAATTACATTGAACTGAAAAAGCTGTAAAAGCTGACTTCCAAGGTTCACAACTATTTATAGAAAAGTCCAAATAAACCAAACTCACTTTTAAACTTCGTTTTATAAATAATACTATTTATTAAAAATATTGAAAAAATATTAAAATAAAACATATGGGTTTTGGTGTTTGGGCCCCTTGTTTATGTGTACTATATGTATAAATTTCCTAATTTTCTTATTAATTACCCTTAACTCCATTTAACTTAATTTATTTTCTAAAATATTTCTAGAAATCAATATAAAAATATAAAACTATAACTTAAGCTAAAATATTAATACATTCTGAAGCCACAAATTTGATCTAAATTTTTCGAACCTCATAACTCGGCTATATGGACTTTGAATTGGGCAAACTTAGTTTTAAAGTTCATTTTATTTAATTATCTATCAAATGACACTCATTTTGTTAAAATTGGAGCTAATATGTGAAAAGTAGATTTTGGGACTATACTAATATATATTGTACAATGTACCTTAATTTATATTATTTAATATATGATTTATTACATTTATATACATTATTAATACTCTATTAATAAATAAAATAAAATAAAATTTATTTAGTTATTTTTTTATATATTTATTTATATATACTTATTTATTAATTTATATATTTAATTACTTCATTATTTATCTAACTATATAACTACTTATTTCTTAATTTATTTATTTAATTTAATTATTACTTAATCTTTAATTATTATTTAATTTATTTTTTTTTCTTCCTTCTTTTCTCTCCCCTCCCCCTCCTTCTTCTTCCCCGACTCTTCTTCCACATGTGGCCCTCTTCCCTTACTCCTCTCCTCGTCGCCAAGTACCTCAATGACCGGTCATTGGCCGGTCGTTCCTCCAACCACCCGCGGTCACCGAACCCACCATCGGTGACCGGACTCGCCTGCATACGCCCCACTCCACCTCACCTATATAAACCCTAGACTCCCTTCTTCCTGGGAGGATCCACCATTATTTTCTCCTTCATTCCAGTTAGCTCTAGCAAGAACGTGAGTGACATGCGTTGCTTTACCGTCGTTGCAACGAGGAGTACGAGGGACAGTGAGATCTTCGCAGGCATGAAGCTTTGCTCCACCGTGCACCAACGTCTAGAGCGTGCCAGTGTGTCGAAGTGACGATTCCAGCCACAGGCAATCATCCACTACTCCACCCGCGTTCACCATCAGGTTAGAAATTCTTCCTTCATCCCTTCTCTTCTATTTTTTTCCTCCTACATCTCTCTTCCTCTCTATCCTTCCCTTCCTTTATTTCTAATCTAAATTGATCTATTTTCAATATGATCCGATAATCGTAATCACCTTCGTGTATCCCATACAATTCTCCTTCTATTTGTCAGACCTGGTCATCCTCTGATCAAGCACAGTGATCGGAGGATTGGAGTTTGATCCTCTACCTTAGATAGCTCCATTATGCACTCGCACCTAACCATTTATTATCTGCATTTTGGATCAAGTTTTCATGCTTGAATCGATTCAAGATTTGCATATCCTTTGTAAATCATCGAAATTGCTTGGATCTGACACATCATCATCCGTCGGATCTTCTAGAGTGTGAACTTGCAACACGCACCTCGAAGAATCGCTGACCTGCAAGGATCGCGAAGCAAACACATTCTTGAATCGTTATTGCCACTAAGAGTCGATCTCGTTTGTGAGCTTCACTTCGAACTCGCTACAGGAAACCGCAGACCCTCACCACAAGCCTGCACCTGATGCTCTAGAAGCAAGTAACTTCTCACCACTACGTCCGATCAAAGCATTGCCTTCAGAAGACCAGAAGCCGCACATCGCATGAAATCATCAGAGTACTTCTACCGAGTAAAAGAGAATCTCCATGAGAATCGCGTGAAGGTGAAGCACATCATCCGAAGATTGTTTCTGACGCTAGAGCTCCGCCACTTGTAAATCGATTTGAGAGAAGATCTTATGGCACAACAACCTTACAATCTGCTCCGATCTAATGGTTTCCATCAAGCTTCTTCAACGCTTATCACAACCGTTAGATATAGTGGCATCTAATGCCTAAGAGATCACCATGTGTGACACATCCACACCGTCCACCTGACCTAATCGGATAAATCAGATCTAATGGATAATAGCGTGCCACGCGTCGTCAGTTATAGAGGCACTGCCCCATCGCCTTAGGACCTCACGTGCATTGCTTGTGAGGTGGTATTATTTTTAGGCATATTGCGGTTAACCCACGATCGTTCTGCTTATCACATCTAGGTCCAGCTACATCTGTGGGCACGTGGCATGCACATGTTATTTGGAACATTTGTGCATACACCCCCACCCCCTCACCCCCATGTGATTCTAGATATTCCATGCATGACCATGTGCTGGAGCAGTCATGATGCGCTCATTCTTTGCGGAGTATTTGTGGATATATCCCTATAGTTTCTAAGCTTTTACACGCAAGATCCTTGCGGTTTCTTGCATTTTAACATTTTGCGCAAATAGCCCCCAAATTTCCATATAATCACATCCATACCCTATACAGTATATAAATCATATACTTTTATAATACAAAAAAATAGAAATACAAAATATAGAAAAATATTATTAAAAAATATGTATAAATACCTTATTTCATATTATATATAGTACTAAAATGGTTTTTTATTCTCCATTTTTAATAAATCATTATAACACCATAAAAATATAACAAACTTTAAAAATCGTAAAAAATACATAAACACCTTAAAAAAGCTCCACAAGAAGCATTCACCAAGAAGCATTCACCAGGCCCTGTAGCTCTGGTGTAAGTCTGCAGAAGAAGCTCTGAACTAGGTTCGGCTTCGAGATATCACGGTGCGGGCATATGTCGGTAAGCTCTCTGAACCTCTCCCATGCCTCGTGGAACTGCTCGTTGGGGAGCATGGAGAAGTTGCTGATCAGGGCCCTCGCTGCATTGGTCCACCCGAGTGGATAGTACTTGTTCAAGTACTTGGTGCGGAGCTGCTCCCAGGTGTAAACAAATCTCCCCAAATGCTTCAGCCAGTTGGCTGCTCTGTCAACCAGGGAGAATGGAAACTCCATCATCCGAATGGTGTCCTGGTCCACATGCCGATCGTGGACGGTGCTGCAGATCATCTTAAACTCCTGGAGATGAAGATGGGGCTCCTCAGTCGCGAGCCCGTGGAAGCGGGGTAGGAGCCGAATCGTCTGTTGGGGGAACTTGAAATCCCCCACGATCGTCGGAAGTATGATCCACCGGTGTGTAAGCGTCGATCCGGGGTTGTGCAACTCCCGCATCGGTCTGGCTGCTGCTGCTGGACTGGCTCCTCAGGCTGACCTGGAATGTCCCCCTCTCCTGCGGCTCTCGGCTGATCTCGCTCTGTCCTCAGCCTCTCCATCTCTCTCCTCATCTCCACCATGAAAGCTCCCTGATCCCGTATCTGGCGATGCATCGTCTCAAGGGAAGCTAATATGGTGTTGTTGATCGCACTCTGGTCCAACATGTATGTCTGCGTCTCTGCTCTCGGACCCTCGATGCGCTCCTCACTGCTGGCCATGGTCTCTACAAAGGCAAAAGACCCAAAATTAGGTGCCGATAAATCATGTTTGCTGTCTCTGATCTGGCTCTGGCACTGGTATCTCAGAAGTGGTAGAAGGTGGTCAAGGGGGAACAAGGCGGAATCGAACTCGGGTTCGGAGAGCAGGTCTCGGCTCTCACGAAACAACCTAGATGAACGGGCCGGAGTGCTGAAAAGCGGTGCAGGCAGAGGCTGCCTAAGGGACCTCCTGCCCATGATCTTGATCTGGCGAGTCAGGCAGATGAGATCTGGAAAACACACAAGATGAGAAAACAAATCCCAGGTTCACCTACACAACACAGAGCTGATGATCGTAAGAGATCGGTCGATTATCTTGTCAATTTTATTTTAGGTGATAATGTTAGTCTATCAGAGCGGTTAAGTAAGCTGATGGGAATCCAATACTCCCAACAGATTGTCCCGTATAAAAGGCCGGTAGTCTGACATTGGAGATTGGACGTGGCTCTAGCCTAGTGTGTGGGTCACTCTCTCGCTCATCCAAACCAAACAAGGAGGGGGTTACTCTCCCCAAGACAAATTTTTAGGTGAAGTGTCTTTTAGGGTCAAGTGTGTTTAGCAGTCCCAATTTTATTGTTTTTCTTTTTTTAAGGTATTTTTCAATGCAAACAACGCCTAACAAATTTTTCGATTCTCCTGGCTATTTAAGTTCGAAAACCGGGTGGAGAAGACGAAAAAACCAATGCGCGATGAAATCAATGATGCATGCAGAGTAAGAGATGCGTACCTGACTCCGGCAGTCTACATGTAAAGTGATCCGCACATAAATTTAAAGACAGAAATAAAACTACCTATATGATGCACGAGAAATCGACCTTAGACAGAGAAATTTCTACATGTGAAGAATAGTAGCCGGGTAATTAAACCTAAGTCCGGAGTCCTAGCATGGGAGCCACTCGGTGTCCGCCGCAACGGATCCTGCACGCGTTGTATGCGACTCCTCAAGGCACGTGGACTAGAGTCTAATTAATCTGACTTTTCTTTGTGAATTAATTAATTAGGTCCAATTACGATCTATAGGTGCAAGAAGATATTAGGGATTGGGTTCTAATTAATTGCATCACAATCAAGAGAAAATCCTAAGCTAAGGACAAAATCGCATAAATCAGATAAGCAGTTAATAAAATAAATGCGGGAAGTCAAAACCACCGAAAAACGCGGTGAGGTCCCTCGAGCTTACTGGTGCTCGGCGAAATAGGCCCCGGTATCACCGAAATAGTCTAAGTCTGAGTGTTCATGTATTATTATAATAAAAGTCTGCAGAAATATAAACTAATCTAAACTACGGCTATTTGCGATTCTCGCACTCCTGCTCGCCTCCTCGCGCTCTCCTGCGGCTCTATACAGAAAGGAGCCGCCTCTGATTCCCACGGTTACATCGGCTTCCGAAGAAAGCCGTCTCGATCCTCGGGCCCTCGCAAGAAAACAAACAAAGGTGTATCAGACCAGATTATTATAAAAAATATGGATATAAAATGCGAAGAAAAATATCTACAAGTATAGACAAAAAGCCACGAAAAAGCTGCGAAAAAGTGACTACTAAGCCATGCTCCCCGGCAACGGCACCATTCTGATGACCGAAAATTCTCACAAAATCTGGGTAAAGGTAAAAATAAGGGTCGTTGCGACCCGGATCTCGGAAATCGATCAACAAGAAACTAGAAGACTACCAAAATGAGTAATCAGTCAAAAGAGCTAAATAGCGGTCTCACTACTTTATTTAACCTGGTATAGCGACCGGGGTCGAACACAAGGAGCACGGGTTGGCACAAAGAGCCTACGAAGTAGTCTAAAAAAATAAATTTTTTTGGTGGATTTTAAGTATTTTTAAATTTTGTTTGTTTTTTAAATTATAATGAAAATATGTAAAAAGCTAGAAAAAGGCACAAACAACTAATTATTTAACCACACAAATCAAATCAAAAAATGTAATAAACATATTTTTGGGTTTTATAATTTTTTTTGTTTTTTGGTAATTTCCTCAGATTTTTACATTTTTTTGTTGATTTTATAAAAAAAATAGGAAAAGGCAAAAACATGAGGTTAATGTGCATCCAGATTTGAAAGGTTATGTAAAAATAGATAAATAACCTCTAAAAATATGGAGATAATTTTTTATCAAACTACAACTAAAAGCTAAGCTACATGAAAAGAAATTGCATTTTTTTTTAAATTTTTTTAGAAGTTTTACTGATTTTTATAAGATTTTTAGGGTTTTTCAATTTTTAGGCGTTTTATGTATCCAAATGCAACAAAAAGACTGAAGCAAGTAAACACTAAAACAAACAGTACCTATTTTTTAGAATTTTAGGGGGTTTTTAATATTTTTAATTGATTTTCCAATTCAAACAGTAGCAGAAATAGGTGTTTTTTATTTTTTTAAATAGCAAATAGCAACAAAAACATCCCAAAAAATTAGTAAATTTTTTACACGTGGCAGGAGCCACGTATCAAATTTCACCAGATTTGGAGTTGATTTGATAATTTATTCAAGTATCAAATAAGGAATAGCACATAGGGACCTAATCGCAAGAAAAACAAGTGTCAGGGGCCTAATAGGAACACGTGCTAAAACTGTAAGTATAAAATTTTCATGAAATTCGGCACATGCTCTAAACAACCACGCACAGAGGAATAAATGCAAATATTAAAACTAAAAGTTCATTCCATAACATTCATACAACCCCCAGCCCAATACATGCAAAAAGTCCAAAAACTCACGTGTCGAAGCACATGCACCACAACTTGGGGGGACTAAAATGCAAATACTTAAAACTCTAGGGTCCATAGTGCAATTATTCCAAAATAAAAACAACTACACTTAATAATTACAGGACTAAACTATGAATGCTAAAAGAAGAGGGGCCTAAGTCATATTTACCCCTTTATTAAGATCCGACGGCTGGAAGGCGCTCCATCTATGATCAGACGACTATGATTCGCGGATGCCTCTTCGTTGATCTGTGGCTCGGATCTGTTCCTCAGATGGATCTGACGGTCAAAAGCCTCACGCGATCGAATGGATGAGATCTAATCTAGAGAGAGGGGCTCAATCAAACGGTGTTGGAGGCTCCTCGAAGAACAAGTCGCCGACGAACTTCGTCAGGCCGTTGCGTGCGGTGGGGACGTCCTCCGGTGATGCTAAGATGGGCAAATCGGAGCTCTCAATCGTCCACAGCTGGTGAAGGCCTCCGATGGGTCCGGGAGCGATCGGGGTGCTCCGACGACGTCAGAGACCTGGGACTCCTGTTCCTGGTTACTTGAACCTCCAGATGTGGTTCTTAAGCCTTGGACCTGCATAAGAAATAAGAGGGGTCGAGGGCAAACTACCTCGACCCGTTAGCGGGCGAAATGGGTGCGTGGGTGAGGCGCGGCATGGTCCTCCGGTGAGCGGCGGAGGAGGAGGACCTAATTCCTGGTTCCGGGGCGAACCAGGATGATCGGAGGGGCGAAGAATGTGCGTAGAGGACTCGTGAAGGTGTGGGTGTGGTCGGTTGGTCGAAAGGATGGACATGAGATCGGGAATCGGCCGGCGAAGGCCGGCGGTGCTAAACCTAAGAATCGGAATCAAAGCTACGCTAAGGGATAAAGGGATTGCCTGATGATCGGAAGCGTCTGTGGGGGAGGTCAGCTACCTCCTGGAATCGTTGCCTCGATGGAGCGACACCTCCAGAGGCTCGAGCTCGCCGGTGGCGGAGCGCGGCGACGTGGGTCGCCAGACCTGGGGCAAAGACGTCTCCTTCCTCGCTGTAATACCCCCTCGGGCTAGCTGTCACTCAAGGCAAGAGAGTGGAGGTCCTGGGAGTCGAAGACGAAGGCCGAAGGTGCGAAGAAAGGCGGCTGGAGCTCAGACTATATAGTGGTAGGGGTTCGAGAAGATGAGAGTCGGGCGCGCAAATCGATGCTCGGATCCCTGAGAAGAAGATCGGGCGAAGATCGCGGATGTGCCCTCTGCAATCGAAGCTCGGGGTTTGGCCAAATGGAGGTCAGGCCAAATCAGGAAAATTTGGAGAAGTCGAGCAAACGAACTGGATCTGCGAAAAAGAGGTCCGCGGGGGAGAGTTGATCGGGGGTCAACATTCCCCGTGGACCAATGAGAAAATTTCATTTTTGAAATTATTTATAAATTACATTAAAAATAGTAAATGATTTTATTTCAAAATAGCTACAACATGAAAAATGTTTGTTATTTTTCAAATTATTTTTTTGTGATTTTTATTTATTTTTTTTGAAAAAAAATTAATGTATATATATAATGTATTATTATACATAAGTATAAATACCCAGGTACTTTTTATTTTTATTAGTTTATTTTTGCAAAATTAACCCTATTTTATATTTTATTTATTTACAACATAAAATGTGGGATATAAAATAATTTTTATTTTATTTTTATTATTTATTTACAAGGGTTGAATAAATAGGTGAATGTACATATATACATGGTATATACAAGGGTGAGAGAGAGAATTTATTTTCTTTTTCTTTTTCTTTTTCTTTTTCTAATTTTTATTTTATTTTTATAAATATATATATATACATTATGAGGAATACATAAATATTTTTATTTTATGAAAATAAAATATATATGTGAAGGGGGAATACATGTGTGATGATGAATGGCCTTATCTCTCTCTACTTGTTTTTATTTTACGGTCAGGCCAATGATTGGCCCTCCCTTGGATTCGGGTCACTCGATATTTATTATAAATATTTCCCTCTTTTTCTTTATTTCTTTATTCCTTTATTTTTGTACAAAAACATGTTTTTTTTATTATTATTTACACAAAGCATGCAAGTTAACAATTTATTGTATTTACAAACATTTACATGGTATTTTACAAAGATTTCTAGCTAAAATAAAGGAATAAAGAGTGATGAATGTGGATTCATCACAGCTCAACCAACCTTGGTGCTCGGAGAAGGAGAAGATCACTAGAGACGAAGTTCAATGAACTTGGATCGCACGAATCATGCCCTTCTCAATGTCGATTAGGATCGGATGCTTCCGCTATCACCACATGCTTCAACGAGGTGGTCTCCTAATGAGGTTACGGGGAAGGATCGAGATCAAGTGCAAAAAGGAAGTTTGGAGGGGGTTTTTATAATCATGGCTTCCAACCAAAAAGGCGGTGAGAAGGCAGGAGGCTCGATGGTGGTAGGTGAAGATTCGAGCGTGGGCGCGGGTGAGGAACAATAGGGCTATAGATTAGTGGTGGTCTCAAGGGATGAGGTGCATTGAGATGGCATAAAGAATTAGGCGAAGAGGGGGGTTGCACAAGGTTCTGACAGAAGGGGGGCGGAGGGCTGGGCAGTTGATCTGGGGGTCAATGGTCCAAGGTCGTTAATTTGTCCAAGTGGACCAACTATAAAAAAGAAAGTTTGAAAATGTTTATTAATTCAGTTAAAATTAGTAAATAATTTTATTAAGTTGGCTAAAACATAAAAAAGTGTTTGTAATTTTCTGTAGTATTTAATTACAATTTTTATTTATTTTTACAAGTTGATTTATTAGGTGTCACTATTTTACATGTATGTATATAGGTAAATATGCCAGTATTTTTCATATTTTATTTTTATTTTTATTTTTTATTTTATTAATTTACACATGTAATTTATATGTTTATAACTTATTTAACTACATACTCCGATATTTTTAGTATATTTTACTGAATTTGTTTATGCACTTAAATAATTATGTATACTTATTTTATATGTACATTATGAATATATTTACATATACATTAAGGACCCACAACCCCCCCTTCTACCAGAAAAAAGGTAATCAAGGATGGAGGTAAGGGTATGACCCTGAATCTAAAAAAACATATATACTAAGGTACGTTATTTATTTTAGTACACTTTTTAGTGGTTTTATTTTAATTTTATTATTTACATGTATTTTAAATAATATTTACAGATTATAAAAATATAAGAAAGTAAAAAATTTAAAGTATAAATATATTGAATATTATATACAAGTATATTGAATAATGAGGGTCCAAAATCTATCTTTTGCATCTTGACTTCAAATTGAATGAAACTTCCTTCATTAAATAACTAATTTTCTTTTATGATCAATAAAGTGAGCTTGGTGAATTTTGAGTTTGTATGAAGCAGACGCATGTCTGTAAAGTTTTCTTGGCAGTTTTTTATTTTGTGTGTCTGGGGCACACTATGTATTATTTTTGGTAAAATAAATTTTGTATTTTTCTTTATATTTTTATGTATAATATTGATGTCCAAATTTTATCGATTTGAGATATAAAAATAAGAAAATAAGATAGGTTCCAAACTGTAATTATTGGCATATAAAATTAGGGTTTTTGTGTTGTACTTTCTGTACAATCGGTTGCCCTATATCCTCCTACTTTGTTACTTGTCGACCAAGCCATCTTGATGATTAAGTCTTAAGGGCTATGGTCCCTCGGTGTCTTCGACGCTTCATTCTTTTTCTTTCTTCCTTTATTCTTTTATTTTGGAATTAAATACGGTATATTATATAGTATTATATATAATATTTATTATGAATTATTGAGTGCTTATTTTCACAAATTAATGAGATATACACGCATTTATCTAGGGACTTAAGACCTAAATGAAAGAATAAAGATGATGAAATGGAGATTCATCAGAGGACAAAGGAACGATTAGAAAGATAGAATCAAAAATAAAAAGATATTGCATATAAAGCCATCGTACTATATAATTCTCAACGCTCTCCCAAGTTAGAGAATAAAGATTCATCATGCTCAACTTGAAACGGCATCGCTCAATGGTGACTCGGGGAAGTGTACTCTTTGTCATAGGGTTTGCAGTCTGCTTTATAAAGAAAACATAAGGGGCAATATCATATTCCTGGTACAGTAGCACTCTACCCCTACATTCTTGGTCTCTAGTGAAAAACTAGATTCTTGGTTTTTAAAAAGTTTTAGACGATTGTCGCAACTTAAGTATATAAGGAGAGGCATCTCAACAAGATATTGCTCATAACTGACTCATACCCATCAGTTTTTAAAAAATACCACGAATTTTTTCAAAAGAGGGTGGTGTAACATCATGCCCTTCGGTTAATGAAATCGAAAGAATGAGAGAGTCAGACCTACGATCCAAATACGCTCACAACTTTATGATACTTAGCAAACCAACTCATGCACATTAGATTAACATTTGAAATATATAAGAACATCAGAAAAATATGAAAGAAAAAGCAAACTGCAACATTCATTTTCATTAATCATACTCATTAATCAATATCCACAGTCGAGATATACATTGTCTACAAAAGTAAAAAATAATCTCTCGAGTATCTTATTACATTGTCTCTTAAAGAAAAATCTTCTCAAGCCGCTACCAATGTGACTATTGCTCAGCTACACCTATTGGGTTCACATGATAGTAACGTTATGAGTAATTGTCAAATAATGAGACAAATATTGAGCACTAATGCAATGTAAGCGAGGCATGTGCACTTAACTCTATCTGGTGACACATGCATATATTGTAAAAGAAAACTTGATTACCATTTTATCCTAATTTGTGTTGGACAACAGATTCACGAATTTTATTAGTTAATTTAATAATCATTTGAGGACTACCACATTGATCTTGAGTTTCCACTCGCTGTTAAAGTCCGCAGTGGTATAAAATATAAATATTGATATCTGATTATAGATCATTTATCATATTAAACAAGCACACGCAAATATGCAACTCACGAGCTTATGTTGTGCAGCAACTTTGTAGTCATCTTGGGTAATCCTCTAAGGACCTCTGTTCAATGCAGAATAAGAAAAGATCACCATCAATTTCTCCAACATCAAACCACATCTCGGAACAACTCTCACGATACTAATACCCAAAATAAAAATTGATGTTGCGACACCCAATTCTACTTCGAGTCTTAATATCATATATAAGTGGCAAAATCAAGAACGTCACCGCGTTAACTGCCTACTCCATCAAGCAATTCCGGATATGACCGAGCTGCTAGGTGCAACATGTCCGTGACTCTTCCATTGATGTCGCTATCTTCATGGTATCTTCTTGGGGCCCAAGGGTGCATGCCCCATCCTTTGCGATCATGCAAGGAAATGCACTCCATTTACATGAAATTTCACCCAGTGAACAACAAAAGAAATAAGACATCAAATCACAACCATTGCATCATGTTTATTATTTTGTTAGGGAATTGAATCGTATGATGTAGGTATTTCTCACTTTTGTTTTTGGTCACATACGTCAACTTGATGCATTTAGTTGATGATCATCTAATATGAAATATGTCTCAAAAACTGAACCTATGTCCTTACTAATATAACCACAATATTGAAAACTGTCTTGTTATTTTAATAATCCTCCTTTAAAGTGTACCCATCGTTAGTCAAAATAATTATTTTTAAAGTCTACATAACGGTAGAATATATACATGTCTCTTGATTTTTCTATAATAGAATACACAGAGAAAGTGTACTACAAATAGAATTTAATGTTTTGGAAGAGAAATTTGTTCCTTGGCCCACTCGTGATTTTTGAAACTTAAAAAGAACTGTTAATTGACATGAGATCATCTGGCATGATTCTAGAAATAATTAGTTGTTGATGCATGTTTCCTCTCTCCAGTTGGAGATTAGATAATTTACCATCCAACTAAATCTAACTTTCAAGATGTACTAATTGAGAAGATACCCACTACTTTTTGAGGCAAAGCTACCCACTTCCTTTTCGGGGGAAGATTTGAGCATAGTTGCTCATGTCATCAACATGTCTCCTAACACTACTTTGTATGGAGATATCTCATGCAAAGTCTGGTATGTAAAAGATGTTTTCTTTGAGTGCTTACGTGTGTTTAGTTGCAGAGCCTTTATGCATTTTCCAACATATAAGAGATCAAAGTTGGAATCAAAGAACAAACAATGTGTCTTTGTGGGATATGGACATGATGAGTTTGGCTATAGAATATATAATCATGTAGAGAAGAAGCTTGTGAGAAACATGGAGGTTTTTGCCGAAGTAAGGAATTTTGAGGTATTTACTAAAGATCAAAATTTTGAAGACATCCAGAAAGCATCAAAAGATCCACCTTAGAATAGCTAGAAGGAAATAAATGTAGATCATATACATTTGCAAATTAAACATGATAAATGTCCCTATGAGAAATCAAGAGGAAGGATCTTCCTCTATGCAGATCCATCTCGTAGATCACGAGGAAAAGGCACCCCTCAACAAGATATTTTGCACACAATTATGTTCTTTTGGCAAGCATTGACGAGCCATAATATTATGAAGAAGTTATGCTTGATGTGCAGGAAAAAAAGTGGATTGAAACTATGCAAGATGAGATGTTGTTCTTGCATGACAACATAATCTTGAGTTTGTGATGTTGCGTAAGGGAAAAACTTTAGAAAAAATGGGTTATAGAATAACATATGATGAGAACTTTCTAAATCTAATATACAAGGTTATGTTGGTTGTGAAAGACCTCAACGAAAAGAAGAGTGTTGATTTTGATGAGATATACTTTCCTGTGGGGAAGATGTCATCCATTAGAATTAGTCTTAGATTGGCATCCAGTCAAGACTTGAACATTAAGTAGGTGTATGTGAAGATCACCTTCCTCTATGGTGATATCGAGGAAATCTATGTAACACAACTAGAGGGATTTATAATCAAAGGAAAAGAAGATTATGTTTGCACATCGAGGAAAATCATGTATGGATTAAAGTAAGAAGTAAACACTTGCATAAGAAATTTGAATAATTTATGGGGAAGCATGATGTTTAGCTAAAAGACTATTATACTGACCTAACAAGCTAGATCAATAATCACTCGATGACTGACTCTCAAATAATCAACAATTAAACCACAATATGCAGATAAATAAATCAATGCGAAGTGTGGGTTAAAATTTAGGGTGTTTATCAGTTGTACACCTCTGCGATATTGCAATTTTAGTTATGTCCCTTCTTTTTTGGGAATATCAGTTGTGCTCCTGACTTCTTGTCTTCCAATCACATGTGCACCTCGAGTTAGTGGTCATCCATACTCAAGTAAACTTATGTTAACTTTAGGACACAAGGGGAATTGAACCTAAAAAAGATCAGGAAAATTGTCAGCATCCTCTTTCTCCTCCTCCCCCATCTTCTTTCTCTCCCCGCTTCCTCTCCTTGCCCTCAACTCCTTCCTCCCCCTACTCATCCACCCTGCCCCAACGCCTCTGTATTTGCCCCCGCTCCTCTGTTACCACCTCCTCCTCCCTGAGCTCTTCCCTCTCACCCCAACTACCCCCGTTGCTCCTCCACCGACTACCTCCTCCTCCCAGTCCCACCACCCCCTCATCAACATGCCCCTGCACCTCCTCCGCCGCCCATCCTCCCCATATCGCCCACTTTAGCTCCTCCTTCCGCCCTTCCTCCCTAATACCACCCTCGCACCTCCTCCACCACCCTCCTTCACTCTCTCCTCCCTAGTATGCCCTCTCTAGCCCCTCCTCCCCAGACCTACCCCCTCCATCCATTCCACCTCCTCCACCCCTCCTCAACCCCTCATCCCCAATCCGTCCCCTCCGTCCCTCCATCGACCACCTCCTCCTCTGTCCCTAGCCTCCTCCTTCTCCACCCCCATCCTCCTCCAACCTCTAGATCTCAATATTTGTTCCAAATCCCCTATGACATCTCCCAAATCAACCCCTAGCAAACCCACGCCGATCTCCATCATCTCACCCACCTTCCATCTTCATCAATTGAAACACCAATCTCCACACCTAATCCCAATCAAACCCAATCGAATATTCATGCAATCCTAGACATGACCCCTAATTCAATCTCCAAATCTTTCCGAGATCTCAATCAGAATCCAAATCAACATACTTTAAATACATAAAGAACTCGTCTTACTTCTTATGACTACAACTCCATATCGCCACCTTCCCATTTCATCTCCTCTCTACTACTATAATGGAGTAGGGGTGCTAATCGAATCGAATACCTTCGAATCCACCCGAATTCATATTCGATTCATTTTAAAATTTTCGAATCCGAACTCGAATCGAATTTTAAACGAATTTACTAACTTGAATTCAGATTCGATTCATTACGAGTTTCGAATATTCAAATTCGATTCATTTTGTTTCGAATTTGAAATGTCAACTCAATTATAATTATTTATATAAATAATATTATAATTTTAAAAGTTGTATTTTATATTTCTGTTTTTTTACTAGAGATTTTCAAGATCAGTTGAAAATCTATATAATAAAGGAAGATACCCAATGGATACTATATAATGAATAAAAATACCTAAGTTTTACATATATTGTATATCTTCTGCTATCTAAATTTGCTCTTTTTTGTGATGAAAGAAATATATAAATAAAATATAATTATATAAATCTCATTAGAGGTATGTAATATTATTAACAAAAAATTAAATACATTTTATTTACCATTGTACATTGAAGCAAAATAAGACCAAGCACTTATAGAAAATGAATACATACCGGTCTTATTATTTGAAACAACGAGAATAACAACAAATAACTTAGTATGATAAAATTAATTTATGCATCACGGTGATCAATATTATCTTAAACAAAAGTCATGAATCATACATGATTTTAAATATAGCTACGAGTGAATATGTGAGACAAGAAATGAATCTTAATTTTCAAATGACCAAGCCCACCATTCTAGCCTATTTAATATCCTTTTCATGGTCTAGAAGAAATGCATATCATGTACACTAATTAGTAGGGATGAGAGAATTAATGTTAGATCTGCAAAGACAATGAATGATTTACCAATTCAAAGTAACTTATGCATGGGGCTTTCGTTAATTGAATATATAGTTTCATGGTATGTAGCATGTAAAGGGGCTAAGTTGTAGATATTGTTGTACGAACATCAAATGACTAATACCTCACACATAGACTTGTTGAAATAGTTCAACACATTATTGTACATAGAGCGTATTGTGGTACTATCTGAGGTAATTCTATGTCTTTAAAATGGGATCGGAATTTTTTATCACAATAACAACTAACATGATGGTGAGAAGAACTTGTAAATCAATCAGGTTATTAGCAATGCCATCTTGACAATGATAGTCATCACCATGGATTGTCTTGCCAGGATAACCAATAGAAAAAGGAGGCAGAGGAGGAATACTTTGATATATCACAAATCACAACAAACGTAAATGAGGAACTCAACGTAACATGGCTATCTTGTTCATGTGCAAGAAAATGGAGCATTAATATCTACCTTATAGTTGATGATCTGTGATAAAGAATGAAAAGGAGGATGAAAAAGATATGGCAGGGAATGTGGGAAGATGGAAATAAATGTAAGGTAGGGAAATGGATAAAACACTTAAATATATGTTCTTTTCTACTAGTCTTTATGATGATTTACTATTGTATGTTGAAGCAACATAAGACCAAGCTCCTACAGAAAACTAAGACAAACTAGTCTTATTATTTGAAACAACTAGGATTGCAATAAATAACTTATCACGATAAAATTACATCATGCATCGTGGTGATCATCATTATCTTAGAACAAATATCATGAATCACACATGCTTTTCAATATACACATGAACAACTAATATGATGGTGATAAGAACTTGTAATTTATAAATTATTCAGGAGATGATCAATGTCTTTACAATGATAGTCCTCCCTTATGGATTGACTTGCAAGGATAACTAACAAAACAAAAAGGCGGAGGAAGAATATTTTAGTATCCCACAAACCGTGACAGATGTGAAGGAGAGTGTTGATTGCTCAACAAAAAGGGTAGGCAGGGAGGAAAGGGAATGAGTCAAGTTGATCTATTTTTGGCTCGGTCATATTTACGCGTAAGAAGATGGATCACCACTATCTTCCTTATAAGTGATAGATCTTTGAAAAAGAATGAAAAAGAGAAGGGAAAAGATGTTGTAGAGAATGTGAGAACATGGAAACAAATGTAAGGTGAGAAATTGGGAAAAAGCTCTTAAACATATATTCTTTCTTACTAGCATGGCCTCAAATTTCAGCGAAATTCGGTCGAATTTCTGTCGAATATCGATATCCATACGAAATTGAAATTCGACCGAAATGACCGAAATATGGGAGTCCTAGTACAAAAAATGACCGAAATTACGGTCGAAATTCCACCGAAATTCTGTTTTGGTCGATAATGAAATGGTGACCGAAACCGACATTTTGGGCCATGCTTACTAGACATCTTGATTAATATTCTACTCTATTTTGTAATATTGATATTTCATAATTAACTGATATAATTATATGCAAGCATGCATACACGTATGTTTGTATGCATACGTATTTTTGTATGTATGTACGTATATAATATGTAAATACATATGTATGTATGTATATAAGTATTGAATCGAATCGAATTATTATCGAACGAATTCACGTTAATTCAGATTCGATTCACTTGGGAATAGGATCCACATGTAAAATTCATATACGATCCATTTTACTTCGAATCAAACTTTTTTTGAATTTTTAGCGAACGAATCACAATCGAATTTGAATGATTCAATTCAATTAGCACCCCTATAAGGAAGAACTCCCATGAACCTTCATCTTCATCCGTCGTTCTCCGTTGTAATCATCCATAAATGAAGAGAGAGAGAGAGAGTTGAGATCTAGGGCTAGTGACAGTAGCCTTGTTGACCTCTAACGACGACCACTCACAGGCATGATTCACGTAGACACCTCCTCCATGATTCATCCATGGTTAAGTTCAACTTATTGACAACCAAGTAACGGAGGGGCGCAAGCGATAGAATGGTAAGAAGTCGGGGGAACAACCGATATTCCAAAAAAAGGGAGGGGTAAAACTAATATTGCAATATCTTGGAGGGGCGCAACTAATAAAAAAACCTAAAATTTATTATAACTCTACTAAATGTGTATATAGCACAAGTAAGTAGAGTTGTCAAACTAAAGAGCAAAACAATAGGGTAGTTAATTATTAAGAATTAGTTATAATTATTAATTGTTATTTTAATTTTTGCTTTTTCTTATTTTTATGAGGAATTTTAATTATGTTATTTTTTATCTATTTTTATTTTTTTATAATTTTTATAATTTTATTTTTAATTATATATTTTTTTAATTTTTAATTTTTTGATTTTTATTATAAAATAGATATTTATACATATTAATATGGATGTTATAGATATTATAAGTAATATATAGTGTATATATGTAATAAAGTTTTATAAATTCTGAACAAAAAATTCAACATTTTAAAAACTGAACCGAACCGACCGGTTAAACAACCAATCAGAATAAAAATGGTCTAACTATCCAGTTTTTATTCAGAAAATAAAAACCAGTCAAAATCTGGTTGAACCGATTGAAGCAAACCACCGATTCAACCATCCATTTTGGTTAAAAAATAAATTTTTATAATACCATAAAGTGTAAACTTGTAAAAATTATTCATAGTTTAGTCTCATTCCAACCCATAATATGGTACTCCTCCTTTATCTCTTCTCATTCCGCATGCGTCAATGACCCATTATCACCTCTCCCTTCCTGCCATATATGCATTGCCTTTCTTCTCACATATTACACGTGTTTGTCTACTTCCACAATAACAAAAGAAGAATGTCATATTTATACTATGATAAATAATAAATTAAAAACACTTATTATTAATTAAAGTTTGAATAGTTTTAAAATTATAATTCTATACATCACACACATGAATTTTACAAAATATGTTTATTATTCCCTTTTCAGTTTTTCTAATAGCATTTATACCCCTAACATTTAGCATTATTTCTTGTGCTCCTGTAAAAAATCCATAATATTATTCCTATGTTGGTATAATATAAGAGCACACATGTACCAATAAAATGTCACTACTATCCATTTGTAAAAATATAGAGGGTGCAAAATTGTAAAAAAAAGGAGTATAAGTGTTATTGAAAAACTAGGAAGGACACAAGTATATAGATCTTTTAAAGATATGATGTAGTATTTTTCATATTTATTTGTATGATACTATCGGTCTAACTCAGTTCGACCAGGGAAAACCATATGAACCAAATCAGTAGTGTAACGGTTCGGTCTTTTTCGATTTTTATGAACTGCTAACTTCATCACCACTTTGACCGATCAGTCCCATTGGTCCGTCCATAAAAACCAAAAACCGATACTTGCCTGGTTTGATGTTTGGTTCAGTTTTTAAAATCTTGCAGAATATATATCAATTTCAGAAAATAAAATGCATTCATGGCTTTTATACTTTACTCTATTTTTGGCAATTTTTATAAAATTTTCTAATTTTTATGGATTTTTAAAGTTGTAGAATATACATAATAGTGAACAGAATAAATATCTAAGATTGTTTTGAGTTTAATATATATATATATATATATGATCATAATTAACTCTAAAGTATTTTTAATATATAATATATAAAATAAAGAAAAATCGGAAGCAAAAAAACATATTTTTGCTTCTTCATAATTTTACAATTTTTTGTAAGTATTTTAGGGTTTTGTGATCTTTAGATTTTATATTTTGTATTTTTAGTGATCTTTTGGATATGTGATGGAATATATTGTAATATAAATAACATAATTTTTGCAATTTTTAGAAGAGGTTTTATAAGTTTAATGGAGTTCTATTTAGAAAAGAATAAAAATATCTTTTTGGACTTTTAGAAAATAAGAAAATCAAGTAAAACAACATACAAAATTTATGCGAGATTGAGCATGGCAACATGCATCTATATTAAATTTCCTAGCATTTTCAAAGCAATAAAAATAATTAAAAACATTTACAAAAAAAATAAAATGTTATAGATTCATGGACCTATTTGCAAATTTAATAAACTTCAACTTCATTTAGAAACAGGTACAGAAACTTTAGGATCATACGTGCAAAATTTATTGTGCCTCACGTGGTACACGTGAGGTAGAAGAGCCTATTTGTAAATATAGTGAACCTTAGGGCCCTATTTACAAAATAACCTAATGTTTTTACACTGCTTGAAATATTTATAATGTTAAAAAATAAAAAATATGGGAAGGATTTATGCAATTACCCTCGGGATTGACACGTGCCAATCGTGTGCGGCTCGGATGTGCGGTCCTCAACGTACCACGTCGTTCCACTTATGTGATAGAGCGCCTAGATTGCACCTAGATTTTAGGTTAATTCGACTGGAATCGAATCAAATAAAAGACTACTATATACTAAGGAATTAAGTGTGAAACTAAAATGCTAAAGATAGAGGTCTTACCTAGTCGGTGGACCTGGGAAGCGAGATCGTTGGAGCTGCACCAGTGATGGGTCGAATCAGCCTTCAATATCCTTGTCCTCGCCTCGGATCACAGAGGTGAACCTCTTGTCACAAGGGAGCAACTCCAGCTTCAATCCTATAGGGATACAAGTTATTAAAAGAGATTAAAAATGGAGTGAAGGGACGGGTATTCATATTTATACATAAGTGATTGGCGACTTTGGGACGGTGATTGCATGAGGTCGAGTTGAGGTTTGTGAGAGCTAAGAGAAGGGCATATAAGAGGGTCAAGGGGAGAGCAAAGAGGTGGTGATCTTGAGCAAGAAGAAGGTGTGGGAGATGGAGTAAAAATGGGAGAAGGAGGGTGGTTCTCGTGCTCTGACAAAGTCAGATCAATGCATGGTACAGTTGACCCTTGGTCAACAAATGATTGAATCCTATTGGTCCACATAGGAATAATAAGACAAAATAGAAAATAAAAGTGTGTGTGAATTCAAAAAAATTTATTAAATGATTTTATTAATTAAAACTTAAAGCTTGAAAATATTTCTTTTTTCAAACTATTTTGTCATTATTTTTATTTATATTTACAACATGATTTAATATGTGTTAATATTTACAAGTCTAAATATAGGTATATTTACCTATATTATATATTTCATTTTTATTTTGTAAACTTAACACTTATTATAATATTTACATATTTCTATACTTGTAACATTATTAAATAAATATTTACATATTTTGTTTCATTTTTATGATTTTATTTACGTACATAAATAATTGTATCTATATACATTATATGTATAGTATACCTACATATTTTAATGTGATATTTATTTGAGTTTTTATACATGTTTTTATTTATGTCTATATATTTAATATGTTTTGAATAATTTATATAATTATTTAAAAACATAAGAAGTGTGGAAATGTAGAGAATAGAATATATTAATATTATATACAAATACATAGTACAATAGTACCCAGAAAGACAACTTTTTATATTAACTCCATTTTTAATGAAATAACCTTCATTAGATAGGTAATTAATTTGAAATACAATGCAGATGGGTTTGGTTCAATTTGTATGGAGAAGATATTGATCTCCGAAGCAGCATTCATCTTTTTCATGTGTGTACAAGTTGCATTGTGCATGGTTTTTATTGAATATTATTTTTGCTATTTTCTATATATTAAGATTTACAAGTTTTATGTTGAAAACTTTATTATCTAAGGTGTGTAAAATAAAGAATAAAATAGTGTAAAAATGGCTATTTATATAGTATAAAATTAGGGTTTCCATTCAATGTGTTGGTCATTATCTCTCAACACTTTATTCCTGGTTGACCAAGTCAATATTGACTTGGTCTCATGGCTTGATTATGAATTTATGATTCTCATTCTTTATTCTTTTATTTTAGCTTTATCTTTTAGCAAAAACATCTATAAATATGTATAAATACAATAAATTATCATTGTGCATAATTTTTTTAATATTCCATAATTAGCACATGTTTCCAAAAATAAAAGAATAAAGGGAAAAGAAAAATAAAATAAGGATGTAATCATGTAATAAGTACATACTGACCCAAACCTCGAGAGAAGGTAAATAATTGGCCTTATCGACAAGAAATACAGAAGGGGGAGATAGGGTCCTAGGTTGCCTATATTTGTAAATAATTATGCCTAATTACTGTGTGCATATTATATTTTTTAAAAATACTTATACATATCTACAAAACTAAATAACAATAAACTAAAAATGATCAAACATAAAATAAAGAAAAAAAGAAAATCAAAACTCTGTTGGACATTAGCTACACTTGTAAATATTGTACATAATACCCATTTATATAATACCTTTATTTAATTTGTAAAAAAATCTTTTGTACTCCTTAAATTATGTTGTAAATAAATAAATATAAAATAAAATGTATTTTTGCAAAAATAATAAAATAAAATTACATGTATATAATATATAGATATATTATACCTATACATAAGTACCCATATTGTATACACTATGTATATAATTTTATAAAAAAATAAATAAATACCATAGAAAAATAGTTTGAAAAATTACAAACAATTTTTTTCATTTTATTCATTTTTTATTTAAAGCCATTTATTATTTTTTATTTGACTTTGTAAATCCTTACATTCCCATTGGTCCACATCAGATCATTGAACGCGATAAACCTTCTCCTCCACTAGACCCGAACCAACAGACCTGTCTCCGGACCTGATTTCTACATATTTTCTTGGTCGGGTTTGAGCTTCGTTTGCTTTGATTCGGTGCCCGATTCACCTCCTAGGATCCATGATCCTCACGGATCCCTACGAAGAGTCAGATCATTCTAGGGTTGCAAGCTTCATGTCGATCCTTCTGGAACCCTGGAACATCCTATATATATTCTCTTCTGCCATTTGAGCTCGATAGCTCGTGCCTCGCCACTACCTTCCTCCCTAACTACCTCCAACAGTGTGACAACAGTCCGGAGAACCCATTGGAGCTTGGCTTGGTGACTATTTGGCCGCAACTCAAGAACGTAGTCAGAGTCCTCCACCGTGTATAGCCTCCTCCACCTTTTGCAGCCTAATCGAGGCTAGAACCCCACCATCCACTTTTTCTAAAGCTGTTGAGTCCATCAGAAGCTCTAGATACTCCTTAGCTCACCTGCATTTCCACTTTCATTCTGATTCTGCCTAGTAGCTCTACGTCACTTCACTAGCTCCGACCACTGTGTCAAAGGTCCATTACGCACATCTACCCGTTCAGATCGACACCCCGACTCACCTTTCACCTTCCAGCGCATCCTGATCCCCCTACATCCCTCTCATCGGAGCAGGATTAGGTTAGTTTTCCATCTCCGCCTCCGTCGGGAACCAGAGCTCCATCTCCCAGTAGCTTCTCTTCATGTTTATCTGCAATAACATGACTAGATAAAAGCCATTAAGTCTCCCATTCCTTTGCAGGTACGGGTATGCGTGAAGTAACCATTCGGGGCTCCGGTTGCTCAGGCGGAGCAACTCCAAGTGGTGGAGCACCACCACATCGATTCGATCATTCATCACACCATTGGAGTGAGCCAACCAACACAGATAACCATTTCAAAGGTGTTGGATCCCTTGGAGCTTTGATCCGACTAGCAGATTGCCAAACATCCTAGGTCGAAGCTCCCCAGCCACCAGTTCTTCCAGCATCCTCTACGACCATCATATCCGAAGATGCCAGCCAAGATTTGATCCTAGCCGCACGTTCATCCCCTTTTTAGAAGCGTTAGATCAGCTTTCTAGGAGGATCTGACATGCACACTCATCTGTGACCTGAGCCATCAGATCCACCTACCAACGATCATTAGGACCGTACACTATAGCCGTGGTCAGAGCCGTCAGATTTCACTATGCGTCACCCCCCACCTACGAGGGTATTTTACCCTCTTTATTATGCACAATTGCTTATTTCGTTTTAATCCAATAAACATAATATGTAGTTAACAACTTTTTCAGTAAGAACCCAACAGTTTTTGATATTTGCATTTTAGTCTCTTTGGGTTGTAGTCACGTGCACCTGCACACGCTTTTGGGCATTTTTGCATATTTTCTCCACGTACAATGAGCTTTTTATTTAATGAATGATTTGTTTTGAGAAAATGTATTTATACCCTTGTGATTATGGTTTCACGTGCTGCACGTGAGTGTTGTGGACAATTTGCACATAGGCCCAGGACTTTATGTGCTTGTTATTTTCGAGGCCCTAAGACTTCAAGTAATCACAGTTAGGTGCATGAAAACTATCTTTAATTACTTATTGTTTATTTAGTGCAATAAATATTAAATTAACTCCAAAAATTGCCTAAAATTTATCTGTAGCTCCTGCTAGTATGTATTATCTATGGTGATTTTTGCTTGTTGATTTTTCATGTATTTTCTATTATAAAAAATTAAAAAATACTTTAAAAAGTTCCTATTAGTTTTAAAAAAATATATAAAAATTCAAAAATTATCTTAAAATTTCACAAAAAAATTCTGTAGTTGCATTTCATTGCCTATTAACTTCGATATTAATTTTGTGGGAAAATACCTTATAAAAATCTAAAATTTTGTAAAACACTTTAAAAATTATAAAAATTATATAAAATCAACCAAAAATCCAAAAATTATGATCTCAATTCCTATTTGTAAATATTTTACTCTAGTTTATTTTAAAAAATAATCTTCAGGATTCTTGAGCTTTTTACGTATTTTTAAAGTGCAAAATAGTATTGGTTGTCCACTGTTTATTGTTTCTCTCATTGTTTAATTTTTAGAAAATTACAAAAACATCTCAAAAATCTATAAAAATTGCCAAAAACACTATAAAATAAAAAACTCAAAAATATTTTCATTGCATTTTTCTAACCATTTTTTATTCTATTAAAAAAATTACCAAAAGATTGTTTTTGTGTATATTTGTTCATTGTGTTATTTTCTTCTACTTTGAAAAATTAAAACTTGAAAATTTAAGACCAATAAAAAGAATTTTATTTCTAAAATCTCACTACTTAGTGTATAATTGTAATCCTTGAGTTCGACCCCCGTCGCTATGCTAGGTTAATAAAAATAACAAAACTGCTTGATTTGCTAGTTTGATCTCTTAGTGGTTTATTTTTTCGATTGATCGCTTGATTGATTAAGGCCACCACGACGCTTGTTTAATTCATAACTTAACCCTAGTTGGTCGAGCGTTACTTAGGGTCATTGAGTATCTTTGATACTTCCTTTATTTTTCTTTTCTTTATTTTTTATTTTGGGTTTGAATAGATGTATTTGTATATTATTTATATATAATGTTAAAGTATTAATTTGTACAAGTTATTTGTATTTACATGCATTTAGATATGGTTTTAAAGATAAAATAAAATAATAAAGGTAGATGAATGGCTATTCATCACCCACTATAATTACCTTTGCTGGTCCCTAAGGAACACGTGTTAGAAGGAATAAGTTTAAAGAAAAGGAAAACAAATAACTTAGAGTGATTATGATTCTTAAGTTTATCTTTATAAAATCAAAGTTTGTAGCTTGGTTAAGACCTTTGGATTGTTAATGTATTCGGAACCTTATTGGGAATATGATGTAGAACTTAATAACCCTTAAGTTCCATAATCCTCTGTTCAATTTGCCTCAATAGCCAGGACAGAATACGTCTTTTCAAGCACAAACCCTTATGACTATTATTATCAGTTGTATAGTGTATGTGAATGTATTTCTTCTCATCAGAAATGGAAAGAAGCAGTCTTGCTCAACAGGATAACCCTAATCCCCCAACCTATTTACTCTTTCCTCGAGGACCGAGGTATTTCCTTCCAATTTTGAGTATAACCGATTTGAGAAGAGGGGGCAGAGAGAAGAATGGACTATGACCATTGTAGTCACATATCATGTGGAGATTGACCAGTGTAGCCAAGTCTCTAGCTGCAGGCAACCATAAAAATTTGACTTTAAAGCATAATGCCCTGCTTATTTGATATGCACTCCGACGGGATTGATTTTCATGCAACTAGATCGGATTGGGGGCATTGGACACCTACTGTGGCGACATATATTTCCACACAAGTGCTTCTCACGCCAAAGAATTATGCCCCCACCACTCATAAGAGTTGAGCTAAGTGCAGAGTACTTGTCCAAGTTAAGTCACTTTAAGAAAGAGACGTGTGTTGCTTCAAAATATTCTACTTAGGCTAGTCAATACATGTTAACATAGTCAAGTGATGATGAATGCATAATCCGCCTCTTTAATAAAGGGAAATTGTCGTAGTATAGGAGACGGATTTCGATCGATCAAAAACCACAATCGTTTGAATGTTGTGGAATATTTATAACTTGGCAAGTCTACCAAGATCGAGCATAGGGACACGAGCTACTCTATTTCTTTTCCAAATTTTGATCAATTAGAAGCATGTGTGAATAACTTCTCAATTAAGGTATTCATGCAATTAAATGATGAATGCATTATTTAGTTGTTTTTCGTGCAATTATAAGAAGATGCATGAGAAGCATGAAGGATTAAGTGCAAGGGTGTGTATGCGAATGACTATTACAAATATGCCCTAAAAAGATCACTAAATTTGAGCAACATATCACTAAATTCGAGCAGTCAACTATTCAGGGCAAAGACATGTAGAGCAAAGAACTCATCTAATATAAAAATTCACTTCATTTAAAATGGTCTCAGATAAGAAAATTAAACAGCGCCAGAGTGATAATGCCAAGTTCTGCTCATTAATTAATGAGAAAAAATGAAGAATAACCCGGTGGGTAGACCTTTTGGTATTTGGTATAAGTAAAGCAGCATGTCGCTTAAATTCATCAATTCATCTAGGGACATGTTAATAATACCTATAAGTGCAAGGTCTTTTCCTCAACCTCTAACTTGTTTACAGGTCTACATACCCTAAACAACACAGTCAAGTAGGCATCAAGCTATCCTTCTTTCTGTAGCTAACCGAAATCGACTCTTGCTTGACCGGACTTTCATTCGAAGCAAAATTCGATAAAATAAAGGGAGAGGGGGTAGGGGAAAGAAGAAATTCCCTTTTCTCAAATGGCCTACTAACTAGGGCTCTTTTCTCTCACTTTCTCTATTCAATATTGAAGTCCTCAAAAAAGCATTTTGATAATACACCTTGGGTTTATAGGTCGATCCTGTTACTTCTCTTTACATCTCGAAAGACACAAAAGATCTGAATGCCATGAAGTAGATGATGAAACAAGGATCAAAACAACACTAAAATCATGCAAATTGGATCTACGGTGCTAAATTTATGAATAAAATGGTGTAAGGGTATAAATGTAAATAAAATACAGGAAATAAAAGGATAAATAATTACAAATAGGTCCTTGAAAGGACCTTTTTGCAATTTTCAAAAACAGTATGGGCTTATGTGTAATTAGAGAGCCTCCGTGTAAATATCCCAAGAGCGCACGTGAGGCACGCGCCTGGAGGAATATGCAATTCTCATTCTGTCCAAGGTCTGTCTCGTAATTTACCCAGCCCCCACATGCAAAGCACGTGCAGGTGCTAGGCTTGGGAGGTGTAGTCGCTTTAGAAACACGTGGCCAGCTTGGATGGCTCGTCACGAGACTCGAGGACTCTGAGGCTACCGGTTCTGTACTAGGCTCGGTATGACACGTGTCAACATCTAGACCATCCGATTGAAATGATCATACGGTAGCTGATCCTCTTCTTCCGTCGTTGGCTGCCGGACGAGACTATGCTCCGGCGAGCCATGTGAAGCTCCACCGTGCCCCGGGTACCACCTGACTGTCAAGGAGGATGGATGAGGCTATGGAGAAGCTCGTGGGGATAAGGCGGAGCTCCGTCATCATCTGGAGGGGCATGGCGGAGGGAGGTGGTTGATGAGGAAGCACGAGATCGGAGGTGGGTGCGAATGTCCGGCCATTGAAGCTTGGAGTACCTGCAAGTGTTAGAATAGTCGAAGCATTGGTCGTGCGTGCGTGAGTGAGGTAAGTGGTGGTTGTAGGGGCAACGACAATGGTGGCCAAGTTCTTCTCAGGCGGAGCAAGGGAGAAGATGGGTCGGAGCGGGGGAAGTTGTGGAAAAGTGAAGGATGGGTGTAAAGGGGTCAGCGAAGATGTGTGATGGTTGGTGGAGGTCGTCGAAGGGTCAGGTAGCGGTGACGTCGAGTGAGGATGTCGGTAAAAATACGAGAAATAAGAAAGAAAAGAGGTAACAGGTACCTGACCGGAGCCAAGTGAATAGCGGAGGAGGAGGCATGTGGTCGAGCTCCATTGGAGTTCAGGGTCATCGCCCAACGTGCCAGGCCAATGCACGGAGCTCAGCAGAGCACTACGGCGGTGCAGCATGGTCAAAAGGTCATGGATCACACTTGGGGACGGTGACCAGCGTCGCCTCGACAAGGCCGCCCTCCGCTATCACCGAAGAGCGGAGGAGGCTAGGGCGGAGCCCCGTGGAGTGGTGGATGGGGGTGATGAGCGACGGAGGTAATTTTTATATAGGATGGTAGGAGATGGTTATACGTGATGAAGGAGGCAATTGCAACGGTTGCAGTGAAGGCATGGAGTGACGATGGGAGTCGTTGATGGGCTGGCGAGGGTGAAGGAAGTCGGGGGTACGTGGGAGCATTAGGAAGCAGAGAAGTGATGGGGATTGGTGGCTAGAAATGGAAGGGGATAGAGAGTAAAATGGGCATAATAGACGCGAAGGGGGAAGACAGGAGGTAGGCGACGTGTCATGGGTTGTTGGATCATGTGATCCAACAGTCCAGATGGAGGCACGAGTAGAGGGCATGGATCAGATCTTGTGGTCTGATCTTGTGGTTACGATTAAGGTGGGAGAGAACGTAGAGATGTGTTCAGGAGGTTCATCCAAGGGCTAGGAGGGAAGGGTGACGTGGAGGGTGGTTAACCTTTGGATCTGAAGGAGATCTGTGGCTGAGGTCAAGGCGCAATGGAGTGGTCAGGATTTCATCTGGAGGATGGTCGGGCGGTTGTAAACAGGTGAAAGACGAACGACTGTAATGGAGGCGGCTGGAATAGGATCTGGCGGCTGGAGAAGAGGGCAGGTGGCAAGAGAAGAGGTGGGCCACGTGGGCAACCCAGAGGGCACCACGTGGCTCGATAGAAAATTCAGAAATTGGAAAAATAAAGAAAAATGTAAAAGAATTAGTTAGAAGAAAAATTGGGAAAAAGTTAAAACATGAAAGTTGTAGATCTCGATGAGATCTACAAGTTTCATTGGATAAAAGTCAAAAGAGGTCATTTGCACAAAAAGTATTTTTAGGGGTATTTTTAAGGGGTAAAAAATATTGATTTTTGGGTTTTGACTTGTTTTTGTAGTTTTTAGTCTTTTTAGGGGTCATGAACTTATAGACAATTAAATGACCTAATTTTTAGGGGGTTTTAATAATAAAATAATTACAAAGCAATTAAGTACAATTATAGGTCAATTATATACAATATAATACAAGATAAAATGAATGAATTATAAGTGATTTTTATTGGATTGTTTAAGCAAGGAGTTTAATAATTGGATTTTAATATGATGAATACGAGAATCATCATACCCCTATTTTTAAACCATGCTTGTCCTCGAGCATCTAAAGAATGAAGGAGTTAGATTACTTCCTGACAGTGCAAGTGAGGATTTCAAGGCTCAATTTTCGAAGACTCTCGATTTAAGTAATCCTAAAATTCTGAGCTTATCCATGCTCTAGTCATGAGGAGTCCAACTTTTCTAATTATCATGCTCTCATTTGTACATGTAATATATAATGATATGAAATTTATTGTACTGCATTTCATCAGAGTTGAGTCGAGGCATCACTCGAAGTTTCAGTCCAGGAGACTCTCCTCTAGACCTCATCCTCAACACTAGGGAATAAGTCTATTCTTGCTTCAATCAACTGTTTTATAAGTTTGTCAGACTTGAAATGTAGATGGACGGTCAGATGATGGAGGGTATAGGATTGTGTCTATTTCTCTCTCCCTCACATTGGAACAAGGGGCCTCTCGAGTGCCTTTTTACTCAACACATGTAGATTTTAGCTTTGTTGATCAATTGTCTGTCAAGAGAGTTGGAGTCGTCTGCACTTGTTTTTCTGGGAGTTCACCGGGTTGTGTTTTTTTAGTATCTAAGATACCTTTGACACCTAGACTTGTAGCATTTACGATGCAGAGCTATTTTTCGGTGTCAGCCCGACTCCTTGCTCCTAATTAGCGCTTGGTCCAAGTGTATACTTTGAAAATGTTTGGGAGCGCTCGTCATTGCCGGAAGCTCATTTATAATTTGACTTTGGAGGATAGAGATTTTCTTTCTTTTCTTTTCATTTGTTTAGCTATCTCCACTGCTTTTACCAAAAGTTAACGCACACTGATCAACAATTTAATTATGTTTTATCATACCCTGGCATATAAGTAAATATCAAAAGATAGCACGTGAACTTGTTCACATACCGGCTAAAGTTTTGCTGACACTCAGGTTCCTTGAAGCCTTCATTAACTTTATACCATCCTCGAATATCATTAGATTGGGTTAAATCTCTAGTCCTAGTTCCTCAAGTGATAACTCTACTCATCTCATCAATCATGCAGTTGTGAAAAGTGATTGTGCTAATCATATTCTTTTGAAGGTAGAGATGAAGAGGGCAATATAGCGCTCAAATCTTTCAAACTAGGAATTATGGATAATTAAGTTTTAAAAATCCTAATGATTAAGGCATGTTAACTCGGATTCTCAAGATCACAGAAATCAAGTGTCCTCAAAATCCAATCCTCAAGCCTTGAGTGAATGTGAATGTGTAAGGTATACACCAAATCCTTGGTTAGTGATTTTTGGGGGGTTTTTTGCTTTTGCATATTTTTATGGATTTTTATTTTTCACTTTTTTTAATTCTTTTGAGAGACAATGACTGGCCCAAAATTATATGAATATAAGTATTTACTCTCAGCCAGTATGGGTTTAAGTACGGGCCGTTAGATGGACCCGTGTTCCTTAAGGACGGAGCCATATACAGTATCCCCTAAACCACCCACTCTGCTAAGGGAAAATGAAGTTTCCTCACTGAAAGTATCTACTAAGCGTAGTAGTCAAAGTCTCATTCAAAGAAAGTTTTTTTCCAAATTTTTATGGAGTTTTGAAAAAGGGTTTATTTACAACAAGTTAATCCCTCAATTTTTAAAATAACATTTTTACAAGTTTTTTTACAAAACTCAGTTCACAAGTTTACTTAAACCAAGTTGAAAAAGATTTTTCAAAAAGTTTAAAAATATACGAGTTATGGCTAAATTAGATATACAGTAATATACGGTACACCCCTATACTTAATTTTTGTTATGCCCTCATAGCACAAGTGATATGAAGCCATGGCTTGGTTAAATATAGGATGATATAGCGGAACTGAGGAGAAGGGTCCCCCTATACTTAGGTCAAAAATGACCTAAGTACAACAAGACAAGAGTGGGAGGGGGAGATGAGTTGGGTCCCCCCTATACTTAGGCTAAAAAACCTAAGTAAAGGATCTAAATTAGGTGGGTCTTGGAGGAGTATCTATACATGGATATGAAGAAGGGGGGAGAGACATATTTTTTTACAGATGCAGATGCAAAGGGCTGGGGGATGGGGTTGAGTTTTTACAGATAATTAAGAGAACGATGAGGGTTGTGTAAAATATACTGAGAGGAGGGGGTGGATATGTGAAAATGTGTGTATGTGTGTGTGGGGGGAGGGGGTGATCATCTAGTGATCTATTTTTTCTCTTTTTTTCTCTTTCTTTTTTTTTACAACATGCAAGCCCTCTAATGAGGACTGTTAAAAAAATGCACATGCAACAATTTTTTTTACAATATGCAAATGCAAGCAAACTGATAAATAATCCTAAAATTTATCCACCAAATCTTTTACGGCCTCTTTAGTGGGAGCTCCCAACTCCACGCCTCCATGGAGATCAACCGTCCTCGATCTTCATGGGCCCTGCTACAAAAGAGAAATGTTACAAAAATAGAGAGGAAATTAATCAGCGAAATTGATGCAAAAATAATGCATGAAAAGAAGACATGTGAATCTTAAAAATATTCAATACAAATAAAGCAAAATTCAATAAATAAATAAAGTTGAGCCGTGTCACCAATAATGGTGCCATTTGATGAATGTGTGATCCGCCTCTTTAATAAAGGGAAATTGTCGTAGTATAGGAGACGCATTTCGTTCAATCAAAAACCACGATCGTTTGAATGTTGTGGAATATTTATAACTTGGCAAGTATACCAAGGTCGAACATAGGAACACGAGCTACTCTATTTTTTGTCAAATTTTGATCAATTAGAATCATGTGTGAATAACTTCTCAATTAAGGTCTTCATGCAATTAAATGATGCATGCATTATTTAGTTATTTTTCGTGCAATTATAGGAAGATGCATGAGAAACATGGAGGATTAAGTGCAAGGGTGTGTATGTGAATGACTATTACAAATACACCCTAAAAAGATCACTAAATTTAAGCAACAGATTATGGATAGAAATTAGGGTCAAATTGAGCACAAAAATACGAGCAATCAACTATTCAGGGAAAAGACATGTAGAGCAAAGAACTCATCTAACATAAAAATTCACTTCATTTAAAATGGTGTCATATAAGAAAATTAAACACGCCATGGAGTAGATGATGAAATAAGGATCAAAACGACACTAAAATCATGCAAATTGGACCTATGATGCTCAAGTTATGAATAAAATGGTGCAAGGTAATAAATGTAAATAAAATGCAGCAAATAAAAGGATAAATAATTACTCCTTAGAGGGACCTATTTGCAATTTACAAAAACTGTCTAATCCTATGTGTAATTTCTCCACTATGCATCGGGCCATTTTGTAAATCTGTAAACCTGTGAGGGCCTCTGTGTAATACCCCAGACGTACATGTGAGGCACATGCCTGGAGGACCAATAAGCAATTCTCATTCAGTCCAAGGTATGTCTTGCAATTTATCGAGCCCTCACTTGTACATCACGTGAGTGGGCCAGGCTCGGGAGGCATAGTCGCTTCAGAAACACGTGGCTGACTTGGATGGCTCGTCGCAAGGCTTGGAGACTCTAAGGCTGTTGGTTCTGTATTAGGCTCGGTATGACACTTGTCAACATCTAGACTGTCCGATCGAAATGATCGGGCGGTAGCTGCTCCTCTTCCTCTATCACTGGTTGCCGGACGAGGCTGTGCTCCGGCGAGCCATGTAAACTCCACTGTGCCCTGGGGTACCACATGACGGTCGAGGAGGATATCTAAGGCCCAGGCAAAGCTCATGGGGACAAGACGGAGCCCAGTCATCGTATGGAGGAGCATGGCGGAGGGAAGTGGTCGATGAGGAAGCACGAGATTGGAGGTGGGTGCGAATGTCCGACCATTGAAGCTTGGATTACCTGCAAGTGTTAGAATAGCCGAAGCATTGGTCGTGTGTGCGTAAGTGAGGTGAGTGGTGGTCACAGGGGCGACGGGAATGGTGGCCAAGTTCTTCTTCGACGGAGCAAGGGAGAAGATGGATCAGAGCAGGGGAGATTGTAGAGAAGGGAAGGATGGGTGTAAAGGGGTCGGCGGAGATGTGTGATGGTTGTTGGAAGTCGTCAAAGGGTCAGGTGGCAGTGACGTCGAGTGAGGATGTCGGCAAAATTAAGAGAAGTAAGAAAGAAAAAAGGTAGTAGGTACCTACCGGAGCCAAGTGAATGGTGGAGGAGGAGGCCTGTGGTCGAGCTCCATTGGAGTTTGAGGTCATCGCCCGGTGTGACCGGCCAATTCACGGAGCTCAGCGGCGTACTACACCGGCACAACATGGTCAAGAGACCATGGATCGCACCTGGGGACGACGACCATCGTCGCCTCGACGAGGTTGTCCTATGCTGTCACCGGAGGGTGGAGGAGGCTAAGGTTGAGCCTTGTAGAGTGGTGGATGGGGGTGATGAGCGGCATAGGTGATCGTTATATATGTTGGTAGGCGATGGTTATACGTGATGAAGGAGATGATTGCAACGATTGTAGTGAAGGCATGGGGCAATGATGGGAGTCATTGATGGGCTGGCGAGGGTAACAGAAGTCAGGGGTACGTGGAGGGAGCGTTAGGAAGCGTAGAGGTGATGGGAATCAGTGGCTAGAAATGGAAGGGGCAGAGGGGAAAATGGGCGTAATGGACCGGGAGGAGGAAGGTTGGAGGTAGGCGACGTGTTATGGGCCATTGGATCATGTCATCCAACGGTCCAGATGGAGGTGCGAGTGGAGGGCATGGATCAGATCTTGTGGTCTGATCGTGTGGTAACGATTAAGGTGGGAGCGAACTATAGAGATGTACTTAGGAGGGGCATCCAAGGGCTAGGAGGGAAGAGTGACATGGAGGGTGGTTAGCCTTTGGATCTAGAGGAGATCTGTGGCTGAGGTCGAGGCGTGATGGAGTGGTCAGGATTTTATCTGGAGGATGATCGGGCGGTTGCGAACAAGCGAAGTATGAACGGATGTGATGGAGGTGGTTGGAATAGGATCTGACGGCTGGAGAAAAGGTCGGGTGGCAAGAGAAGAGGCGGGCCATGTGGGCGGCCTAGAGGGTGCCACATGGCCCAATAGAAAAATCATAAATTGGAAAAATAAAGAAAAATATAAAAGAATTAGTTATAAGCAAAATTAGGAAAAAGTTAAAACATGACGATTGTAGATCGCGATGAGATCTACAAGTTTCATGTTGGATAAAAGTCAAAAGATGTCATCTGTACAAAAAGTATTTTTGAGGGTATTTTTAAGGGGCTAAGAATACCAATTTTTGGGTTTTGACTTGTTTTGTAGTTTTTATACAAGATAAAATGAATCAATTATAAGTGATTTTTATTGGATTATTTAATCAAGGAGTTTAGTAATTGGATTTTAATATGATGAATACGAGATTCATCAGTGGACTCAAAGAATTAAAACACATTGACCCATCTTAATTCCAATTTCTATAAGGTTCCTATAAAATTGAGTGGATTACGGTCTAGACCAAGCACCAATCTTCATACTTTATTTAGACTCATTCAATTGTCGAAATCATTCTGAAAAATATTTATGCAATGTAAAAATTTTTGTTGTGAACTAGTTTTCTTATTTTGAACTTTTCATGGAATGTTTCAGAAATTTTTGCAAATTTTTATGGAGTTTTGAAAACATTCTTCAAATTTTTAGGGATTTTTGAAAAGGGGTTAGTGAATTTTAAAATTATCAACAAGTGCTATACATATTTACTATGGATTTTATATAAGGTTTATACATTTTTATACACGAGTTTTTTATTTGCATAAATATTGCAAAGATATTATCTACAGGGTTCTCAAAATAATTTGAAAACATTTTTGAAAATATTTTGAAAACTTATTTTGCAAATATTATTGCAAATATTTTTTAAAAACATTTTTCCAAATAATTTTCAAGTTTTTTACAAACTTTTAGAAAGCGATTATTTTTCAAATGGTTTGAAAACATTTTACAATGATTTTTCAAAGTTTTTCCTACGATTTTTCTCAAATATTTTACATTCATTTTTCGAAATCATTTGCAAATAATTTCAAACCAAATTTTAAAACATCTTTTCAAAAAAATTCTATAAATTTACATGGGTTTATTCTTAATTGTATTTATTCGTATATTCTTACCCAATGTAGTATAGTAGCTATATTATTGAAAACATAGAAAGTGTGAGTAATGGCTAACGTATATATACAAATATATGACCCCTCTATTCTTAGATCGAACTATGTTCTCATAGTGATAAAAGAGCAAAGAGGAAGACATAACTAGTATTAAGTATATAAAATTTATACTGCATAAAAGAATAAGAAAGTCAATCATCCCCCATATACTTAGGATCAAATAATCCTAAGTCTAGCGGACTATACATAAAGTGGCGATGATCGAGGATAGAAGTTACAAAAAAATCAACGATTCGATTTGTCTCCCTCTATACTTAGGGTAAAACATCCCTAAGTATAGAATAGAACATCAACAAGTTAGAAAACAAAGAAAGAGAATTATTAAAGAATAACTCAAATGCACTCATACCCCCTATACATAGGATCTGGTTATCCTAAGTATAACGTAGATGATGGAATAAATAAGAATGAAAGAATAAAATCAAAATTTAAAGAAAAAGACTTAGTCAAGAAAAATATTTGTGTCCAACTCTATATCTGACACTTTTGACACTACATGGAGATCATCTTGAAATACCACGTTGATTGAATCGACAACGTACAGGAATATATCGTGCTTTAGGTATGGCTTCAGCATCTGTCGATTAACAACAAATGACTTTGCTTTATATGACAATATTAATGTGATGATGCTACCATTTTCGCACACATTTCTTACTAAAAATAGCCTTATCCATTTGCTCTTCAACTTCTTGGGAAATAACTTTAGCTTTGCATCAAACAATAAAACCTTCTGACCGAGTTTGAAAGTCTTTCTTCTTATATGTGTGTCATACCATCTCTTGACTTCCTCTACGTACATCAAGCTATTATCGTATGCATTGTCTCTGAATTTCGATAATTTGTTCAGATCAACCTTTCTATTCTAGCCTGCTTTTTCTGGATCCAAATTACATACATTGATTGCCCACAAAGATTTATGAATGAGTTTCATTTATAAATGACATGGCTTACTATATACCAAACGATAAGGATACATTCCCAAAGGAGACATATACATCGTACGATAAACCCATAAAACAGAGTCAAGCAACTGATATAAGTTCTTCCTATCTGGACAAACAATTTTCTATAAACTTGCCTTATTTCCCGATTTGAAATCTTGGTTAAGCCATTCATTTGCGGTTGGTAAGAAGATGTGACACAGTGTTCAATGTTGTACTCCTTCACAAGCTTCTTTACTTCTTTGTTGACAAAATGGCTACCCCATTAAAAATAATGATCTTTAGAATCTCAAACTACGAGATGGTATTGTCCTTGAGAAAGCAAGACACTATGCGACTATCGGTGAATCGAGTGGGGATAACATCCAACCAATGATTGACATAATCTATGACAAGAAGAATATACTCAAATCCCTGGATGTTAGAAAATAGGCCCATGAAGCCAATGACCCATACGTCAAAAACATTTGATATCTGAATATACTTCAGAGGCATTGTATCCTTAGAACTTATGGTGCTGTCCATTTTCCAATAGTCAGTACAATCTTTGACATACGATGTTGCATCCTTAAAAAGAGTCGGCCACCTAAGGTTGTATTGAAGCACTTTTTCTATCGTACACTTCCTAGAGTGGTGTCCTCTCGCTTCCAATTTATGGCAATGATTAAGGACACTATCATACTCCTCCTAAGGAATGCACCTCCCTTTAGATGCAATCCACACCTTCACAAAATAGGTACGGATCCTACCACTAGTAGAAATGTATTTTGAAAAGAGCTCGACAACCTTTAACGTTGGCCAATCTTATGGAACTCTCTTGGAGACAAGATAATTTACAATATTAACATACTACATGAGTTAGAAGGATCGCCTCATCTGGGAAAGTTTCTATAATCGACAAAGCAATTTGGTTATGGGTATCCCTATATGGAATTCTGGAAAGGTGATCTTCCACCACATTTTGTATTCCATGTTTATCTCATATTTATAAATCAAACTCCTGCAGTAGAAGGATCCAATGTATGAGACGAGGTTTAGCATCCTTATTATTCTATAAATACCTGATGGCAGAATGGTCCATGTAAACGATAACCTTGGATTCAAGCAAATGTGATCTGAACTTTTCTAGAGCAAATACAACTACCAGCAACTCTTTTTAGGTTACTATGTAATTTATCTAGGCATCATCTAGAGTTCTGCTAGCATATTGATTAGCAAATGGTACTCCATCCCACTGCTTCCCCAAGACATCCCCAATAGTATAATCTGATGCATCGGTCATGATTTCAAATGGAATTGACCATTATGTGGCTGTAGGATAGGATTTTGTAGTAAATAGATCTTTAAACTGGTTGAAGACTTGGAGAACCTTATCATCTACAATAAAATCAGTCTCCTTACTGAGAAGCTCAGTCAAAGGTCGGGTAATTTTGTTGAATTCTTTAATGAATAGTCTGTAGAATCTCACATACCCTAGAAAAGACCTGACTTGCTTTAATGATGTAGGTGATTTGGGTTTGCGAATTACATACACCTTTGCTGGGTTAACCTCCATGCCTTGCTTGGAGATGATGTGGCCCAATACAATTCCTTCGGTCACCATGAAGTGACTCTTCTCCCATGAAAGCACCAAATTGACTTCACGGAATCGTTTAAGTACTCAATCCACATAACAAGACATGTACTAGAGCTTTCTCTAAAGATCGAGAAGTTGTCCACGAAAATCTCAAGGAATTTACCAACCATGTTTGTAAAAACCGCTAGCATACTGATAACCGCTGATTATCGAGGGTCTAAATACGTCGTTGTGGCGACCCACAATAAAATGCGATAGATCAACAATGAACCCACAATCAAGTATCAAACAATGAAAAACAAGTGTGGAGTCAAATTTATTTTTAACTCTGCACAAATGGTGTATAGTGACAAGTATGCAGAGAGTTCGAACACAGGGAGCAAGCAGGGCAGTTCAAACAAGTGTGCACAAGTGAATGTGTGATGTCTACACTAAACAAGCAAGCAAAGATGTTTTTGTGGGTTTTTAATTTTTTAGTGTTTTTCTTAATTTTAATTTTTAATTTTGTATTTTGATTTTTAATTTTCTGATTTTTCTATTTTATATTTTATATTTTTCTTTTTCTTTTTCAATATTGGAATTTACAAACAATATAATACAAGACAAGATAAAATATTTATAAAGAAATGTAGAAATATCCAAAAATTCAGAAATAAAATCATTTTGGTATTTTGTGGTTTTCTACTGTTTTTGTGATTTTTGGGGATTTTTCAAGGTGTTTTTGATATTTATAAATACTGAAATAAGAGAAAATAGTGGAAAATATGCTGGCTGTGAGTAAAATGGGATTTTAAAAATAGCAACCAGTAACGAAAATTTTTCACACTATTTTTCGAATAAAAAGAACAAAATGAGGAACACACAGAACCTGAGTTTGTATTTTTTAGAGTTTTCCTTGATTTTATATATTTTTTTGAAGATTTTGAGTGTTTTAAATTTTTAGTGTTTTTCTTTTGAGATTTTTAGTGATTTTTGGACTGACACTAGAATAGGGTAAACTAGACACTAGGTAATTTTTTTTGGGATTTTTCGAAGTGTTTTAATATTTTTTTGGCATTTTCTAAGCTAGACAGTGCATAAAAAGCAAGTTTTTGATTTTTAATAAATATGAAAATAAAATAAAATCAAAAACTAAAATGTTGGCGTGGAAGAACACATGCACAGGAGCTTAACCCTATTTTTGTGGAATTTTTGGACTTAAGATGATAGGTTAAATAAATACAACAAACATCCAATCAAAACACAGGCCTGGCAGGGGTATTTATGCAATTTCTCAAACATCCAAGGGCATACATGCAAATTTCCACAAAAATATACACTGAATATTCAATTTATAACACCAAAGCACAATTACGAAACCCGCCTGGGTTTCTTAGAAATTTCCCCACCAGGGCGCGTGACTTGCACGCGCCTGACGAGGACGAAAATGTAATATTCCAAACCCTGGGGGCTTACATGCAATTTCTCCAAAAATATAACATGTGAAAGTGAAGTTTTGGTACTAAAACAAAATACAATAAAGCCCGAGGGTCCTTCTGCAAAATGCCCACTCCTCACGTGTACAGGTCACGTGAGGTGACGTGGCGAAGGACCTGGATGCAAATATAGAAAGTACGGGGGGTGCTTGTGCAAATAAACCAAAGTTTTTACGCTACAGACAAAAGTTTAAATTCTAAATAATAAATACAAAAGGCGCGAGGGTTGGAATGCAAAATACCCTCGGCGCGTGGATCCAACGGCTACCGGTCTTCACTTATACACGTGGCGTGAATCCAACGGGTCGACGACGCTTCGCTCGGACGGCTGAGATTAGATCATATGGGGATGATCGGACGGTGGCGACGGGGCGCGATCCAACGGCGGCTGCTCGACTTGGAAGAGCTCCTCAATCCGACGGTTGGGAGTCGATGAGGAAGAACAACGAAGGACGCCGGTGAGGCGAACTTCGCCGCTCCAGATCGTCGTCCTCCGGCGTAGTCAGGGCTTCAAAATGGACGTGGAGCGTCCCCTGGTCCTCCTCTAGCGACTGGTGGCGGCAAAAAGCCCCGGCGATGGCCGAGGGGCTCGCTGAAGGGCGGCGGAGCTACAGAGCTCCGCTAGCTCCGACGAAGCTCCAGATTCGCCTCCAGGCTTCAATGATGGTGCTTGGACCTGCAAAAAGCATTAGAAGGTCCAGGGCAAAGTGCCTGGACCTTGCGTGGACCTAATCGATGCGAGAAGCGAAGTGGCGATGGGTGGCCGGAGGTGCGCTCCGGCGAGGATGGGCGATTAGGCGAATCACACGATGGATTTCAAAATTTCTTGAGGGTTTTCGCCCCTAAGACTCAGACTAAGCTAATGCACGAAAAATAAAGGGATGAAATGGCTTCCTCGACGGTGTAGACCGGAGGGAAGGTTACCTCAACCGTCGGAGTTGCGGGAGGTGGTGGAGACGCCTCCGACCTCGGCTGCCTTGGCTGAAGACTTCGCGGTGGAGCTGTCACCTCCACGAAGCGCTGGAGCTCGGAGTAGGCGCGAGGGGTGGACCGAAGGTGTTCAAATTCGAATCGAAAGGTGAGGGGTTGGTTTTAAGTGGGTTGACCCGAGGTTGCAGGGGTCCAAAGACCAACGATTCTGGAGCGATTCAGTGATGCAATCTCCAAGGAAATCACAAGGCGGGCAAGGTGGTTGGTAGGGGAAGGAGATTGCAGAAGGGTGTGAGGCAAAATAGTGAAAGGGTTGGCTGGGAGAAAGCCAAGAAATCGGCTCAAAAACCAAGCCTCTGACGTCGCACATGGGGAAGGACGGCCAGTTGACCGGGGTCAACTGGGACCGTCTCCTGATTGGTCCACGTGGACCAATCAGGAAAAATCCCGGATAAATGTTTTATAAATTCAATAAAAATAGAAAAAGGCTGAATTTAATAACAGTCATAAAATAAAAAAAACTTAAAATTTTATGTAGTATTTTATTTTGATTTTTAATCAATTTTATGACTTGTATTTTCCCAAGTTACCTTTATAGCCTTATATAGGTATAATACCTACATATTGCATCTTTTTATTTTTATTTTGTATATTTTAATTTTATTATTTTTGTTTCTTATTTTGTAAAATTATAAAATACTTTTATACGCATAAATATATTTTTATTTTATTTTTATGATTTATTATGTATAATTAATAAATTATAAGAGTGTTTTGTACAGGTATATGTATAGGCAGTATACCTATGTATCCTTTATACAAGTATTTTTATTTTTGTATTTCCTTTGCATTTTATTCTGATTTTAGTACACATATATATTACAAGTAATATTTACATAATTATAAAAATAAATAAAAAAATGAATAAAGAATGAATAAAGAATAAATTGAATATTTTATTCAGTACAGGTATACAATAGGGGTCCAAAACTCAACTTTCAAACCGTAGCTCCGCCAAATGCGAAACCACCGCCATTGGATGGATTATTTTATTCTATATACAATTAAAGGTGAGTTTACTACATTTGGAGTTGTCAGTTGTGAGATACGGGTCTGGGAAGTTGGGATTCTGGATCCTTATTCAGATCATAATTTTTTATCTGTGTATTCTTTTTCTGCGAAATTAATTTTGTATTTTTCTTTATAAAATTATATACAACTTTCATGTACAAAGTTTCTTTATTTGAGGTGTAAAAAGTGAAACCAAAATTAGGTCCCAAAATGAATAAAGAATGAATGGAATGTATAGGTATTTTATCTGTAATTCTGACCTTATCTCCCCCTACTTAATTCCTTGTCGACCTATTCATCAAGATGCCTAGGTCTCGGGGTTTTGGGTCATAAAATATTTACAATATTTTATTCTTTTTCTTTTCTTTATTTATTCTATAATTTTGGCTTTAATTACAGTATTTTATACACTGTCTGAATGCACATGCATGGATGCTAAGATGATGGTTTAAAGGCTATTTACAGGCATTTGCTAGGGTTTTTAGTGCCAAAATGATAGAATAAAGATGATGAAATGTGGATTCATCATCCCCCTATACTTTACCTTTGCTAGTCCCTTGCAAACACTTATGCAATAAGTGCAAAAGAAAAAGAAAGAAAAGAAAAAGAAGAAAGTTAGATTTAGTTCAATTATCAAACTTGTCTTCACAAAATCAAAGTTTGGAGCTTACGTCGGACCTTTGGAATTTTAGTGCGGTCGGAACCTTAATGAGAACCAAATTTGAAATCCAACAGTCCTTGAGAATCCCAAAACTCTGTCCAAGTCTCCTCAATAGCCAGGTCAGAAATACTTCAACTCATACGCAAACTCTTACGACTATGAGTCTGACTCGTACAGTGTGAGTGATATGTAGCTCCCCACCTCAGAAGTGACAAAGAAACAACCTCCCCCAACCTGGTAACTCTAATGCCTCGGTCTAGCAACTCTTTCCTCGAGAAGCGGGGTATTCCCTTCTAAGTTCAAGTGCAACCAGCTCAAGAAGAGGGGGAAGAAGTATAGACTTTTGGAAGCTCAGCCAGTGTAGCCAAGTCTCCCGCTGCAAGCTTCATGAGATGTAACATGGATACCATAAGCTTTTACTTTATTGGACTATATATACTCCGGTGGGGTTATTAAATTTTCAATCCGACCCACCACTTTTTTGGAGTTCTTTCTTTCTTTCTTTCTTCTTTTTTTTTTCAAGTGCGTCTGTACAACATATCTACATGGTGCAGCATATATACAAGAAATTTTCCTCTTGAGCCAGTAGACTATCCCTCTTTTGAAGCTTTATTGCAACCCACGGCTTCTGTCTTTAGCCTTCATCACCACTAGACCAAGTTGAGGTGCACTTCCTTCACTATAAGAAGAAGAGAGGTTCCGCCTAGAAGTACTACCCTCATATGCTACCCCAAGCCAAAGGAAACTGCCTCCTCACCACCTCATCCGTGGAGAGCTATGTGAAAGGTGCAGGTGTCCAAGTTAGGTCATTATCAACAAGAGTCGTGCGTGTGCTCCGAAATACTCTACTTAGGCAGTCAAGAATCCATTGAACCAAGTCCTGTGATCCTCAAAGAATTAAGTCAACTAGACCTGAAGTACCTCAAACCCAGTTCCTATAAGATTCCTGTTATTAGGTAGATTTTAAGGTCCAATCAAGCTCCAATCTCCGGATTTTACTTAGACTTGCTCAACTATCAAACTCAATCCGAAAAATGCTCATGCCATACAATGCTATGCAGAAAATATTTTTGTGATGCAATTTTCAAAGATTTTGAACTTTTTATGAATTTTTGAAAAGATGATGATGATGCACATGCAGATGCAATTTTTTTGTGTATTTTTCAAAAAGATTTTTCAAATGTTTTTGGATTTTAGTTTTGCAAATGTTTTTGGGATTTTTGAAAACAAAAAGTTTTGGCTGAAAACTAGGTGAAAACTATGTACACGGGAGTGCTTCTTATATTTACAAGAAGTGGATTTTAAGGATTTACAAGGGTAAGTGGTCAATTTTATAAGTACAGATATATATAGTGGATTTTGGTGTGATGTAAATATTCCTCAAACTTATTTGACACAAGCTTTTTCACACAATTTTTGAAAACAATAGTCCAAAATAGTTTTTACAAACGTTTTACTCATTTGAAAATCATTTTGCAATCGGTTTTCAAAACAGTATATATAGGTTTTTCAAATATTTTTGCAACCATTTTTCAAACCATTTGCAAAGCATTTTTCAAACATTTTATTTCACACAAAGAAAATAAATTTTACAAACCACACTTTTTACACAGGTTGAAAACATGTAACAAAATATTTTCAAAATAGTTTTCAATAGATATTCACAAAGATTTTCAAACTATTTTTCAAACATTTTGCAAAAAACATTTTCACCTGATTTATTAATCAGTATATACAAAAAGAATTTGAGGAATAACCACATCTTTTTATTAAAGAATTTTAATGAATTATTAGCCATATTTTTAAGAAAATACGAAAGTACGAGTTATGGCTAAAGTATATACGGAGTATATACGACCACCCTATACTTAGATTGAGCTATGTCCTCATAGATCAGAGAGAAAGAGAAGCCATATCTCGTACTAAGTATAGACAAGTCTAAAGAATAAATAAATAACGAAGGAATCAATGAATGAGAAGTCGACCGTCCCCCCTATACTTAGGATCAAATAATCCTAAGTATAGCAGACTGTACACAACGCAGGGAGGGTCAAGGGCGGGAATGAACAGATCGTACTCAGATTGTCTCCCCCTATACTTAGGGTAAAATATCCCTAAGTATAGACAAGAAGAGGAGACAAAGGAGAGGATCGAAATGAAAATGACAGAACTCGGGGTGCACGCCCCCCTATACTTAGGACAAAGTACGTCCTAAGTATGGAAAACTGTCTACAAGGACGGCACCTTTTTGATAGATAAAGAAGATAGAGATGGAAAAGAAGAAAAGAAGAAAAGAAGAAAATGCATTAACAGATGAAATCGTGATATGAACAGATGGATCTGTACAGCGAAAGACGGAATTGATCACCGTGTATGAGATGCAGATGATGTGAGTCAAAGAGTACATCTCATACCAGAAGAATGGGGGCAACGTCAATGGTCGGCGGATCATGATCAAGATATAGTTTCAGGCGTTGACCATTGACGCGGAAGGTAGAGGAAGATGACGGTTCGGATATGTCGATGCTACCATTGTCATGTACCTTCCTGACCACATAAGGACCTTTCCACTTGCTCTGCAACTTCCCTGGGAATAATTTCAGCCTGGAATCAAACAACCATACTCTCTGATCTGGCTCAAACTGTTTATGGCTGATATGCGAATCGTGCCATGTCTTCACTTTCTCTTTATACTGTAGGCTGTTCGAAAAGGCTGTGTCTCTCAGTTCTTCCAGGGCTGCCAATTCTGCTCTTCTCTGGTCTCCTATACTCTCCGGATCTAAAAGTAACTCAGTGACTGCCCAAAAGGATTTGTGCTTGATCTCCGCTGGCAAATGGCACGGCTTGCCATAGACGAGACGAAAGGGAGATGTCCCCAATGGATTCTTGAAAGAAGTCCGATAGGCCTACAAGACCGAGTCCAAAAGCTGTGACCAATCCTTTCGGTCTGGGCGGACAACTTTCTGCAAGATAGTCTTTATCTCCCGATTCGATACTTCGGCAAGACCATTAGTCTGAGGGTGATATGGAGTGGCAACCCGATGGTCAATGCCGAACTCGTCTGCAAGGGCCCTGACCTTGTCATTGATGAAGTGACACCCCCCGTCTGAAATCAAGACTCTAGGTACCCCGAACCGTGAAATGATATTTTTCCTCAAGAATTTACACACGATTTTCGCATCCGCGGCTCGGGCGGGGATGGCCTCAACCCATCGGCTGACATAATCCACAGCGAGAAAAATATGCTCGAATCCCTGACTCTTAGGAAATGGGCCCATGAAATCAATCCCCCATGCATCAAAAACCTCACAAAAGTGAATGGGTTGCATGGGCATCATGTCTCTCTGTCCGCAGGTTCCCATTTTCTGACAGTCAGTACATCTCTTCACGAACTCATCAGAATCCTTGAAGAGAGTAGGCCACCATAGGCCGGATTGAAGCACCTTCTATGCTGTCCTTTTTCCAGAATGATGTCCTCCTGCCTCAAGCTTGTGGCAATATGTGAGGACGCTTTGCTGCCCTTCTTGAGGAATGCACCTCCTCCAGATACTATCCCCTCCTTCATGATAAAGGACGGGATTCTCCCAATGATAAAACTTGGCCTTAGCTAGGAAGGTCTCAAGTTTCTGTCTGGGCCAACCCTGAGGAACTGTCTTGGCAACAAGATAGTTTACAAAGTCAGCATACCATGGGAGTGAGGTGACAGCCAAGATCGCCTCATCTGGAAATGTTTCTGTGATAGGTGCGCTGGGCTCAGATTCCTCAAGATTCTCCAACCTGGAGAGATGATCCGCCACCACATTCTTGACTCCAGGCTTATCCTTAATCTCAATATCAAATTCCTGGAGTAGAAGGATCCATCTGGTAAGACGTGCTTTGGCATCCTTCTTAGCCATTAAGTACCGGATGGCGGTGTGATCAGTGTAGATGGTCACTCTAGATCCGAGAATATATGATCGATACTTATCAAGAGCGAAGACTACGGCCAGCATCTCTTTCTCAGTCACAGTGTAATTCCGCTGAGCGGCATCCAAATTCCGGCTAGCGTAGTGAATGGCAAAAGGTAAACCATCCCTCCTCTGTCCAAGCACAGCCCCAACGGCAAAATCTGAAGCATCCGTCATGATCTCGAATGGAAGAGACCAATCGGGTGGCTGAAGGACAGGAGCTGAAACAACCATATTTTTGAGAGTTTCAAAAGATTCAAGATACTTATCATTGACAATAAACTCGGTGTCTTTTGTCAGCAAGTCAGTGAGCGGTCGGGCAATTCGACTGAAGTCCTGAATGAACCGTCGGTAGAACCCGACATGCCCCAGAAAAGACCGTAACTGACGCAAGTTGGACGGTGGATTGAGTTTTCTGATGATATCCACCTTAGCCGGATCGACCTCCATGCCCCTGTTGGAGACGATATGACCAAGGACCGTCCCTTGAGTCATCATGAAATGACTCTTCTCCCAGGATAATACAAGATTGACCTCGATGCAGCGCTTGAGCACACGGTCTAGGCAGTCAAGACAAGCATCGAACCCATCGCCATAGACCGAGAAGTCATCCATGAAGACCTCTAAATAGTCACCCACCATGTCCGAGAAGATGGACAACATGCACCTTTGGAATGTCGCAGGAGCGTTACATAGACCAAAGGGCATCCGTCTGAAAGCATACATCCCAAACGGACAGGTGAATGTCATTTTCTCCTGGTCTTCGGGCGCAATGGTCACTTGATTATATCCAGAGTACCCGTCAAGGAAACAGTAATGACTCTTCCCAGCTAGCCGTTCGATAATCTGATCAATGAAGGGCAGCGGGAAGTGATCCTTCTTGGTGGCCTCATTCAATCGTCTGTAGTCCACACAGACCCTCCAAGAAGTTGGTACTTTGGTAGCGATCTCCTCTCCAGACTCATTGACAACTGTAGTGATACCCGTCTTCTTAGGTACCACATGTAAAGGACTTACCCATTTGGAGTCGGAGATGGGATAGATGAAATCGGCGCTCCACCACCTTGAAATTTCTTTCATGACTACGTCTCGAAGATTTGGGTTCAGCCGTCGTTGGAACTCACGCGACGGCTTAGCGTCATCCTCGAGATAAATGTGGTGGGAGCAAAGATTTGGGCTCAGCCCTTGGAGATCTGCTATACTCCAACCGATTACCTTGCGGTTCCTTTCAAGAACCTCCATCAGACGAGATTCTTGTTCTCCAGTCAAATCTGCTGAGATGATGACTGGGTGCATTTCTGGCTCACCCGCAAGGAATCTATACTTCATTGACTGCGGAAGAGGTTTCAGTTCTGAACAACTGGGAGGAGGCAGATCTGGCTTCTGGTATGTCTGCGTGAAGGCGACCAGATCTGCATGGGAGAACTCTCGCTCTGCATGAATTTCTGACGAAGGGCGGCCTGCTGAATCATCTATAAACTGCACTGGCTCGCACTCTGTCATGGTTGTCGGCTCGGAAGGAATCAGACAAGGTAAATAATCATCAAAATCATCCCAGTCAATGTCTGAATCCGAGGGATCAGAAGAAGATGAACAAGAATGAAAATCATCAGCACCACTCGTCACAACACTGTCAGCCTCATGTGTATCCTCATCCAGGGATGTGCTCTCCCGGCTCTCGATTGCCATGAGCTTGAGATATAGTGAATCTGTAGGCAAGGCGAGGGTCGGTGCCACGGGATCTTTCCAGTTGGATTCATCATCAGTCATCTCGAAATCACAAACCTGGTGGATGTCTAGCTCCTCTTCTGTCATCTGCTCGGCTTCGCTGGATTGCTCTGAGCATGCCAACTCTCTGGCTCTGGTCTGGTCCATCGTGTCTATTTGTATGCTTTCGCCCTCTACGCGAAAACATACCGTCCCACTGTCATGGTCGGATACCGCCTTGGCAGTGGCCAAGAATGGGCGTCCGAGTATGATGGGGGCATCGGTTACCGACTCAGGGATCTCCATGTCCAATACAACAAAGTCCACAGGGAATTTCAGGCCCTGAATGGTAACGACCACGTCCTTCAACAACCCCTTCGGCCTCTTAATCGACCTGCCAGCAAACTGAAGGATTGTTCTGCTTCGAAGAAGAGGGCCAAACTCGAATCGCTTGAGTAAGGCTGCCGGAAGGAGGTTGATCGAAGACCTGCTGTCTAATAGAGTACGATCGAACCACTGCTCCTGGATCTCGCATCTGACATAGGAAGCTCCTGTATCGGGTCGCTTGGCTGGCAATGTGTTCTGAATGGCGCAGCAAGTGTCATGAGTGAGCATATGGATTTGATCTCTGTACCTCTTCTTCCTTCGGACAGTAGTTGTTTCTTTCAAGTTCTTTTTGAAGAAGGGGATATGCTCAAATGCTTCTCGTAGAGTCAGCTGAATGTGAAATCTATCAATCATTTGGTTGCCGAACTCTACCTGCTGATCTTTTTTAGGATTTTCTTTTTTATTCCCCTTCGTACGACGGAGCGCCTCAGGGAAGGGGATGGTAGTGGCCTCCTCAGATGGAGGATTAGGACTCGGTCCCTGTGCCTGTGAAGAAGGAGAATCCATACAATAATCATCATTCACCACATATGGATCCGCAATTTGAACAGAAACCTTTCCTTTATTCATCTTTTTGTTTTTCTTTTTGTTCCCACAGTCCTTGGGTACAAAATGTGGCAACATCACAGATGGTGGCTCAACAAAAGTGGATGTGGTGGCCTCAGCACCACCACTAGCACCGGTCTTCGCGGCATCAGCACCGCGCTCTGGTTCATCATCCAAAATGGTGGCATCAGCACCACCGTCTGCAACTGGTATCACGGCGGCATCAGCACCATCGTCCTGGACTTCATCATGGGTGGCATCAGTACCACCGTCAACATCATCATGAGCGGCATCAGCACCGCTCCTCTGGCGCTCCTGATCCTGCCTCTGGTTGTCGCTCAGAAGAGGCGCCGCCGGCTGGCATCCTACCGCTCCTAGTAGTAACAAAATCAGCATCATGATAGGAATAAGATATGTCACTCAAATAATCACTAGAAGAGGTATCCTCTGTAAACTCTACCTGCTCAGACTTCCTTTTCAGATTGTTCGGGTTAGGTTCAATCTGAGCGGGTATGGCGGCCTTGCCTTTCATGATGTCCCTCATCTCCTGCTGGAATTCATCCATTTCTTGCCTGAAAGAGGCTCGTTGTTCAGATAGCAAGCGGGCAAGATCATCAAGGGTTGGGTTCTCAAAGGCAGGACCTTGAGAACCGGATGGATGTCCTTGCTGGAAATGGGGGTGCTGCTGCTGTTGTAGCTGATACGGGGGGTGCTGGGAATAAGACTGCTGAGGCTGCCGTCGCTGCCTCCACTGTTGTCCCTGATAAGTGGGACGAGGACCACTCTGAAACTGTTGTTGATGGGCATACTGGGGCTGCTGTTGTGGTTGTTGTTGGCTGCTCTGCTGTCCTTGGGCAGGGTTCTGCTGCTGGGATGAGGATCCACCATTGCCCCAACGGAATCCGGGGTGATCACGACGAATCTCGGGCTGAGGGTACCGGTCATACCAAATCCCATTGACTTCCATCAATGGTTCCTGCTCAAAGGCAGGTGGAGGAAGAACGACCAGTGGCTGCTCCGGCTGATAGACCACCATCTGAGTCTCCTGAGACGGCGGTCGCTCTGGATGGTACTGTAGCAGTGGGATCGGCTCTGCCTGAATATGGTTCACCTGGCGATATGAGGTAGAAGCCTGGCTGGAACTACTACTGCTGGAGTCAGCCCGCTTGGGAGGCTGATGGGAATGAGCTTGTGCCTCTTGAATGCATAAGATTTGAGTCTTCAGGTCACTCATGGTTTTGGTGAGAAGGTCCATTTGGGCAAGACCTTGGTTCTGCTTCTTCTCGAGTATCTCCATGCGGTCCAACTTCTCACTAATAATGCCCATGTCGGTTGCGGCTGATTCGGCTTGGGCTGCGGCTACCGACAATGTGTTAGGACCGGCATCGATGCGGGCGATCCTCTGAAATGATCCTACTCCTTGCGGGGGCTTCTGGTGTGTGTAGACACGGGCTTGGGTCATCACTGTAGAATTTTCTGCCATGCCTTCGTAGATGGCCCAGACGTCGTCTTCACCCTTGGAAAAGTATGATCCACCGCAAGAGGCGTTGACAAGCCCCTGCAGCTCTGGTGTCAGCCCACAGAAGAAACTCTGAACCAGATTGGGCTTGGATATATCATGATGTGGACACCGGTCGATGAGCTCTCTGAATCGATCCCAGGCTTCATGGAATTGTTCATTTGGGATCATGACAAAATTGCTAATCATAGCTCTAGCTGCATTGGTCCGGCCGAGAGGATAGTATTTCTTCAAAAATGCGGTCCGGAGATCTGCCCAAGTGTCGACAAATTGCCCAAGATGCTTGAGCCAATATGCGGCTCTATCAACCAAAGAGAATGGAAAGGCAATCATCTTGATTGTGTCCTCGGTTATCAACCGATCATGGATGGTGCTGCATATCATCTCAAATTCTTGGAGGTGGAGGTGCGGCTCTTCGGTCGGCAACCCATGGAACTTGGGTAGCAGCTGGATAGTGTGGGGCCGAAGCTCGAAATCTCTGTGGATGGGCGGGAGTCTGATCCAACGGTGAGTGAGGGATGCGGCTGGATTGTGCAATTCCCTCATGATAGTCTGTGGCGGTCTCTCAGCGTCTGGATCGGCTCCTCCTGCATCAGGTCCTTCTCCTCCACCACCTTCTCCGCCAGCTCGGTTCTCTCTCATCTGAGCTATTTCCCTCATGAGATCACCCATGAATGTACCCTGATCACGGATCTGCCTCTGCATAGTCTCCAGGGATGCTAACAAGGAATTATTGATGACTGCCTGATCAAATAGGAACGGAGGGTGCTCATGATCATCTGCATGCTCGCCTATGTCTGCCATGTCTGGATTTTCTGAAAAAGCAAAAGAGGCCATCTCAGGTGCTGTTGAATGAGTTGAACACTGTGATGCACTGAATTCTGACACTCTTGGACTGATGGAAGGAGAGTGAGAAGGGTGGTCGAGGGGGAACAGGGTGGATGTAAACTCGGGCTCGGAGAGTGGACTCTCCGAGGTATTCCTAGATGAATGAGGAGGAGTGCTGGATAGCGGTGCCGACAAAGTCGGCCTAAGAGATCTCCGTCCCATCATCTTGATTATTTGGGAAGAGCAGAGGGAATTTAGAAGAAGAAGAGTGAAATGAGACGCAACAAAATTGCGCACGATTGTGCAGTGTTTTTGATCTTGACCTAAATAAATCTAGCAATCAAACACAAAGCAGGGGTGAGTTCACCAACTCAACACGTGAAGCCGTGAAGGTTCGGCTTTTATCTTGTCAATTTTAGCTCGATTCAGGAATTTATCTTTTCACGAGTCCTTATAACGCTACGCCTAAAGGAGAGAGAGTACTGCCGGAAAAGTATCCCGTACTTGTCCTCCTCCTGTGTAACATGTAGCTTGTACTTTTTGAGGTCCTTGTAACCCTTCCTGGATCCCTACTCAGCCAAAGAATAAGAGAGGAAGCCAATAGGCGAAACCGATACTTCGGAACTCGCTCGCAACGGAATCACCCGTGAGCGTGCAAGAACCTACTCGGACGCGAGACGATGAGACAGACACCCCCGTGAAGGCGTGGCCTAGGCTCGATACTTCGGACAAGGTCGATGCTCTACACAATAGAGAGTCACCAATGTTGACCAAGCCCTACTCGTCCACGTACGATAGAAGCGCCAATACTTCGGAAATCCAGGCGATACACAAGGCAGCCACAAGCTGGGTTTTTGGCTCTAATCCTTACGAAGCGCTCACCTCACTTGGAAGGAGACCTTCCCATGCAACCTGAATACAAGTGAGGGTGTTACTCTCCCCAAGCAATGAATCCAATTACCGATTTTATTTTTGGTCAAGTTTTCTTAGCAGTCCCTTTTTAAATTTTTTTGGTGTTATCGCTTCTTTTGAGTAGATTCAAACAAGCGCCTAACGATTTTTGTGTTTTCTTGATCCTACTTTGTCCAAAAACAGAGGGAGAGTAGAGTCGGAAAAGCCGTGCAAGTTGACACAAAGATGGAAATCTCACCTTTGTGCCTAAATGATGGATGCCAAGTTAGAAGACTTACAGCGAATCCCAGCTCTCTCCATGCGGGATGCAAAGCAGAATTTTTAAACCTAATCTATATGCCGATATCCACAACGGAAATCGTCCTAGAACAGGCAACTGCTAGCGTGAAGAACCACAAGTCAACCTCCTATCGTCGATCCTAAGAGTCCGGTCTAGACCCTCCCCTCCTCTTCTCGACACATCGAGTTCAGGAGTAGCGCTTGATGGAGAGGGCTCGCGGCGCGGCGGATCTAAGAAAGGGGGCTAACTGTTTAATTAGTCTAAGTCCAAATACGGACTATAGGAGCATGCAAAGATAATTAGGGTGTTTGGACCTATTCTAATCGAATCAAGCAGGACCTAGAACTAAGAGCTCAATCCACAAAAGAAATGAAAAAGGAAAACAAAATCGGAAAATGACAAGCGAGGAAAACTCGTCAAAAACTGCGGTGAGCCCCCGGGTGAACAAACACCCGGAAATTAGGCCCGGTAGTGTCCAAGAGTCCAAGTGTACCTGTATTATTACAAATTAATAGTCTCTCTCTCACAAAAATAAATGTAAGCTAATCTAATCACTCTCCCTCACTCCTCCTGCTCTCTCCTGCCGACGTGACCTAAGAAGGCCGGCTCCGCTTCCCAAGGATGCTCCGGATCACCTAAGCAATCCGCCTTGCTCCGCGGTCCCTCGCAAGAAGACAAGAAAAGAGATGGTCAGATAGCTCAACAAGATATATCAAAAATGTAAGAGATGGAAAATAATGTTATGGTAAACAATCACACAATCAAACAAAATGTGAACTACTCGTTGTTGCTCCCCGGCAACGGCGCCATTTGATAACCGCTGATTATCGAGGGTCTAAATACGTCGATGTGGCGACCCACAATAAAATGCGATAGATCAACAATGAACCCACAATCAAGTATCAAACAATGAAAAACAAGTGTGAAGTCAAATTTATTTTTAACTCTGCACAAATGGTGTATAGTGACAAGTATGCAGAGAGTTCGAACACAGGGAGCAAGCAGGGCAGTTCAAACAAGTGTGCACAAGTGAATGTGTGATGTCTACACTAAACAAGCAAGCAAAGATGTTTTTGTGGGTTTTTAATTTTTTAGTGTTTTTCTTAATTTTAATTTTTAATTTTGTATTTTGATTTTTAATTTTCTGATTTTTTTATTTTATATTTTATATTTTTCTTTTTCTTTTTCAATATTGGAATTTACAAACAATATAATACAAGACAAGATAAAATATTTATAAAGAAGTGTAGAAATATCCAAAAATTCAGAAATAAAATCTTTTTGGTATTTTGTGGTTTTCTACTGTTTTTGTGATTTTTTGGGATTTTTCAAGGTGTTTTTGATATTTATAAATACTGAAATAAGAGAAAATAGTGGAAAATATGCTGGCTGTGAGTAAAATGGGATTTTAAAAATAGCACCCAGTAACGAAAATTTTTCACACTATTTTTCGAATAAAAAGAACAAAATGAGGAACACACAGAACCTGAGTTTGTATTTTTTAGAGTTTTCCTTGATTTTATATATTTTTTTGAAGTTTTTGAGTGTTTTTAAATTTTTAGTGTTTTTCTTTTAAGATTTTTAGTGATTTTTGGACTGACACTAGAATAGGGTAAACTAGACACTAGGTAATTTTTTTTGGGATTTTTCGAAGTGTTTTAATATTTTTTTGGCATTTTCTAAGCTAGACAGTGCATAAAAAGCAAGTTTTTGATTTTTAATAAATATGAAAATAAAATAAAATCAAAAACTAAAATGTTGGCGTGGAAGAACACATGCACAGGAACTTAACCCTATTTTTGTGGAATTTTTGGACTTAAGATGATAGGTTAAATAAATACAACAAACATCCAATCAAAACACAGGCCTGGCAGGGGTATTTATGCAATTTCTCAAACATCCAAGGGCATACATGCAAATTTCCACAAAAATATACACTGAATATTCAATTTATAACACCAAAGCACAATTACAAAACCTGCCTGGGTTTCTTAGAAATTTCCCCACCAGGGCGCGTGACTTGCATGCGCCTGACGAGGACAAAAATGTAATATTCCAAACCCTGGGGGCTTACATGCAATTTCTCCAAAAATATAACATGTGAAAGTGAATTTTTGGTACTAAAACAAAATACAATAAAGCCCGAGGGTCCTTCTGCAAAATGCCCACTCCTCACGTGTACAGGTCACGTGAGGTGACGTGGCGAAGGACTTGGATGCAAATATAGAAAGTACGGGGGTGCTTGTGCAAATAAACCAAAGTTTTTACGCTACAGATAAAAGTTTAAATTCTAAATAATAAATACAAAAGGCGCGAGGGTTGGAATGCAAAATACCCTCGGCGCGTGGATCCAACGGCTACCGGTCTTCACTTATACACGTGGCGTGAATCCAACGGGTCGACGACGCTTCGCTCGGACGGCTGAGATTAGATCATCTGGGGATGATCGGACGGTGGCGACAGGGCGCGATCCAACGGCGGCTGCTCGACCTGGAAGAGCTCCTCAATCCGACGGTTATGAGTCGATGAGGAAGAACAACGAAGGACGCCGGTGAGGCGAACTTCGCCGCTCCAGATCGTCGTCCTCCGGTGTAGTCAGGGCTTCAAAATGGATGTGGAGTGTCCCCTGGTCCTCCTCTAGCGACTGGTGGCGGCAAAAAGCCCCGGCGATGGCCGAGGGGCTCGCTGAAGGGCGGCGGAGCTACAGAGCTCCGCTAGCTCCGGCGAAGCTCCAGATTCGCCTCCAGGCTTCAATGATGGTGCTTGGACCTGCAAAAAGCATTAGAAGGTCCAGGGCAAAGTGCCTGGACCTTGAGTGGACCTAATCGATGCGAGAAGCGAAGTGGCGATGGGTGGCCGGAGGTGCGCTCCGGCGAGGATGGGCGATTAGGCGAATCACACGATGGATTTCAAAATTTCTTGAGGGCTTTCGCCCCTAAGACTCAGACTAAGATAATGCACGAAAAATAAAGGGATGAAATGGCTTCCTCGACGGTGTAGACCGGAGGGAAGGTTACCTCAACCGCCGGAGTTGCGGGAGGTGGTGGAGACGCCTCCGACCTCGGCTGCCTTGGCTGAAGACTTCGCGGTGGAGCCGTCACCTCCAGGAAGCGCTGGAGCTCGGAGTAGGCGCGAGGGGTGGACCGAAGGTGTTCGAATTCGAATCGAAAGGTGAGGGGTTGGTTTTAAGTGGGTTGACCCGAGGTTGCAGGGGTCCAAAGACCAACGATTCTGGAGCGATTCAGTGATGCAATCTCCAAGGAAATCACAAGGCGGGCAAGGTGGTTGGTAGGGGAAGGAGATTGCAGAAGGGTGTGAGGCAAAATAGTGAAAGGGTTGGCTGGGAGAAAGCCAAGAAATCGGCTCAAAAACCAAGCCTCTGACGTCGCACATGGGGAAGGACGGCTAGTTGACCGGGGTCAACTGGGACCGTCTCTTGATTGGTCCACGTGGACCAATCAGGAAAAATCCCGGATAAATGTTTTATAAATTCAATAAAAAATAGAAAAAGGCCGAATTTAATAACAGTCATAAAATAAAAAAAAAACTTAAAATTTTATGTAGTATTTTATTTTGATTTTTAATCAATTTTATGACTTGTATTTTCCCAAGTTACCTTTATAGCCTTATATAGGTATAATACCTACATATTGCATCTTTTTATTTTTATTTTGTATATTTTAATTTTATTATTTTTGTTTCTTATTTTGTAAAATTATAAAATACTTTTATACGCATAAATATATTTTTATTTTATTTTTATGATTTATTATGTATAATTAATAAATTATAAGAGTGTTTTGTACTGGTATATGTATAGGCAGTATACCTATGTATCCTTTATACAAGTATTTTTATTTTTGTATTTTTTTTGCATTTTATTCTGATTTTAGTACACATATATATTACAAGTAATATTTACATAATTATAAAAATAAATAAAAAAATGAATAAAGAATGAATAAAGAATAAATTGAATATTTTATTCAGTACAGGTATACAATAGGGGTCCAAAACTCAACTTTCTAACCGTAGCTCCGCCAAATGCGAAACCACCGCCATTGGATGGATTATTTTATTCTATATACAATTAAAGGTGAGTTTCCTACATTTGGAGTTGTCAGTTGTGAGATACGGGTCTGGGAAGTTGGGATTCTGGATCCTTATTCAGATCATAATTTTTTATCTGTGTATTCTTTTTCTGCGAAATCAATTTTGTATTTTTCTTTATAAAATTATCTACAACTTTCATGTACAAAGTTTCTTTATTTGAGGTGTAAAAAGTGAAACCAAAATTAGGTCCCAAAATGAATAAAGAATGAATGGAATGTATAGGTATTTTATCTGTAATTCTGACCTTATCTCCCCCTACTTAATTCCTTGTCGACCTATTCATCAAGATGCCTAGGTCTCGGGGGTTTTGGGTCATAAAATATTTACAATATTTTATTCTTTTTCTTTTCTTTATTTATTCTATAATTTTGGCTTTAATTACAGTATTTTATACACTGTCTGAATGCACATGCATGGATGCTAAGATGATGGTTTAAAGGCTATTTACAGACATTTGCTAGGGTTTTTAGTGCCAAAATGATAGAATAAAGATGATGAAATGTGGATTCATCACATACCTTTGGAATGTAGCGAGTAAGTTACACAATCTAAAGGGCATCCAATGCAATGCGTAAGTCCCAAACAAACATGTAAAAGCAATCTTCTCTTGGTCTTTGGGTGATATTGCAATATTATTGTATACTGAGTACCCATCCAAGAAATAGAAATATTCCTTCGCTACCAATCTTTCAACTATATGATCAATGAAGGATAGCAGAAAATGGTCCTTTTTGGTAGCTGAATTCAAGCATTTGTAATCAACACAAACATTCCAAGAAGTAGGTACTCGTTTTAGAATATCCACTCCCTTGTCATTCGTTACAGTCATAATTTTGGATTTCTTCGGAATCATGTGTAACATACTTATCCATTTTGAATCGGAGATTAAATAAATAAATCTATCATCACACCATTTCGTTATTTCTTTCATCAGAACCTCCAAGAGGTTAGGGTTCAGTCAGTGCTGGAATTCATGTGATGGATTGATGTCTTCTTTTAGATAGATGTGATGCGAGCATGGTGAAGGGTTAATCCCATGGAAATCCATAATTTTCTAGCATGTCACCATGTGGTTTCTTTATAGAACCTTAAGCAGACAAGATTCTTAAACATCAGTTAGCTGATAATTGATGATGACTGGGAATATGTTGAGTTCTCCAGCAAGGAAGGCACATTACAAATTTGTTGGTAATGATTTGAGCTCTGGTGGGGTCTGAATCAGTTCTGTATTAACCTCTGCAACTACACAGGTGGTTGGTGTCTAATCTGTCAACTGTGTATTGTCTACCATGGTTACTTTTGGCTTTACATATAATACCTCACAAAGATCTATAATGAGTTCTTATGCTCTGATCAGGACGGATGATCATCAAGTAACTCAATTAGTTGATCGACTAACAACTCAAAACTCTATTGTGATTTCAGACCTTCCATTTGTGAGAAAAATTCTTGTATCTCAAAATCATAAAAGAATAAAGTTGTGTCTGTGATTTCTTCAAGAAAATCATAGCCTTTTATTTCGTGTGGTGAAAGCGCACTCTCATCAGACATAATCTACTGGCTTCGGTTCTGGAATTGTCTCTATCACGACCTTATCACTACTTGAGTGAAAGGTAATATGTCAGTGGAATAATCAACCATTGCTTCAATTGTTCGAAAGAACAATCATCCTAGTATGATCGAGGTATGGAGAAATGGTGCAGAGGTGTCCATGTCTAGAACAATGACGTCCACTGGAAATTGTATTCCTCGTAATGTGACAATGACATCCCCGAAAATTCCCCTAGGCCACTTAATTGATTGATCCGCAAATTGATGATCACCCTAGTTGACTTGAGCGGATCTGACCCAAAATCTTTGAGTATAAATGAAGACAAAGATTGATAGAGGAACCACTGTCTACAAACATGCAGTCAAATTGTTGATTGAAAATCTCGCATCTGATGAGAGGTTCTTGATTTAACCGAAATTCAAGGGGTCTAATTATCTCACACAAGGCAGAGACAACCGTGTCGTTGCGGCGACCCTCAATGAATGCCGACTAAGATCAACAATGAACCCACAATCAAATATCAAACAATGACAAACAATGTGGAGTCAAATTTATTTTTAACTCTACATAAAAGATGTATAGATGCAAGTACGTAGAGAGTTCGAACACAGGGAGCAAGGTAGGATAGATCAAGCAAAATGCCAAAATGTGAATGTGATTAATTGTCTACAAAAATGCAAATATTTTGGTGGGTTTTTAATTTAATTTTTTTGTTTAATTTTTAATTTTGTATTTTGATTTTTAATTTTCTGATTTTATATTTTCCTTTTTGTATTTTATAATTTTTTATATTTTCTTTTTCAATATTGGAATATATATACAATATAAGGAAAGAGAGGATAAGGTGTTTATAAAAATAGGTAAAAATGCTCAAAAATCAGGGAATAAAATATTTTTGGTCTTTTTATAATTTTCTACTATTTTTGCGATTTGTGGGGATTTTTCAGAATATTTTTGGTATTTTTGAAAGACAAAATACAAGAAAACATTGAGCAAAGGTTCTGGTCGAAATTAAAAAGGGAATGAAAAATAGCAAACAGTAACAAAATTTTCCCAAATTAATTTTAAATAAAAAAACAATAAACTAAGGAAACTACAGAAACTGAGTTTATATTTTTATGATTTTTCAAGAATTTTATAGATTTTTATGAAGTTTTTAGGGGGTTTTTAATTTTAAAGGTTTTTCTTTTGAAATTTTTAGTGATTTTTGGACTAACACTAAAATATGATAAGATAAGAAAAATATATTTTTTTTAGAATTTTTCAAAACGTTTTTATAATTTTTATGGATTTTCTAATGCAAACAGTAGGAAAATTGCATATTTTTATTTTTTTAATAAATATGAAAATGCAACAAAAATGAAATGCAAAAATATTTCGTGAATCTACAACTAAATAGGAGTTTATGATATTTTTTGGTAATTTTTGTATTTAATATGATGCATGGAATAAATAGGGCAAATACACAAAAATACAAGGCCTGACAGGGGTATTGACGCAAATAAACAAACATCCAGGGGTTGTATTGCAATTTTCCAACAAAGTATATTACTGGATATTGAAATTAATGGACTAAATACAAAATACAAGACCTATAGGGACATTCCTGCAAATAACCCCCTAGGGCGCGTGACTAACACGCTCCTGGGAGGGGTATAAACGTAATATCCAAAAATCTGGGGGCTTGAATGCAAATATCCCAAAAAGTATTACACTTCATATAAAATTTCCTGAATGAAAATGCAATAAGAAAAACCGTGGGGTTCCCTCTGCAAAATGCCCTTCGCCTCACGCGCACAGGCACGTGAGGTGATGTGGCGAGGGACCTAAGCGTGATAAGTAGAAGTCTGGGGTTTAAGTTGCAAATATTACAAAAAGTATATAACGCATATGAAATTTTAAGCAGTGTATATTAAATACAAAATTTGGTAGGGGAAAAGACGCAAAATACCACGCCTAGCGGATCCGACGGCTGAAGGTCTTCACTTAAACACGTGGCGGAGATACGTTGGCCCATACCCCTTCGCGATCCAGCGGCCGAGATTAGATGCTTCTTTGATGATCGAACGGCGCGGGAGCTTTTGATCCTAGGGCTTCTGTAGCTCGCCAAGAACGGGGGGCGAGATCGACGGTGCTGAGGGATCCAGCAAGAACAGAGGAAGAACAGCGGGAAGCTGAACTTCCTCCATCGATGGCGGCCTCCCTCCGACGTTGAAGCTCCTCCAAAATAGGTCGACGAGCTCCTGCGGGCCTCCTCTCGATTTTGGCAGCTCCAAAAAGGTCTGGCGATGGCCGGAGCGCTCACACGGGGACGGCGGAACTTGGGTACTCCAGGTGCCTCCAGCGAGTGCTCAAAACAGCGCCAGGTGCGCTGGAGTGCTTAGAATTGCAGGAAAATGACGTGAAAGGGCCGAGGGCACGTTTCCTCGACCCCGCGGTGGTGCGTGAACGGATGCGAACGACGAAAACGAAGGTGGAAGTCGTGGCCGGAGGAGCGCTCCGGCGAGGGTGGAGATGGTGTGATTTGAGAGATGAAACTAGGAGATGACGATGGCTACGTGAAGCTACGACTATGGGGAATAAAAAAATGAAGAAAAAAAAGAGGGATAGAAGCACCTCAAGGGACAAGGCCCGAGGTTAAAGGTACCTCGATGACAAGGTTGGCCGGAGGTATGGAACTCGCCCAAGCCCGCGTCGATCCACCACTTTGAAGAGGGGATTCTGAAGCTGTCACCTCCAGGTCTCCAGCTCAAGCCAAAGGGGGAAAAATCGGGGTGAAATGGGGTTCAAACTTGAATCGAAATTCAAAGTTTGTTTATGTAGGGTTGACGGATGGGATGCAAAGAACGAGGCGTAGCGGTCAGATCTCTGATCCATGGCCCGAGGTTATACATGGGCGTGAAAGACCGTATACCAAGGAATAAAAGTCATGAAGACTTCGATCTCAAAATGTGCAAGATGGAGCCTGTAAAAATCGACGAAAATGGCGAAAACCCAGGCTCTGACAAGCTAACAGGGCAAGGACAGGTAGTTGACCAAGGTCAACTTTGATTAAAATCCCTAAAAAGATTTATTAATTCAATTAAAAATAGAAAATGAACGAATTAAATTTTGGTTATTAAATAAAAAAATGTTTACTATTTTATAAAGTATTTTATGGTGATTTTTAATTATTTTTATGAGGTATATTTTTACAAGTTGCCTTTTTAGGCCTATATATGTATAATATCTATATATTTTATTAATTTATTTTTATTTTGTGTTTTTAATTTATTTAATTTTGTTTATTATTTTATAAAATTATAAAATACGTTTATACACTTAAATATATTTTTATTTTATTTTTCTGATATAGTTTGTACACTTAATAAAATATAAGTACTATTTGTGCAGGTATAGATATAGGTGTTATACCTATGTATAGTATATACAAGTATTTTTATTTTTGGATTTCTTTTGTGTTTTATTCTGATTTTAGTATACATATCTATTATAAGTAATATTTACAAGATTATAAAAATATAAAATTATGAAAATAATAAATAAATAATAAAATATATATTTTAATATGTACAAGTATACAAGTAGGGTCCAAAACTCAGCTTTCAAACCGTAACTCCGAAAAATACGAAATCATCTCCATTAAATAGATTATTTTAAGCTATATACAATTAAGGTGAGTTTGGTACATTTTGAGCTTTTATTTGCAAGATACAGGTCTGGGAAGTTGGGATTTTGGAATCTTATTTAGACCATAACTTTTTATCTGTACATTATTTTTTAGTGAAACCAATGTTGTATTTTTCTTTATACAACTTTCATGTACAAAGTTTCTTTATTTGAGGTATAAAAAATGTAACCAAAATTGGGTCCCAAAATGCATAAAGGATGGATTAAAAACAAAGGTATTTACACTGTATTTTGACCCTTATCTCCCCCTACTTTATTCCTTGTCGATCTATTCATCTAGATGCCTAGGTCTCGAGGTTTCGGGTCATAAAATATTTACAATATTTTATTCCTTTTCTTTTCTTTTATTTATTCTATAATCTTGGCTTTAATTACAGTATTTTATACACTATTTACATGGACATGCATGAATGCTAAGATGCAGGATTTAATGCTATTTACCCGCATTTGCTAGGGTTTTTGATGCCAAAATGATAGAATAAAGATGATGAAATGTGGCTTCATCAGTTCTCCCTTGTCTTTTTTGCTTCAGAGATTGTTGATCACATTGACAATAGACATGGTCAGAATATGCTTCTCTACTCCCTTGCAACTGCTTTTGCGTGGTTGACGCTTCAATGTACATGCCTCTTTCAATCCTTTCTTCACATTAGGCATATACTCCGTGGCTTGCTTTAAAAAAATCAAGAAAATAAAAATTCTAAAAACATAATAAAAGCCGAGGTTGAGCTGAGCTAGCCAAGGAGATGCCATCGCCTGCATCAGATCCCATGCCAGTCAACGGCGGTCGAATTTTCATCCTTTAGTTTTTCTATTACTATTCTGAATGACTGCATACCTGCTAGTCATTCAAATGTACAAGCTGATTTACATGTAAATAAGAACGATGCTTCTGATTCTATAAATACTCTATTTCTTGATGCTACAAAAAATGTTAAAAAATCAGAAAAATGAAAACAACATTGTTTGACCCTGTCATTATTGAATTATTATAAATATTATGCTTGAAATTCCTTTGTTTTCTCCGGAACTTAGCGTGGAAATAGTTGATGAAGATTGTACTATGATGCTTTATTCTTTCCACGTATGGTTGCATATGGTTGTAGAGTCCTACCACTCCTGACAGTAACAACATTAGATAAAATAAATAACTCATTCGTACTTGGCTCAAGATTAGATGGGACACTACTTTCTACATGCTCCTTATGATGGGAATTATTTGGATTTGCTTCGACCTGTGCTGGAATGATAGTTTTTACAATGGTCAGATTATCAAGCTTCTGGCTCATCCCACTCAACCTCTTCAACAATGGTCCCATGCAATCAAGACATGGATTCACCGATGTTGCCTCTTTCTGTTCAGTGGGTTGCGCTCATTATTTTTGATAGTGGTACTGAGACTGCGACTGGTGGCTTGGATAAGAATGGTGAGGAGGGAACTATTGGTAATGATGAGGAGGAGGGAACTGGTTGTTATAACGAGCAATCGGTTGATAATGATGCAGCCACTACTGACGATAAGCTGACTACTGATAATTCTGTCTCCACGTATGTGCTTGTGGTGGAGACTGTATCTGAAGCTGGTTGTGTTGTACATTTCTTCCACCTTGATATTGGTGGAATGGTTGATTGGCTGATGTTTACCCCTGACGATGTCCACCAAGATAGGTCAAGTGTTGTTCGTTGCTCCATACGCCATTCACCTCCTGAATGTGAGGTAGAAGTGGAAGGAATGGCTTGGTAACTATCGGGGGCTTGGGAGGGTATACGACCATCTGTGTCTGGTGTTGTGGTGACAGTGGTTCTTGGTAGGGTGCTTGCATGTAGTGTACATGTTGAACATACTATGGATGCCTTTGACTCCGTAGTTGTGATGGTTCCATTGTCTAAGAAGATGTCTAAGTCGATGCACTCGCAGAGCGACAAGAAATGATGGTGCTGACTAGGAGATCCAACTGCTTCATTATCTGGTCGAGCTTATCCGGATTGTTAGACATCTATTCAATCACAACGAGCTTCTCTAAGTCACGTGATCGCTTCTCAATTTTATCAATCTTAAACAGGTGGTTCACGATTATGCTGAGGTTGGAACTCTCAACCTATCCTATGATCATTGAGATACCGCCACATTTACAGGGTTGTGGAGTATATGCAGTTAATTTTGAAATGCACATGACTAAGGCAATGCATCCTATCCCTTAGCCATCTCCTGAAAGATTTGCCAAATGATATCTTCATCCTTGTTAAAATGAGATCCACCACATGCGACATCTACTAGCTTTTAGTTGTCCTGATTCAACCCATCGAAAAAAATCTATACCAAGCTAGTCTTTGGTATGTCAAGATGCGGTCACTTCTCCTGTAAATCCTTGAATCGTTCCCACACCTCGTGAATAGGCTCATGGGACAACTGCGAGAAGTTTGAAATCAGGGTTCTCATCTAATTGAGACGATCTAACGGGTAATACTTGTGCAGGAAGGCAGACTTCAGTGCCTCCCGTGTCATCACCACCTTCCCAAGATGGTTGATCCAGTATAAAGACTTATTTTGAAGGCTAAATGGGAAGGTTGTCTTCTTGATTACCTCCAACGGGATGTTGGGGTAGTGCATGGTACCACAAGTGCGATTTAACTACTGCAAGTGAATATAAGGTTCTTCATTCATGTTGCCATGAAAGATAGGCAACAAGGAGAGTAATTGTGATTTAAGCTCAAAATGTATGTGGATCTATGGGATGCATATCCACTCAGTTACTTGACCTACACTGAGATAATAGCTTTCCTTAAATGTAGGTTTCAGTGCATCCCTCCTATGTTTGTCTTCATCATGTTGTTAACCTGCCTAGAATTCATCTGCTCCATGCGATTTCTCACCTCCCCCTTAGTTTTCTCTATCACTCCTCATCTCAACCAACATATCTTGGAAAGCGATCTGGACGAATTCTTGAATGGAAGCTAGCATCTATGCATTGACCTCATTTTGATCCATCTTTTGGTCCTTTCCTTTTTATGATCCATCTCTATTTCCAAATTTGGCGAAGTGAGACCATGAACAAGTTTTTGATCTATAAGGGGAAAGAGGCCCCGATCAGTTTGGAAATATGCACTAGATGGATGAAAGCGTTCAAGATTAAGGTCAATCCTAAACTTCATAAGTGTAGGGGAAGTGCATGGATATAGGTCGATCTCCATCCTAAAGGGAGCAAGTTCAGGAAAAGAGTTATCCTGATTTATTAGAGATTGAGGAAGCGGGGAGTCTCGAGAGTGGTTCACAGAGTCCAATCCAATTTCTCTAAAATCGCCACAAATTATTTGAGATGTTGAAATCAAGAAATCGATGAGAGTGTTGGCGGAGTCCGGACTAAACCATACCAGATGCGACATATTCAAAATAGAAGAAGGGTATAGATGAGGACAAGAATACATGATTGAAGAGGAAATAAGAAGAAGAAAATTGAAGAAAGGCTCAAAGCGAGTGAAATGAAAGAAACAACGAAAAGAGATGTAGACAAAAATGGTGCAAGTATACAATGTTTTCGATATTGACATGATTAACACTAATCAAATAAACTACAAAACACGATTGGATTCAACAACTCAACACAATGAACCGTAAGAGTTCAACAATTCTCTTGGAGATTTTAATGTTATTTTAGACAACCTTGTCAATTTAGTCCTTAGTGGCTAATCATATATGCGAGTGAGAACTACCATACAAGCATCATGTACTTCTCACTTCCTTTATAACCAATATCCTGTACTTTTTGTGGTCCTTGATATCATGTCTGGATCCGCTATTCAGCCAAAGAAGTAGAGGAAGGAAGCCGATATGGCAAATCAAGTACATCTCCCTTGCGAGGAACTTGGATGTGGCATGATGAGATAGGGATCCGTTGTAACAGTTCAACTCTGCTCAGTATTTCAGACCAAGTCTGCAAGCAAACCTAGCCCTATTCACCCATACACCGATAGAAGCGCCAATACTTCGTGAATCTAGTTGATACTCAAGGTAGTACCCAGGTGATGAATCTCTATTTCATCACCTTTATTCTATCATTTTGTCCTTAAAACCCTAGCAAATGCATGTAAATAGCATTAATTTACGCATAATAGCATTCATTATTTTGTTGTATTTATTGCATATAAAATAAGGTTTTAATGCCAAAATTATAGAATAAAGAGAAGAAAAGAATAAAGAATAAAATATTGAAAATATTTTATGACCCTAACCTCGAGATCAAGTCCAGAATGGAGTTGATCAATAAGAAAAAAGTAGGGGGAGATAAGGGCGAAAAAGACAATAAATACCTCGTTTATTTATTCATTAATGATGCATTTTTGACATCTATTTTATTCTATATTAGTTATTCATCAAATAAAAAAAACTTTGTACATGAAAGTTGTAGATAATAATGTAAATAAAAATACAAAATTGAGTTTGCACAAAAATAATACACCGTATACATTTTATACCCAAAATAAAAAGCTAAAAACCAAACTTCACAGACCCGTATCTTTTTAATAAAAACTCAAAACATAGCAAAAATCACCTCTAATTGTATATAACTTTTCACGAGCTATTTAATGGTGGTAGATTTATATTTTTTGGAATTACTGGGTAGAAGTTAGGTTTTGGGCCCCTATTGTACATAATATCGATTAAAATATTCAATTTATTCATTACTTATTATTTCTACAAATTCATATTTTTATAATTTTTTAAATATTATGTATAACACATATACATATTAAAATCAAAATAAAACTTAAAGAAAAAAGAAAATAAAATAAGTTTATTTAAAAACATAGACAAAATACCTATATTTCTTTATGTATATAAATAAAAGGAAAATACATTCTTTAAGTCTTTACCCTTTCAAATTTTTTACAATATTGTAAATAATATACATATTCTATTTTCAAATATAAAACTAAAATAAAACTCAATAAAATACATTAAAACAAAATAGTATACATAAAACATAGGTAAAATACTTATGAATATACCTACAGAATATACATCTCTATTTATTTAAATATACAAATAACATCATAAAAATCAAATAAAAATATATTTATACTCACAAAAATAAGCTGTATATATATAAAATAAAAGTATAAAATAAAATCTACAAAATAAAAATACACAATCATAGATTAATATACCTATAAATACACTAATAAAAACTAACTACTAATAAATAAAGCCAAAAAATAAATAAAAATCATAATAAAATACTACAAAACAATAAACATTTTTTTATTTTACACTCGAAAAAATAAATTCATTTATTATTTTTAATTAATTAATTTCGAATAAAACCTCCTATTTTATCGCATAGCGGTCCTGCTATACCAATCAGAGGCCGTGGACCGTTGACCACTGGTCAACTGTCCCAGCCACGCCTGGGCCCGTCAGACCTGTTTAATCCCCGAACTTCCGCCATTTTTCGCGGACGTCTCGTCCATCTTTCGAGGACGCTTCCTTCACAAGAAATGCTCCTCCATCATTATACATCCATGCAAGCCTCTTCTATTGCGTGTACATAGCGCCAATCTCTGCCATTTATCCGGTCAATAAGGGTGCCTGAAATGTGCATAAATAAACAACCTCCTGCTCCAACTCAATTTTGATCAACTTTCCACCTTGTTTTACCCTCGCCTTCGGCCTAGCGAGCTCCTTTGTGACAGGGAGGAGCCCCTGGAGGGTCTGAGCGGGCAGAATGGGGTGGAGGTTGCACCCACACCGTGCTCCGACGTGGTCCTGCTCCCTTTCCTCTTGGGAAGGTACAAGCTATGCATTTTATGATTTTTATAAAGATTTTAATTCCAGTAGTCTATTTATGTAATTAGTTTAATTATTAGGTGTTAGATTTAGCTTAACTTAGGCGATTCGTAGTTCGCCGGGGCTCCGCCCCGGCGAACTCTTTCACTGTGACCCATATGTTTTTCGACCGCCACTTCGCCCTCATTCCATTCCCCCTCGCGTTCTCCATCTCCTGACCATTCCAGACCAATCAGAACCTTTGAGTTCTGCAAATCGAAGCTCCTTCTTCCGCACGTCGTCGGAGCTTCGCAACCCACCTCCTTTTTGCGCTAACAACCTCATTTTTGGGCCGAGGAGCGTCGCCTCGAGCCGTGTGGTCTTCCTGAGCAGGTTAGGTGCTCGATATAGCGCTAGGAGTCGAAATCAAGAGCCGCCAGAGGTACCTGGAGCACCACGTCTTCTCCGACCTCGTGGTGGCGCTCCAGCGTACCTCTATCTGATCCAAGACCTCCAGCAGATAGAGCCACCTTCCAGGAAGGCAGAGGGACCCTTTGGAGCAGTAAAGGCCAGCAGGGAATCGAGATCTCGCTGGAAGAACCTCTCCTAGGCGAGGGTTCTTCCCCGTTCTTCCAGCCTAGCTCCCTATCGTTGGATGAAGGAGCTGTCCCAGTTCGATCCTCAACCGTTGGATGATGTCGCATCTTCGCTGTCCGATCGTGATCTGCAATCTAATCAACATCGTCTAGCAGTGAACCGGTACCACCCGCTGGATGAACGCCATGTGTTTAAGAGAAAGAAGATCCGCCATTCACCAGCGCTTAAGACGGGGTAAATTGCACATCTTAGCCCCCTCTTTTTGTATTGTATATTTTAGTCCTATAAATAAAAGTCAACGTTAGAAAATAAGTGGATATTTTACATGTCAGCCCATGTAGTTACATGTATTTGCTATTGGGTCCAATCCACGTCACATCACATGCCGTCCCACTTGAGGTGACAAAATGGGTATTTTACATGAATGTCCTTAGCCATTTTGGAAATTGTAAAATAACACCAGAATATTAAATAAAGGATGTTTTATGTTGGCAAAATTGCCAGAGCTAACTGTATTTTATTTTATTTGCAAAAATACTCCTATCGGGCCATTTCTTATGACCTTTACCTGATTATTAAAAATATCTACATAGCTCTAAAATTTCACAAAAATTAGGATAGATGCCTCTTGCCTTGTAGATTAATGCCCATAGTTTATTAGGTATTTTTTAGCATTTATCTAACTATAAAAAATGAAATAAAAGTCTATATTCCTTGTCTAAGCTAAAAAATACAAACAAAAATATAAAGACATTTTGAAAAATTACAAAAAAAAATTATATATGATATATTTTGATATTTATTGAGTCCATAAAACAAAAACCCCTAAAAATTAGAAAAAGAAAATATAAAAATTTCAAGAAGCTCCAAATCCTAAAAAAATATAAAAACTCTTCAAAAATATCAAAAATATGTTTTCCTATTTTATAATTATTTATATATTATTATTTACGTGTTAAAATTAATTTAAGTAATTTTGGGACCTATTTACAATTTTTAAAAAATCCAAATTATTTTCAGATTATGTATTAACCCCATTATTGGGATATTTTTTACTTTAAAAATACATAAAAATTAGTAAAAATTTCTGGAAAAATATAAAAACATTAGAAAAATATTAAAAACCAAAAAAAAATTATTTTAATATTTTAAATAAAGCCTTATATAGGCTATATTGTTTTTATTAATGAAACAGAAAATATAAAAAATGAAAATATAAAATCAAAAAATTAAAAATAAAATAAAAATTAAAAAACCAAAAATCAAATAAAAAATTTAAAATTAAAGACCCACAAAAACAATAACATGGACAAGAAAAGAATTGAATAATTTTGTGCATTTATTTTGCTCCTAACCGTTTGCTTCCAGTATTCGACCTCTACTCGTACTTACACCTATACACATTTGTTTGTAGAGTTATAATAACTTTTAACTCCACATTTTTAAGATTTAATTGCTTTATTCTGATTGTGGGTTAATTATTGATTGATTGGGATTTTTTGTCGGTCACCTCTGCGAACGCGTTCCCACCTTGTGCCGAATGCACGGCTGATGGAAAATCCCAATTATCACCAGGCTGAGATTTGGGATCTTTTCCTTAAGGGTCGTGCCTCACTCTGTCTGGAATGTACATGAATACAATGAGGGCTTTATGACCCAATGAAGTCCATTAAGAATTTAAATTAGGGTCAAGATTTTCTTAGCAATCTTCTTTTATGATTTTTGAGTTTTCACCTTTTTGAGTATTTTTTAAAGCAAAGGCCTATTGATTTTCTAAATTCTTTATTTTTCCTACGTTATTAAAATAGAGGATGCGATCGAAAATACAAAGCAAGTAAAAAATCAATGATGCCTACTCAGTCATAAATGCTCACCTTGCTTTCCAACTCTCTACATGCACGATGCTAGACAGAAATTGAAATTACACTAAATGAATACAAAGATGAAATTGCCCTGAGATATGAATTGCTATTAGCGTGAAGCACCGAATAATTTCACTAAGTCTAAATGTATCAGGGAACTATAGGCACGTGAATATAATTAGGATTTGGACTTAATTTACTCGATCAAGTAATCTTAAGTCTATGGGTTCATTCACAAAAGATATAAAATACAAAAAATTGAAAACACAAAACATGAGAAACAAATGAAAATAAGTGAAAAATAGGGATAATAAAACTAAAGAAGGCAAATAAAACTGCGTAAAAATCGTACAGATCCCCAAGTGAACAAACACTTGGTAAAATAGACCTGTAAAGTTCAAGTGTCATGAGAGTTTGTCATGTATTATTACGAATTATTATGCCACTCTCTCACAAGAAAATAAAAATAAAAACTATGATATTTTTAAGCTACTATTCTCTTCTCAGCTCCTTGTTCGGCTTGTTGCTCTCACTTGTGGGCCTGCTAAGAATAGACCGGCCTTTGCCTCGCTTGGGTGCTTCAGTCTCCTAAGAGATCGCCCTTGCTCCACAGTCCTTCACAATAAAGGCAAACAATAAAATGATTTAACAAATAGACAATTGTATCAAATCAAATAAAAATTAAAGAAATCCAATAAAACAAGTAGGATAGATGATAAGTACAAACTACTCTACACATTGCTCCCCAGCAACAATGCCATTTGTTTATCTGAAAGACTGGTCTACTGACCTAAAAAGCTAGATCAATAATCGTTGTGACAACTAATTCTCCAATAAGCAATAATTAACCCATGATATATAGAAAAAATCAAAGCGAAGCGTGAGTTAAAATTTATTATAACTCTATTTAATGTGTGTATAGTGCAAGTAGGTAGAGTTGTCGAACCACAGAGAAAAAATAGTAGGGTAGTTAATTATTAAGGATTATTTCTAATAATAATAATTTTTTTAATTTTCTTATTTTTTTCTTATATTTATATGGGTAAGAAAACTATTGGGGAAGCACAACAGTAGCGAAATTATTTTTTTATGGATTTTAATTATATTTAGATATTTTTTAATTTAAATATTTTATTTTAAATTTTGTTTTTTTTAAGTTTTAATTTCTTTTGATTTTTAAATTAGGTAGTTATTTATATGTACTACTATGGATATTATAAATGTTATAAGTAATATATTGTGTACATATGTAATATAGTTTTGTATAATTATAAACAAGACAAAATATATTTAAATTTCAGAAAATAAAATGTTTTTGTGATTTTATATTTTACTATGTTTTTGATCATTTTTTTAGTTCTAAATTTTATGGATTTTTAAAGTTGCAAAATATAAAACATCAAAAATAATAAATATCCGAGATTGTTAGAGTTTAATAAATATATATAAGTCCAAAATTAACTCCAAATTATTTTTAGTATTAAAATAAAGAAAATTCATAAGAAGAAAGATATATTTTTGGATTTTTAGATAATTTTTGCAAATTTTTATGGGGAATTTAAAGTTTTATGATTTTTAGAATTTGTATTTTGTATTTTTAGTTATTTCTAGATATGTAAAAGAATATAGTGTAATATAAATAATATTTTTTTGGAATTTTCAGAAGTTGTTATATAATTTTTATATCTTTTTATATTTAGATAGGAAATAAAAATATCTTTTGTATTTTTAGAAAATTGGAAAATCAGTTAAAAATGCCAAACAAAGTTTACACAAGATTGAGCATGGTGACATGCATCTATATTAATTTTCCTAACATTTCAAAGCAATAAAAATATTTAAAATGAAAAATATACACAAAATAAAACTCTACAGATACAAGTAGCTATTTGTTATTTTAATGAACTTAAACTTCATTTAGAAACACGTCTAGAAACTTTAGGTTATACATGTAAAATTTATCGCACCTCATGTAGTGCAACATGTGAGGTGGAAGGATCTATTTATAAATACAATAAACATTGGGATCTTATTCATAAAATAACATAAAAGCTTTTACATTGTTGAATTTCTTAGAATATTCAAAGGAATATAAAATGGCAAAAGGGGCTTTATGCAATTACCCCATGATCGGTGCGTACTTGCCACATGCAGCTTGGATGTACGGTCCTCGGCATGCTATGTCATGCCACTTATGTGATGAAGGGCATAGATGGCTCGGTACCCTCTGACAATCAACGGTGTGTATTAGATCCAAATGCGATCAGGTGGTTATGCTTGCGCCCCTCTTTGGCTCAATCAGACGGTTGGGGAATAACTTGGGCGTGGTTTTTCATCCAACGATAGATAGATGCCCTAGAAGAACTGATGAAGAAATCAACTACTAACAACTTTGATCTGACCTTACTCCGAATTCTAGCCACTTTGATGGCTCGCAAAGGTCACAAAAGATTCATGCAGCTCTTCCGCAACTACTAGGGTCTACCAAAGGGTCTATACCTTGCTGAGAAGAGGTCTAGAGGTAGAGCCAAATAGAGGGTTAAGTCTGGTTCGAAGACCCCTTAGATGGGGAGCTCAGGTTCTCGGACCTACATAGAAAGATGAGGTACATGAGGACGATGCTCCTCAGCCAAAGAACTGAAACTGTTCGCACGGAAATGGATGAGGTGATTTATCTATGATTATGTGTGGAGATGGAGATCCATTGACCTTGATCTTAGAGAGATCAAGGGTGAATAGGGGGTCTTTATGATGAAGTGATGGGGAGAGAAATGGAGTAGCCGGTGGGTCAGCATAGACAGTCGCATGCGATGAACAGAGGCCGAAGCTCGAAGCTCCAATGTATTTAGAATTTTTGGATTTTAGGTTAATTTGAATGGAATCCAAGCAAATAAAAGACTAATACATACTAAGTAATTAAATTCAAAAATAAAATGATAAAGATAGAGGCCTCACATGGTCTGAGGTATTAGGAAGCAAGATCGTCGGAGCAGCACCGATGATGGGTCGAATCAACCTTCGATCTCCTTCTCCTCTCCTTGGATCGTAGAGGCTCACCTGTTGTCACAAGGGAGCTACTACAGATTCAATTCTATGAGGTTATGGGTTATTAAAGAGAGATAAAAAAACAAGCTAAAGAGTTGGAAGTTCTTATTTATACATAGGTGATCAGTGACTTTGGGATGGCGATTGTGTGAGGTTGAGCAGAGGTTGGTGAGAGCTAAGAGTAGGGCATGGAAGAGGGTTGAGGGGAAAAAAAGAAGAGGTGGTATCAAGGAAGAAGAAAATGTGGAAGATGGAGTGAAAATGGGATAAGGAGGGTGATTCTCGTGCTCTGACAAAGTCAAAGCAATGCATGGTACAGTTGACCTGTAAGTCAACAAGCATTTGAATTCTATTGGTCTAATAGGACCAATAAGACAAAATAGAAAATAAAAGAGCATATAAATTATAAAATAATTAGAAAATTATTTTATTAATGAAAACTTAAAACACGAAAATATTCCTTATTTTTCAAACTTGATTTGTTATGTGTCAATTTTTACAACTATAAATATAGGTACATTTATTTGTATTATGTGTATTTATTTTTTATTTTATATTTTTAAATATTAGTATCATATTTACATAGTTTCTATTTATAGCATTATTAAATACATATTTACATATTTTTGTTTCATTTTTATGATTTTATTTACATACATAAATAATTGTATGTATATATATTATAGGTATATCATACCTATATATTTTAACGTGTTATTTATTTGAGTATTTTTTTACATGTTTTCTTTATTTTTATATTTTAATATGTTTTAAAAAATAGATACAATTATTAAAAAAATATAAGAAGAGTAAAAATGTAAAGAATAAAATATATTAATATTATATACAGATACATAGTACCGAAAAGTACCCCAGAAAGCTAACTTTTGTATATGAACTCCATTTATAATAAATCATCTTCACTAGATAGATAATTTAATTTGGAATAAAAAGGAGGTGAGTTGGTTCGATTTGAGTTTATATGGATAAGATATTGATACGTGAAGTTCAATTTGCGGTTTTTTTCATCTGTATGTACAAGTTGCATTGTGCATGATTTTTAATTGCTATTATTTTTATATTTTCTACATATTAATATGTACAAATTTAATGTTGAAAACTTGGTTATTTGAGGCATTTATAGTAAAGAATAAAATAATGTAAAAATGGCTATTCATAGAGTATAAAATTACGGGCTTTATTCATTGCATTGGTCATACTCTCTCTCCATTTTATTTTTAGTCGACCAAGTTCTCGAGTATTATGGTCATTCAATATCTTTGATAATTCATTTGTTTTTATTTTATTATTTTATTATTTTATCTTTTATTTTAGGTTAAAACATAGGTATTTATACAATATTTATACGCAATGTTAGTGTTAATTAATGCAATGTAGTTATGTTTACATTTGTTTAGATAGGTTTTTAACGATAAAATAAAGGAATAAACGTAGATAAATGGATATTCATCACGTGGCTAAATCAAGACTACTTTATATCGTTGTGTCGTCGTCAAGACATTCTCAAGTGATGATTTCATCATTTTGTTGATTCATGTTTCTGGCATGCTCATTGTTGGCGATTATACCTCAAGAATTTCAGATCTGAAGGATGAATTGAGAAAGTCTTTTGCTATGAAGGATTATGATCTGCAAATAAGAATTTGGATATGAAGAGTACATGTGATAGATTGTCTATAAAACTTTGGTTATCTAAAGAGAAGTACATTGAGAAAGTACTTTGGAAATTTGACATGAATAAGGTCAAGCCCGTGAGTACCTATTTTGGAGTAAACTTCAAGTTAAACACCAAACACAGTCCGAGGACATACGGTGAAAAGAAGGATATTAAGGTTATTCCTTATGTCATGGTCATAAACTGTCTAATGTATATTATGGCATGTACCACACTTGATATCACTCATTGTCTTGGAATTGTCAGCATGTTTAACTCAAATCTAGGAAAAGAGCATTGAGAAGCAGTTAAATGGACATTTAAATATCTTTATGGTAGTAATAACACATGCCACTATTTTGGAGTAGAGAAGGCATTTCTTATGCGTATAGAGATTGTGATAGGGCATGTGATGTTGATGGAAAGATGATATGTATTTGACTATTTGATTACATATGTAGGTGGCGTTTTATGGAAATTAAGATTGCAAAAGCATGTGACATTGTCTACTAAGAGGCAAAATTCATGGATGCTACAGAAAAAAGCTCATATGGATGAAGAAATTTAGGAAAGAACTTGATTTTGTTCAAGACAAGTACGTCCTTTATTGTGACTGTACATGTGAGATTCACCCTGACAAAAAAATCTACTTTGCATGCAAGACCAAAACACATTGATGTCAGATAACATCGAATATATGAGATGCGCTTAAATAAAAATGAACTTGTAATTGATAAGATGTTCATAGATGACAACGGTGTTGATATGATGACAAAAACTTTAGGGTTTGGAAAGTTTACGAGATGTTGTTCTGTCCTAGATTTGGAGTAGTTTTCATATCTTAGAATGGGGCGATTTGTTGGGCAAGTCCCCATCCAATACGGGGGCTTATCTTAATTTTGAACAATATGGTCCTAATAGAGATTTGAATTGTTAACATTCAAATATTTGATTTGCAATCACCAAATTAGAGATTGATTGATCTCCTTTAATGATTGATGAGATCCTCCCAATTCTTTCCTAATTATGAGATTATCCTAGTTGATTTTGGAGATTTTTTTAATGGAGACACACAACTTTTCATAGACTATAAATAGAGAATATGACATGCATGTCAACACATCCCAATACAAGCCCTCATAGCATAGAAAAGAAATCAAAGAGGAAGGAAGTGAATGGAAGAAGAAGAAATAAGGTCCATGAATACTGCAATAAAGTTTAGAGGAAGCGGTATTTGGAGTTGTTATTCTCCAGCATCCTTCGTTATAATTCGGTAGCAAAGTTATAATCTTGATTTCATTTCTCCTTATAAGTGTTTGGTGATTCGTAATACTGTATAGAAGACCACCTTTGTGTAAGTCCCTCATGGGAGATTGATGTGATTATAGTGTTTTGTGTTGGATTGAGATCAACCCTTTGATTTTTCACCTTACATTGAGAATTTTTCACGTTAAAAACTCGCAGTGCATATATGGTTAATTTTTCTATTGTTGGATTTGTTTATATGTAGTTTTAGTCGATATATTGTACGAGTCTGATCCCAACAATGTATTCATGCACTTCCCTGTATATGGAGTTTAGACAGGGTTGGTCAAGAGAAAATCAACCAGAAATGGAGTACTCTGTCTTGAGTCAGTGACATTGTACATCATTCAATCGATTTCATGAAAATCTAACTATACTTGATCTTGGTTAGTAGTCACATTAGAGAAAGATATACATCACATAAGTGAAGATTGGACTATGCCCCTACATGCTAAATTGTTATGCTAACAAGCACATTACATCATTGATTTTGCCCAGCAATCTATCTTCAAATAAGATATTAACCTTTATTATCATATGCAACATGTTTTAAAAAGGAGATTCTTTTTAATCCGGTGGCCTGTATTCAATCACTTAAATGAGTGATTAATATCGATCTTGATGTATCACTTGCCCAAAGTCTACATTCATCTAATATTTCTTTTGAAGCAATTTGTTTTCTACACCGTATCAATCGGCACTATATTTTTTGTAGATGGGACATGAGTTATGACATACAAGTACTCGATTAAGATATTTTTGAATGAGTACCCAAGGTTCAAAATGTACAATTCGAGTTTTGTATCCGATGGTCCCGAAAATTTTGGACACCCATAATGAGGATCTTATTATGCCTAAAAGGAATGGTTTGTTCAATCTCAATGCAAGACCTTGGACTGGGATCTGCCCAACATGCCAAATTTTGGTTTATTTTATTCTTAGTACTTTTTTTATTTTATTTGATGCATAATGTGTTCATTTCGATCAAAAAGATAACAAACGTTCAAGGAGAAAATAGTTGTCATCGAAACTCTTTGATCTAAAAAATACATTTATTTAATGCTTCGTGTATGGGATATGGGGAAAATAATATTTAGATAAAAAAATAACATGTTTTGTGGGAAAAAGGTGTTGGCAAAGTTGCAATGGCCATGATGTAACTATACTAGTGGAAGTTATGAATTCAAATATAATCCAGGATAGAATACATATAAGAAGTGTATACGACTGAGTGTGAAACTACTTAAGAGCATGGGTGTCAACCTTTTGATGGTTGTCAACAAATTCAATTGAATCTGAACTCAATGAATTACCAAAATCAATTTTCATTGATAATGAGTCACATTTTGCCATGTGTCTTCTTGAAAAAGCAAAAACGATTTTAACGCAAAAATCCTACTTTTATGTAAAAATCATGATTTATCTATCTCGTTTTACTCTGAATTATGTAAAAAGTAAATATGAATGGATACATCAGTGAATTGCGGATACTTTTTACTCTGATCGAAAATAATTTTATCACTGATGTATCCACAATTCAATATGAATAGATATATCTCACATTTTATCTCTATTATATGTGTACTTCCCTTTTGTATTTTCCCATCATAATTTGGAATACTGGAATGACTGATACTCATTTCTATTTTTTAAAGATATTTCCATCCTAAAACCATACTTGTGGAATCACATTTCCAGGATAAAGCTAATAATTAATTACACTCATATGGATCAATTTATTTTAACATGAAATTATTTAAATCACACAAAAATAAATACATGTTCAACCGATAAGAAATTTAATTGATATGAACTAAATTTGCACATCTCATTGATATTAGAAAAGATTTTGTGTGTGTGTAAATTTAAAATTACCTAGAATGAAGTGCATTCTCAAAGTTAGAAAATATATCCAAATAGCTGAATAGATATAACTAAAAAATATATTCCCCTCCATCAATAAAAAATCTCGTAAAAAATGGTTATGAAAAAGAACCTTGATGATTAGCTCTTACATGAATAAGAACAACAAGGCTAGATGAGAGAACATCAATTATGCGAGAGATATCGAAAGGGTTGAGAAGAAATAAAAAGTGAGGAGAAAGAGAAGGTCGAGGAGTAGATGGAAGGAATGCAATACAAGAGGAAGATTTATAAAGGGGGAGAAGAGGAGGCCCGAGCCCCCTATTGGTACCTATATGTGTCAATTTGTAATTATTAATCCATAACGCTTATTAAATTAATTACAAATATTTTAATATTTATTTAAAATCCCCAATTGTGAGTGTGGATAAATTCTCCTTCCCCTGTTTTGGGACCAAGAATGCCCCAATTATTTTCTCCTCCGTTATGAGTCCTCTTTTATTTTAACCTCCCTTAAGAAGAATCCTAACCCCCTTCCCCTCCCCCCCCCCCCCGGAATCGTCGCCAACGCCGCCGCCGCTGCCACCTATCTCCCGCCGCCACCACCTCTCTCCCGTCGTCATCACTCCCTCTCCTCTCCACCATCCACACCATCATCTCTCTCCCTAGCAGCCATCTCCGATCAGTGTAAGTGCGGCACACCATCATCCAAAGTGCTGTCAGTAACGAGTGCTATCTGCCTTCCTTTTTCCCCTAATTATGTTGATAGTGAGTTGTTCTCTAAGGACTCGTTTGGTGAAGCATCGAGGTCCCATTTACATTTTCCCATTTTTTAAACTTAGTAGTGGGTTGTTCTCTGGCTAACGAGTGTTTTCATTTATTTGCTTTCCATTTTTCGTAAATTTAGTTGACACCGGAATCTTGATTAAACGTCTAGATTCATTCACAAGTTCCTATTTTTGCATTAATTTCTTTGATCCGTGATGCAGTCTAGTAATTTTTGAGTTTATTTATCTTGATTCAATTTTAGTCAATGGGATAAGTCATTAGGAAAGTTTCCTGTTATTCAACAATCAGTTTGGTGGGATTTAGTTTCCTGTTACCTGTAGCCTTTGAGAATAAAGGATCCGTTAACTATGAGAAAAATTCGTCTGTACAGCCATCTGAGATTGATTTTCGTCCTATACGACGAGGTTTATTTTTTTATTTAACTACCGTATGGGAGCCGCCTCTTGAGAAGGCGGCTTCCACTTAGCAAAAGCCGCCTCTTGTAAAGGCGGCTTTTGCTTAATATTAGATAGGAAGCGTGGCCACCCCGTCACCCCCGTACTTCCAGAGTCATTCCAGCACTCCCGTTGTGCGCCCGTCGCCCCCAAAGCGTCGTTGTCGCCTCTTCCATCGGACGAATCCTCCTTCGTCCACTCGTCTGCTACCTAGGTCATCTTCACCCATCATCGGGTTCGTCAACAGTGACCTAAAGTGAGCCCTTCATCCATATTAGTAACCCTATTTTGAGATTGTATATAATGAGTTCATCTCTCACTACATATAGGATGTCCATGGATGTTTTATGCTTTTGTCACTTCGGAGGAACGATTATAACTTTCGGGAAGGACACAATTTATCAAGGTGGTCGTATGAAACCGTTGAAGTTAGCTCCGAACATGAAGTTTGATGTGTTGTTGGAGAAGATCATGTCGTTCCGTCTCGACCGTACACATTACGCTGATTTGAAGTTGTTTCACAAAATGGAGGCAAATGACAGTAGTTATTTGGCGAATGTTGAGTACAATGATGGCATACAAGATGTTGTTGACTATGCAGGAATGATGGGTTCATCATACCATCCAATTTTATATGTAATCCATCAAGAGGAGTCATCACCGAATGTCACCCGAGCCTCTACATCAGTCACCCGAGCATCTTCACCTTTAACTCGAGCTCATGGTATTGTTATCTTCGATATGAATGAGACAATTACTTAGGAAATTGACCGCGTAAGTACCGATGAAGACTTAGATTTAAATGACACAGAAGATGAAATGGAGAATGATGAGGAATCTGAGGAACACATTATGTATGATATACCATTCTATAATGTTCGTGCGGTGATGGCTATATAAGAAATTATGTAGCTACGCGATGCTGGAGAGAGACTTAGTCTTGCAGAGGAGCTGAGGAACGAGATGACATTTAAGTCGAAGACTGACTTGGTCTACTCTGTCAAGATGTTTCACATCAAGCGACATTACAATTTTCATATGCACGAGTCAGATAAGTCGGTTTGGGTTGTCTACTGCAACGAGAAAGAGAGAGGTTGTAAATGGCATTTGCGAGGTCACATGCATCCACTAGATGGTCAATTTGTGATTTCTAAGGTGGATGCACCACACACTTGTTTGCATCGCGTAGCTAATCAAGATCATCCTCAACTTGATTGCAATTTCATGACCCAGAAGTTTCTTAACCAGATAAAAATTTCCCCATCCGTAAGAGTCGCAGTTTTATAGGACATGATTTCTGAGGATTATGGCTACATGGTCAGTCGCAGAAGGGTCTGGGATGCTAGATGTTAAGGAATAGAGATTGTCTATGGGGACTGGGCCAAGTCCTACAATGAATTGCCATACCTATTCAGAGCATTTGAAACTTCTATTCCAGGTACTGTTACAAATTTGGATACTATTGCTGTTGATTCTGGTTTAGTGTTTGAGAGGGGTTTTTGGGCTTTTGGACCTTGTATCAATGCCTTCAAGCACTGTAAGCCTGTAGTTAGTGTTGATGGGACCTACATGTACGGAAGATACAAGCAGAAGATTTTTATTGCGTGTGGATGTGATGCTGCCAATCACATTGTTCCTCTAGCTTTTGCATTTGTGAACGAGGAGGATGAACCCAGTTGGGCGTGGTTCTTGGAGAGGTTGCGAGTTCATGTTTTTAGGGATCGTCCAGGGCCCATATGTTTGTTATCTGATCGTGCACCTGGTATTCGTGCAACCCTACGTAATGATGCTGTTCAGTTTCATCCTCCATATGTGTATTGGAGGTTTTGCCTACGTCACGTTCACAAGAATCAAATGATGAAGAAAATGATCAAGCGGACCGGTAGTGTGTACTCTCAATCCAAGTGGCATATATACATGGACAAGTTGAAAGAATGGAATAAAGATGCTCCCAAATGGTTTGATACACACGGTTGCCCGAAAGAGCAGTGGACCATAGCGTTCGATGGTGGGTACCGATTCGACTATACCACTACTAACTTTTTCGAGAGCTATAATGTTGTTTTGAAAGACGCAAGGTGTTTGCCAGTTACCGCCCTAGTGTTGAAAACATATTACAATTGTATTGGTTAATGGTTACTTTTACGAACGACATGCTGGGGCATTAGCTATGATAGCTCGAGGTGGCCGATTCACAAAATTTGTCACGAGTAAGTTGAAAGCATGGGTGGATCGTAGCAACAGTCATCGCATTACCCGAATAAGGGGTGCTCCACTCCATCTTTATGAGGTTATCACGGGGCAACGATTAACACAATTCGGTTTGAAAGAAGGAAAGAAGCATACAGTCCTACTTAGTGACCTTTCTTGCACATATCAGAAATGGCAGATACACAGGATTCCTTGCTCACATGCTTGTGCTGTCATGTCATTTTTGGAGGATTTATCAGCATGTGGAGCTTATAGCTGGGGATCTGCGTGTTTAGCTTATCTATACAGAAACATGTGTGTGGCATCGAGTGCGGAAGCAGTAGAGATTGGTGGCTCGCTTATCCTCCTACAGCTATAGGATTGGGAGCGATTTCCTCACATCGCGCCTATGGTACATAGACGTTCGTTGTAGCGTGGTAGTCCATTAGGTTGTCGCTGTAGAGCAGAGTTTGACGTCACATCATAGCCTACCTATGTTGTACGACCTTACATGGATGCTTTTGATCTCCAGACACCTGATCAGGTAACGAATTAACTAGCATTTACTACCTTATTTACTTTTTCGGTGACACTACTTATGTGACAGGTTATATGGGAACCATACACCGCTGAGATTATGAGTTCTCTCCCTTCATATTGCCTAGACGGGCAAGATCTATACACTGCTAGAGTACCTCTTATTCATTTCTGTATCGTGGAGTTGTATGTGCCCGACAGAGTCCTACGCCAATTCGGTGCAGTCCAGGAGATCCCAAGGCAGTGCGACACATCTACATATCTTCACAACATTGATCTTCGATGGGAGACGTCGGTCGATTGGGTTACAGTTCCATGCAAACTATGTACAGATGTGGAACAATCGACGTGACTATGTGTTGGCTACCACACCAATTGGCCATGGAGGTGATGACGTATCTGGGGATTACATGGCGTGGTACAACCACATCACACAACGATTTATAGGGAGACATGGATGCGTACTCGATATGGTGGTATGTTAGCGTCAATTCCGTTGAGAACGTCTCATTTTTTTGTAATGGAGATATTGTCATATTTTCCATTTTGCATGTGACACGATTAGATGAGATTGTTCACCTTGTGGGACCTAACGAGGATGTGATCCGATTGGTGACAAACACTCAACGCCTTCTCGATGACTCTATCCACGGCAATTCAGAGATGGACTCCATGATGATGAAGACGATGAGGAGGGAAGACCGACTGAGAGTACATCTTCACAGAGATATGGACGCGGTAGAGGATATGGACTTGTATGCAGAACACGAGGAGGACGAGCACTTCCCCATGTCGAGGACGTACAAGCTTCGGGGGTGGAATATCAAACTCCTAATGTTGGACACGAGTATGAGAGAATACAACAAACTCCACCTGCACCGATGAGAGAGAGGCCACAGACCGAGCCTGGACCATCGCATCGCCATTCACCATTACCTCCTTTGGACTATGATGTAGTGGTTGATGAAGAATTCTCGCAATTGAGCACATTGATCGTGACAATCTATTGTCTTCTTTTTCAGTTGAGCCAAGTACGACACTTCCTCAACAAGCACCTGCACAGGGTCAATATGTTCGAAGGAGGTGACTCATGTGATGTTATGAGTTGTTATTGGGTTACTGTTGTTTTTTGTGGTTCATGCGAGTAGAGATTGTTGTTTGGACTTTTTTTGTAGTACGGTTGTTGTACCTTGTTTGTGTAAATATTGTAACTTTTGAACCTCGTTACATTTATTAAAACCTAAGCGTTTCTATTGATTTAATCATATATGATTTGTTATATAAGCATTTAATTTTTAAAGATCCAAATGTTGCATAGATAGCTAGAAAAACACCAAGCCACATAAAACTGTGGCTTGATGTTTTTTGGTTGCCTGCACTTGAAGCCGCATTTACAAGAGGCGGATTTTGTGCAAAGCTACCTCTTGGGGAGGCGGCTTTTGCTAGAAGGCGGCTCCCATACAATAGTTACAACAACAACAACAAAGCCTTTTTCCCACAATTAAGTAGGGTCGGCTACATGGATTTCTTCGCCTCCATTCAGATCTATCTTGGGTCAATCCTGGGTTTAACTAAAAAAAATAAACCTCGCCGTATAGGGCGAAAAGCAATCCCAGATGGCTGTACAGGCGAATTCTTCTCCGTTAACTATTCTGGTTCTAGTTTGCCTTCTAGCGGATACGGAGTGCATTCCCTTTTCAGCCTCTACAGTTGTTTTTTTTTTTTGAAAAAAGGCACAATGTCGAGGAGAGCAAAAGACTGCTGTAAATCGGGAATGTGCCCGAGCCGCTAGATCAAGATTGAGCGGTTCACACAGTAAGGGCTCAGAAAAACCTGGATTTCATGTGAACCACTCGATCTTGATCGAACTACTCAGACACGTGTCGGTTTACAGCAGTCCTCTGCGGTACCGTATAGGATCTGCTTACCAATGTCAGAATAGTCCTTAAGCTTTTATATCCACAGTAAAAAAACAGTTGCCAAGACCAAAGAGTTCTTAAGCTTTTAGCACGTTCAATTGCATTTTCCATATACATTTGCCATGCTTTTACTAAAGACGCCTCTACAGTTGCTTCATCCCTGGTTTTAGGCATTGCCAGCCATTTATTTAGTTTTCCAGAATCTATTTAACTTTGAATTATTTTCTTTTCTCTCAACTGAACGGACTTATTCAACAACGTTTAATCCTTCTCAAGTTTAACAGCGACTTCATTTTACTTCATTGTGGGTCATATCCGCACGTAATTGCACACTTGCATCACTCCGGAATCCGTAAAAACCTTTAGTTTGAGTTTCCTGTTGTGATTGATTCGTAACCAACCCTATTTGCGTCATCATGGTCTTTGTTGCAGGTATCGTACACACTAGGTACATTCTATGATGAAATTAATCCAGAGTGTCGAAATCGACTGACCTTTTAAAGTGATGTGCGGATATCAGCAACATCTACTTCATTTTCAATTTTGATCACTGTGGCAAAATGAAGTTTTTGGCAATTGTAAGGAATCGCTGGCAGCCGAAAGCTACTACTGCGAAAGTTCTTGCTTGCTTTCTCCAACCACGTTACTTCCAACCAGATTTTGTCCCGAGGGACGCCATATCCAATCTTAAAAGGTTCAAGTACCCCGAAGTATACAACCCCTATGGCCCAAGACCGCCCCCATCCGACAAGATTGTCCAACTCGCTGAACGTATTGCTTCTCTCACGCCTGAGGAACATGGGCAGATTGAACTGACACTGGAGCAGAAGCTCAACCATCCAAAGTTGCAGACAATTGACGATGATGGTTTTGATGCAGGTCCTCAGACCAGTGGAGCATCAACAAAGTTAGAAGAGAAGAAGGTGGAGAAGATGGCATTTGATGTGAAATTGGAGAAGTTTGATGCTGCCTCTAAGATTAAAGTTATCAAAGAAGTAAGGGGGTTTACGAATCTTGGCCTAAAGGAGGCGAAAGAATTGGTGGAGAAGGCCCCTGTCCTGCTAAAGCAAGGGCTTACAAAGGAGGAAGCGACCAGCATCGTAGAGAAGATGAAGGCTGCTGGTGGTGTTGCGGCAATGGAGTAGTTACCACTTTTCTTCTGGAACTTAGGACCACATAATAATTAATTATTTGGTTGGAGAACGTAGTCTCCTATTTCCATGCTAGCTTTTGATACAAGTACTTGGTTATGTACCAGTACGTCATTACATCTCACTAGCTAAGTGGCTTTTGACGTTTTTCCTGAAAAGTGTAATGAAATTTTGTAAAAATCAAATCGCTAGTGCTCTTCATCGAATAACGGTGTTGTGCGTCCCAAGTTTGAACATGTAATCTTTGTGGGTTCTGTTATCCATTGCTTTTCTGTTTGAACATGTTAATTTTCTGTTGTTTAATTACTCTACAGGAGTAAAGATGTATATGTTCTTTTGCAAGATTTGCCTATGCTTATGGTGTTTATAGGATTCGAAAATTAGTGGAACCTACATTGAACTCCAAACATGTATCTCACTTTTTTTTGAAAGGTTGTATCTCACTTGTTTTGTGTGATGGTGGACTTAAGTATCGTAGATGTCAACTCAGCTAGGAGCATAGGACACAGTAGCTTCAAGTTAAAGTGAACGTGAATGCATCGATGGCTTGATGTGTTTTGAATGCTAACTCACAACAAGTTCCGATTGCATTAACTAATGACAAGGTCGCAATCAGTGTGGGGACTCTAGTTGCATCAACAGTTGAGCATCAACCTTTTGTGGCCTTATCTGCATATCGTAATTTATGGCCTTATCTGGATGGTCTCTGTCCTTATCTGTTCACAAGTTGTTGCTAACTATGGCCTAACTTTTAAGATAGGATGTTTTTCCACTTTCTTCTTTATGACCATTTTGGCTTTGTTGTGCAAGCACATGGAGAACAAAGCAATACATTCAATGTTATGAAGCAAATTTGGGTTGAAAATGTTGAAAAAGATTTGTGATTTTTTGGGAAGGAGATTTTCTGTTGTTGCTGAAATCAGATTGAATTGCACTTTTTCAGGGATGTTACTAAGATAAGGATTTAAGTTTGGCCTCAAAAAAATAAGGATTTGAGTTTCTCTATATCTCATGATATATGTTTTACATTGCTGCAGAGCCTTTATATCTCATTGAATGTGCCTAAGTACATTGTTACGGAAGCAGTGACTGTATTTTATTATGGAACCTACTTGCATCAAAGGGGATCCAACCAGAGGTAGAGTTTTTTTTCCTAGAAGAAAGCCATTTCCATGTTCCAAGCATTTATAAGATTTTTTTATCATGTCCAAAAACTCCCTTACCCATATTCTGATTGGCACCTACTCAGCCAGACTAATAACCAATGCTTTCACTGGTGATGTATACTCATTTGTTTCCTTGTAAGAAAACTCCAAGACCTAGAATGTGAACAAGATTCACGACTTCGCAAGTTTTTCCTGTAGGTACTCCGGCAGCTGTGATCCAGAACAAGTCCATGGTATAAAGCAGGTATTCTATCATGGAGTTTTCAGGGATTAATGAATTCCTCCTTCATGAAACCCCTCCAAGGATGCTGAGTTCACCACTTGTTTCATATCTGAACCCCAGCTTATGGATGTTCATTTCCGAGAGATTTAAGATGTCAGGGGCTTGTTATGAGAATCCTTGGGTAAGTTCAAATTATTCTAGTGGTTATTTCATGTTGCAGGATCTCTATTCCCTGGACAGCGAACATTGCTTCTTATTCCCTGTGGAAAACTAAAAAAGAGCTTTTGGAGAAGCAAGCATGTTGTATCTTTTTTTTATTCCGCAAGTCCGAAAATTTTGAGGGTTCGGTTTAAACCATTTCATTCAACAAAGAAAGATGTTACAAGATAGCACACATAGGCATGAAGCCTCTACAAGTAATAATGGCCAACATGGCCGTCAAACATAAAAAACCGAAGTAACTTCAATCGCTATCTTAGAATAGTCGGAGGGCTTTCTCCTTGGCCTCCATATAGCTTGGTGTTTTCTTCGCGAGCTCCTCTGTTTTGTGCGAAATTTTGAGGGTAAAATCAAAACTATAAGCAAGTGGATTTTTACTTTTATAAAAAGGTTCACTGAGTTCTGAATCAAAATCATTCTCTTCTTCATGGCCACCAAGCAAAGCTTCAAACATACTTTGCGAATGATGGTATTTCCAAGGCTTCAGTGTTCAACACACATGCTTGAATCACCTTGGACTGTTCGGCTCTCCCTGATGTTGGTGATGTTGCCTTTGTTGCTTTTGTCTCTCCTCCAAATTCGATTGTGTTTTCTTTAATAAGAAGCCTTTCTTGAGCATTTGATCAACTCCAGATCTTTGCTGTATAGAAGAAGCAGCCGACAAGGGTTTAGGTGGTTGATGAGGTGAATAAGAATTCCACATCTCAGCTTCGCAAAGTTGGTCAAAAGCGCCCAAAGTGTCTTCTTCAAGATGCCGTTGACCATCCAACTTCTCCACTGTTTCTTGTCCATGCTGCAATGACTTCTGCTGCTATTGCTGCTTTGGATCTATCAACCAAAATAGAAGCATAAGAAGTGCTACTATTTTGGCTCAAAGGTCCAGTAAACAATTCTTTCAATTTGGTTTGGTGCTGCTCCACAGTTAGAAAAGATACAGTAACTTCCTTGATTAAATGGCTCTGAAAAGTCCCCCATTGCACCTGCTGATGCTGTTGTATTCCTTCAGAATCTACTACAACATCTGAATTAATATCCTGTATCTGATAGAAATTCCAACGCAGCTCCTCAAAACTGAAGGTTCCTTTATCAACTTTTACTGGAACCACCAGCTTTCCTTCAATTTCCAACTGAGGCTGATTAGATTGCTTTTGATCATGTTTCTGCTGAGCTTCCTGCTGATTAGGAGCGTTCCTTCAACTGTGCTCTTCCTAATAGGGACCCAAACTTTCTTGATTTCCCCATGTACTTCTCTTAGCTGTTGCTTAGAATTTTTGCATTCATCCAAGGTATGCCCCGATAAGCAACATACTGCGAGAAACTTGGGAACTTGTTCATAAATAATTCTTTGCTTGAAATTTTGTTCACCAATTTTAATCATAACAAAAGTAGGTCTAGGCTCAAGCATGTCAACTTCCACGTATAGCCTGACATCGCCAGTCCTTGTGAACTCCAGTACCTCCTTATCAACACATATCAGCCTACCCCCAGCTTTAGCAATTGATCATAAGATACTCAAGTTCTGCAGATCCACATTCAGTCTAGGAAGACCAATCAAAATTGCAGCTTGAGTTGTATTAAAAAATGGCCTGAAATAAGGAGACCAGCGGAAAGATGTTGGGGATAATAGGGGGTGATCCTTAAATCCCTTTCCTGTCCTGCAGCAAAGATGGTACACACAACAATATGTGTTCCCCACATGGGAACTCAATGGCAACAATGATAGAACAATCACAAGCAAGCACAACAAGCAACCACACGAGACAAAGATTTTTACGTGGAAACCCTTACTCGATGTGAGCAAGGGCAAAACCACGGAGCAAGACCGGCAACGATTTCACTACGGCCAAAATGAGCCAAAGATTCTTTCAGTTTTGTTTCCCAACAAAACCGAGATACAAACCACTAGCACAATGATAGTTCTTCTACAAGTAGCTAACTATCCCTAGGTATCTAACAATACCAAATGTGCTCAAAACCAAGAGGATGGAGTGTCATCCCTTGTGGGCTCCCGGATGGAGACCCAAAATCGATGGTTCGGCTTCTTGAGGTCGTTCACAACGACCTCTGGTTGCAGCTCCTCTCGAGCTCGCATCAACGTTGCTCCAAAACCCAACTCCAAAGACCTAGCCGCTGCGCCAAAGCTCGAGCTGCTGCTCCTCTCGAGCACGAACTCAGCCTCTCTCTCGCTCTCCCGCACATGTGGAGGAAGACGAAGAATAGAGTCCGAAACCCTTGCTGCTGCAGTTTCTGGAATGATAAGAATAGGGCGTCTCTGTTTCTCGCACAGGACGAACACCAAATGGGGGTTGTTCTATCGTCCGTGAAAAATCCCTGGAATGGGAATGGGAATAGCCGAATGAGGGCCCCCCACTTGCTGGACAAATATCCAAGAGGCCCCCCAAGTTGGGGTTGGATAGCAATACATCTAATAACCTCCCCCTCCAGCCTCAACGGGGAGGTGTGGTCCAGTAATGGAGATGAAGAAGAGGCGACAACACTTAGCTCTCTACAAAGCTGAAGCTTGTCACGAGTGATTGCCTTGATCAACATGTCTGAGGGGTTCTCATCAGTGTGAATCTTTTTCAACATGAGCTGCTTCTGTTCAATTGCATCCCTCAGCCAATGGTATCTCACATCAATGTGTTTTGTCCGAGCATGGTGCATGGTACTCTTGCTCAAATCTATAGCACTCTGGCTATCACAAAACACGACTGGCTCACTATCTCCTAATCCAAACTCACCAAGAAAGCGTTGTAGCCACAACACTTCTTTCCTAGCCTCTACTGCTGCTATGTATTCTGCCTCGGTAGTCGAGAGAGCAATACATTTCTGTAGCTTGGATTGCCATGTGATGCAAAATGAAATTTGACGATGGCGGGAAAATAACTTATTTGAAGGTGGAGATATTTGGTGGGGAAGAAATGGAAGGGTTGAGAGAAGAAGTTCGTCAGGAACACGAGGGGATGGAGAAAAGAAACGTGAAGACCACGTGAGGGGAAAGAGAGAGAGGGGAGAGAGAGAGAGAGAAGAAAATGGAGGGGTTGAGAGGAGAAGCTCGCCGGGAACATGAGGGGTTGGAAGAGAGAAACGTGAAGACCACGTGAGGGGGGAGAGAGAGAGAGGAGGGAGAGAGAGTTAGAGAATAAAATCTCAATTTTTCATATCACTGAACTTACTAAACAACTAGTCTATCATCCCTTTATATAGGAGGGATGAGATTACAAAAATAGAAAGTCAAATTCAAATTCAAACTAATTATCCTAATTTGACTCTAACCGACTAATTTGAAATTCAAATTGAAACTAACTAATTTAGAGATCACACACGATCTCTTATTTTAAAATAAAATTACGACGACTCAAAATAAACGTAAATAAAATTAACGGATAAAAATTAAATAAATGCAGCCCTATATTTCCATTTCACGCTGTATCAACTCTCCTCCGCTTAAAAAAATTCGTTTCCCGACAAATTGCTTGATCTTCGGGCTGTTGATGGAGAATTTCCTCATGACTTGTTGGTCGAATCTCTCAATTTCGCTTCGACGAACGATGGTTATTCGTCGCGTGTCGGCGCGAATGTCTGGATGGATCGTCAGATCGTGAGGACGATCTGTAGGCCATGCTCTGATACCAATTGATGCAAAATGAAATTTGACGATGGCGGGAAAATAACTTATTTGAAGGTGGAGATATTTGGTGGGGAAGAAATGGAAGGGTTGAGAGAAGAAGCTCGTCAGGAACACGAGGGGATGGAGAAAAGAAACGTGAAGACCACGTGAGGGGAAAGAGAGAGAGAGGAGAGAGAGAGAGAAGAAAATGGAGGGGTTGAGAGGAGAAGCTCGTCGGGAACACGAGGGGTTGGAAGAGAGAAACGTGAAGACCACGTGAGGGGAGAGAGAGAGAGGAGGGGGAGAGAGATAGAGAATAAAATCTCAATTTTTCATATCACTGAACTTACTAAACAACTAGTCTATCATCCCTTTATATAGGAGGGATGAGATTACAAAAATAGAAACTCAAATTCAAATTCAAACTAATTATCCTAATTTGACTCTAACCGACTAATTTGAAATTCAAATTGAAACTAACTACTTTAGAGATCACACACGATCTCTTATTTTAAAATAAAATTACGACGACTCAAAATAAACGTAAATAAAATCATGGCCTCAAATTTCAGCGAAATTCAGTCGAATTTCTGTCGAATATCGATATCCAGTCGATATCGAAATTCGATCGAAATGACCGAAATATGGGGGTCCTAGTACAAAAAATGACCGAAATGGCCGAAATTCTGGTCAAAATTCCACCGAAATTCCATCGAAATTCTTTTTTGGTCGATCCCGAAATGATGACCGAAACCGACATTTTGGGCCTTGAATAAAATTAACGGATAAAAATTAAATAAATGCAGCCCTATATTTCCATTTCACGCTGCATCACCATGATATGGCTCCCTCTGCAAATGTGAAAATGTATCCTGAGGTAGACTTTCTCCGGTCCATGTCACCTGCTATATCTGCATCAGTATAGCCATAAAGTTTGAGATCTGACCTCCCAAACACAAGGCACATACTTAAGGTCCCTCTCAAGTATCTCAAGATCCATTTCATTGCCTCCTAATGGTCCTTCCCCGGATTGGACATGAATCTGCTCACCACGCCACTGCATGGGCTATGTCGGGTCTAGTGCAAACCATTGCATACATGATGCTCCCAACTGCTGACTGGTATGGGATCTTGGCCATCTCTATCTTCTCCTCAGAAGTAGAAGGATTTGACTCCTTGGTCAGCTTGAAATGAGAGGTTAAAGGCGTGCTGACAGACTTAGCATTCTTCATGTTGAACCGCTCCAACACATGTTCAACATAGCTTTCTTGTGACAACCACAACATGCGCTTCTTCCTGTCCCTTGTAATCTGCATCCCAAGGATGTGACTTACCTTGCCCAAAACTTTCATCTCAAACTCTTTGGAGAGTTCTCTCTTGAGCTTTGCAATCAAGTTGGAATCATGACCACGAACCTGTCATTGGGAAGACGACAAACATATACATATAGATCGACTGTAGTCTTCTTGAAGCCCTGCTTTCCCATGAAAGCATCAAACTTCAAGTACCACTGTCTCGGGGCTTGCTTCAAGCCATAAAGACTCTTCCTCAACCTGCAAACCATGTGCTCTTTCCCTTTCTCCTGATATCCTTGTAGTTGTTCCATGTAGATTTCTTCCTTTAAATCACCGTGAAGAAACATCGTCTTCACATTCATCTGCTCCAGCTCAAGGTGCATGTTAGCAACAAGTCCTAGCACCATTCTCACTGAGTTCATCTTCCCCACTGGGAGAAGATCTCATCATAGTCCACTCCTTCCTTCTGGCTAAACCCTTTCACCACCAATCTGACCTTGTACTTTACCTGCATGTCGTTGTCATCTGATTTCAGCTTGTAGGCCCATTTGTTCTTCAAGGCCCTCTTCCCTTTAGTAAGCTCAACAAGATCATAAGTATTGTTTTTCTTGAGAGATAATATCTCTTCATTCATTGCATTGCGCCAATGACCCTTATCCTTGTGCTCTTGTGCCTCCTCAAAGGTGTATGGATCACTTGCATCTTTGAGCATCACATACCTGGAAGTGGGGTAACAGGATGATGGCGGGCGTGTCCTCTCAGATCTCCTGACCTGAGGTTCTGCTACGTCTGCATGTAGATGAGGCTGCTCCCCCTGCCCTAAGTCCCCTGGACCTGCATCTGGCTCGTGTTGTTCTAGCTGCTCATCCTCTCCACCTGTACCCTGTACTGGAGAGGGGCCTGCATCCTTATCACTGTCATCATTCATGGAAATATCATCTGCATCACCACTCTCAGTGGTGTCCTCAGTCAACGTCTGATTCTCATAAAAGATCACATCTCTGTGCCTGGTGACTCTTCTTCCTTGGATTCCAAAGGCGGTATCCAAACTCCTAATCTCCATAATCAAGAAAAATACAAGGCACTGCCTTGTTATTCAATTTCTTCCTTTGCTCCTTTGGTACCAATGCATAGGCCTTGCATCCAAATACCCTCAAATGAGCATATGAGGGGTCCTTTCCTGTCTAAACACGCTCTGGAATCTGAAAATCCAAAGGAATTGATGGAGATCTGTTGATCAAGTAACATGCAGTGCAAACCGCCTCGGCCCAAAATGTCTTGGGCAACTTCGATGTCTTCAGCATACATCGAACTCTCCTAACAATGGTCCTATTCATCCTCTCAGCAAGACCATTGTGTTGGGGTGTGCATGGCTCTGTCCTCTCATGCCTGATGCCGTGCTCTGCACAGTAGTCCTGAAAGCTATGGGAGGTGTACTCCCCACATTGGCCATGTGTAGATACTTCAACAATTTCCCTGTCTCATGCTCACCATGGCATGGAATTTCATGAAGTAATCAAATACCTAATCCTTGGATCTCAGCACATATACCCACATCTTCTTAGATGCATCATCAATGAAGGTGACAAAATGCATGTTGCCTCCCAAAGAGGCTATGTCCATAGGTACACAAACATCAGAATAAACCAACTATAGAAGGTCTCCCTTCACCTTGGTTCTGGCTCTGTATGGTGTACTCCTGCTCTTCCCAACCTCACATGCATCACAAGGAGACAATGTGATGTCATTGTGGTAGGGGATCAACTCTCTCTTGCTCAAAAGCTGCAAGCCCTTCTGGCTCACGTGCCCAAGTCGACGGTGCTATAGATTTGATGTATCCGCCTCACTAGCATGCAAACTGCCATCCATGACCTTCACTCTAGTCATGTAGAGTGTGTGACATAAGATGCCTTTAGCCATGATGAGAGAGCCCTTTCTTATCTTGCACTTGTCGCCAAACTTTAGATGGTAGCCTTTACTATCTAGTTGTGAACCAGATATAAGGCTAAGTCGCACATTAGGAACATGCCTCACATTCTGAAGAGTCATTGAGCACCCAACATCTGTCTGAATCGAGATGGTGCCCATGCCAATGATCTTAGAATAACTTTCATTACCCATCAAGACTCTCCCGTAATCACCACTGGTGTAGGTTTGTGAAGAACTCAATGTGTGGAGTTACATGATAGGAGGCAGCCTTATCAACAACCCACTCCAAATCACTCCCTGCATGCAAGCACTAATCCTGCATGGTGAGAATCACCTCATCTGTACTTTCATCTGCCCCAACTGCAATTACATTGCCATCTTCATTTTTCTTATTTTTCTTGGCTTCAGCTTGCTCTCTCTTCCATCCCCTGCAATCTCTCTTCCAGTGACCAGGTTTCTGGTAATGTTGACACTTTCCTCTACCCTTGGACTTGTCTCTGGATTGTTGTCTCTCTCGTGACTTTCCTTTGCTACTAGATCTTCCTCTCCTCTCAACTGCATACACATGTGAAGAGGAGGATGTCTCTCTCGAAGAGCGATGCCTGATCTCCTCATTAAGGAGACTGCCCTTGACCATAGCCATGGTCAACTTGCTGTCCTTCGCAGAGTTGCTCACGGTGACTACTAGAGTTTCCCAACTGTCTGGCAATGAACCCAATATGATGCAAATCAAAAGTTGGTGCGTCGATTAAAATAAAAATAATTGGAACGGTGGATTTTCGTGGAGAAAATAGATGGGTTGAGAAAAGAAACTCGTCGGGAACACGAGGGATTAGGGAGGAAGAACGTGAATATCACGCAAGGGGAGAGAGAGAGGGGAGAGGAGAGATAAAATCTCAATTTTTATAAATACTGAACTGTCTAAAAACAATGGACCCCCATCCCTTTATATAGGAGAGATGAGATTACAAAAATAGGAAACAAATTCAAATCGACAACTAATTGATCCTAATTTGCCTCTAACTAATTAACTAACTATTTTAAAATCAAATCTATAACTAATTATTGGAGATCACAGGCGATCTCGTTTATTTAATTAAAGACACGACAACTTAAATAAACGTAAATAAAATTGACAGATAGAATTAGATAAATATTCGGCCCTATATTTTCGTTCCACGCTGCATCAACTCTCCTCCGCTTTAAAAATTCGTCTCCCGACGAATTGCTGAATCTGCAGGCTTGGAGGTTGAATCCGCGTTCGCAGTCATTCCCTGGAAAAATTGATGCGGAGCGAATGGCGAGATACACACGCGTGCGATGCGGGCGTTGATGGCGCGGCCTTCGTGGTGGAGGAACAGGTGTGGCGCAAACGACGGCGTCTTCATGAATTTTGTCTCCTCTTTGTGATGATTGAAAAGTTGATGAGGCATGAACAACATGACTCTTGGAGAATCCATGGCAAAGCAATGACACAAGAAAAGGAGAGGAGGAGATGTGTCCAAGGAATGAAGCCATGGGGTCCTTATATAGATGAATCCCAAGGTCCTAGTCCTAATAGGATAAGGAAGTCTTCCCAATTGTCTTCTTTCAGCTCTTTTTTTAAAAAAATTTCGCAGCAGGGGGCTTGGGCACACTTTTTGTGCCCCTTCAATTAAACGAAATTTAGGGGGCTGGGCGGCTATGCAAATTTTCCCAATTAACTTCCATTCCCACAGTTCACGGAAGTCGAACCCCTTATTTGGACCCCTCGTTAGGGTATTTCTTCTCTCCTTGCGCAGTCAGGAGGACCGTAGCGGCTACGGCATCGGATTGGCGGCGAGCGCGCAGGGGGGTGAGGGCGGGGCGCGCGATCCCGAGGGCGATCGTGCTGACGGTCTGCAGGAGCGTGGGGGGGTTTGGATGCGGATACGGGGTCGCGGGATGGAGATGGTGAGGGGGCGGCAACAATCGGGGTGGGGGGGGGTGGTCGCGACGCGGCAGGAAAGGGAGGGGTCGGGGGAGGGGTAGGCGGGGGCGGTGGCGAGGAGGAGCTGTAGGCGGGAGGGGATGTGTGGGGGAGGAGCAGTGGCACGAGGAGGCGGAGGTGTGAGGCTTACTGCGCGGGAGGGGAGGTCCTGGGATGGGGCGGGAGCGAGGGAGGGTAGCGGGGGAGGGGAAGGCGGTATCGCCAGATCGTGAGGACGATCTAGATGCCATGCTCTGATACCAAATGATGCAAATCAAAAGTTGGCGCATCGACTAAAATTAAAATAATTGGAACGGTGGATTTTCGTGGAGAAAATAGAGGGGTTGAGAAAAGAAACTCGTCGGGAACACGAGGGATTAGGGAGGAAGAACGTGAAGATCACACGTGTGGAGAGAGAGAGGGGAGATAAAATCTCAATTTTTATAAATACTGAACTGTCTAAAAATAATGGACCCCATCCCTTTATATAGGAGGGATGAGATTACAAAAATAGGAAACAAATTCAAATCGACAATTAATTGATCCTAATTTGCCTCTAACTAATTAACCAACTATTTTGAAAATCAAATCTATAACTAATTATTGGAGATCACAGGCGATCTCGTTTATTTAATTAAAGACACGACAACTTAAATAAACGTAAATAAAATTGACAGATAGAATTAAATAAATATTCGGCCCTATATTTTCGTTCCACGCTGCATCACAATAAGAGAAGTGTCTGCAACTCGTCATCAAGTACCAATCCCATGGAAGTCAACTGGTTGATGATGCTTTGGAAATCATTCAAGTGCTCCACTACTTTGCATCCATCTTTGTACTTCAAGTTCACTAGCTTTCTAATCAAGAAAGCCTTGTTTGTTGCGGTCTTCTGATCATAGAGTTCGGACAATTTGTCCCATAACTCCTTTGCATCCGTCTCTTCAGCAACATGATGGAAAACTGACATGTCAAGCCACTTCCAAATGATCCCAATGGCCTTTCGGTTCAACTTTGTCCACTCACTTGCGGATATGTTTTCCAGCTTGGCGCTCTCTCCCTCCACCGGATCGTGGAGGCCCTTGCAATACAAGATGTCTTCCATTTTAGCTTTTCAAATCTGCCAATTACTGCTTGTGGGCCTAATCATTGTGCCCTCATCATCTTTGCCCATTTTGCTCAATCTGAGCTCTGATATCACTTGTTGGGGATAATAGGGGGTGATCCTTAAATCCCTTTCTTGTCCTGCAACAAAGATGGCGCACACAACATTATGTGTTCCCACACGGAAATTCAATGGCAACAATGATAGAACAATCGCAAGCAAGCACAACAAGCAACCACACGAGACAAAGTTTTTTACGCGGAAACCCTTACTCGATATGAGCAAGGGAAAACCCATGGGGCAAAACCGGCAACGATTTCACTACGGTCAAAATGAGTCAAAGGTTCTTTCGGTTTTGTTGCCCAACAAAATCGAGATACAAGCCACTAGCACAATGATGGTTCTTGTACAAGTAGCTAACTATCTCTAGGTATCTAACAATACCAAATGTGCGCAAAACCAAAAGGATGGAGTGTCTTCCCTTGTGGGCTCCCGGATGGAGAACCAAAATTGATCGCTCGACTTCTTGAGGTCGTTCACAACAACCTCCGGTTGCAGCTCCTCTCGAGCTCACCTCAACGTTGCTCCCAAAACCAACTCCAAAGACCTAGCCGCTGCGCCAAAGCTTGGGCTGCTGCTCCTCTCGAGCACAAACTCAGCCTCTCTCTCGCTCTCCTGCACGCGTGGAGGAAGGCGAAGAATATGGTCCGAAACCCTTGCTGCTGCAGTTTCTGGAATGGGAAGAATGGGGCATCTTTGTTTCTCGCATAGGACGAACACCAAATGGGGGTTGTTCTGTCGTCCGTGAAAAAACCCTGGAATGGGAATGGCCTCATTCATTTGAAAATTTGAAGTATTCCATGGCATATACCTTAACAAAATCTTTTTTTCTTCTTCAAATCTCACTATAATTTCTCTTTAAAAAAGTTCTTGAAGACTCCTAAATCTGCCCTAAATTTCAGGAATTTCATCATTGAGCTTCTAATAAATGGTTATTGCAATTCATTCACTTCATCCAACAAGAATGACACAGCGAGAGTATCCCTATCAAAATATGGTCTCTATCAGGAACCACAGTATCCAGAGCAGGAGCTACACTATGTCCTTTCATTGCTTCCAAAAAAGAGCTATGTTCTTCTTGCCCAATTCATTCAAAGAGCTTTTAACTCATATCAGCAGACACCTGATGTATAATATCAGCCTGTTATATCTTGCAGCCGGTTTGAGAATCTTTTGGTTGCAGTTGGTTTCAATGCATCTTCTGAACAAGTTAAAGGGTAAAAGTTGTAGATATTAGGAACTTGCGTATATCGAGTAATTCACTTCTAGTTGTGAAGTTCCACAGATGCGGAAAGGAAAATAAGATCGATGCGCTTTGAAATGCGATGGCTGGAGGAATAGACTTGCAATTGGAATAGAGATGATGATTACAAGAATGCTCGTTTCTGCCGTCATCTTTCGTTCTCAACAGAAAAAGGAAGACCAAGATTAGTAATCACCTTCAGAATGGTGAATATTCATGTAATCAAGTTATCACAGAGAGAAGCCTCATTCCATTTAAGAAGAATCTTTTTGGTGCCTAGATGAACAACTCTTCCGCGGCTATTATTTTTTAAGTTATAATGCTGCTATATGATGAACCCGTATAAGAATTCCACCTTCGAAACACTTGCTCTGGCTTAAGACTGTAAAAATCTGAGACCTGATGATTACCCAGCAATGTCCAGTAACAAAAGGTAGGATTTTCTTGGGGAAGAGATTTGTTGAGTGAAGAGTACAAAGAGGAGTTTTATGGCCATGGAACCAGACAGAAAAAGCTTTCGATTGAATTGACTTGAGATTCATCGTTAACTTCCATTCTCAGCTCCAGTTACCTGATAGGAATATCTCTTTAATAGGTAGACAGGCAATGCCCACTCTCTCCTTTTCTTTTTAATCTTGCAAGTTTTTTAGCAGGTTTTTTTATTGAATTGCAGGTGACTCGTTACACACATGGATTCCAGGTTGCGCACGCTACTCCAAATATATCATATATTATCAGTGATGACATGTTAAATATATGTGATGCTACATCTATCGAAGCCTTCAACTTGGACATATTATTATGTTATTATTACTTTTACTCCTGCCTAATGATCAATTTTTAGAAGTTCTTCAGTATATCGCAACTGTTCTCAGAAGAAATTCGCTACATTACATTGTCAGTAAAATCAAGAAGGAAGAGGTTGATTGGAGGAATACAAAATCCACTCGAACTGGTCAAACTATTTTGATTTGTGCCAGAACTTTTCATGTAGGTGAGCTTGCAGAGCTTTTCTTTTATTGGTAAGTATAAAAATTTCATTTCAGCAATCTCAGACACTGAAATATGTCTATTGGCAGCTAAGGCTTTACAACCCGCTAAAGCATATGTACAGTAAAGATCCCAAAGAATTCTTAAGCATGTACAATAGAAGAATATTGACATCCTGGACAATGAGGATGATAACTTTACGTTTTGTGTTCATTGAACCCAACCTCCCGTCTGTTAGACATGTGAGTTCAAGCGAACCATTTCAAATCACTAGTTTATTTGATTCTTTCAAAGCCAATTTAACTATGTTCAACCAAAATTGAACCACGGTTTAATTTTGAATTTATTCAAAAATAATAAGTTGGTAGGAGTTGTTCATTGCTTTTAGTAACACGTACTAAACTTGAAACCAACTACTCTATAACAAGCTTCTGTACTAGAACAGAAAGGCCTATTAGCTACGCTTGCTAACGTCGAGAAAAACCCCAATAAATGTCGAATTTATTTTTTTCCCGACTCATAAGGAGATGAGAAGCTTGAGTTATGGAGATATGCATTGGAGACTAAACGATTTCGTATAAGCAGGTCAGACTAAATATATGGAGTGTACTTTTGATGGAAACGATGGTGAAGGAATCGAGGCGAAGATTTGTTACGATAACATTTAGAAGAGAGATTCTTTTAGATACTTGGGATCTCTTTTGCAACATGATGGAGAAATTGATGGAGATATTACTAATAGAATAAATGCAGGTTGGCTAAAGTGGAGAGGAGCCTTTATTGTTCTCTGTAATAAAAAAATTCCTTTGAAAATCAAAGAAAAGTTTTACAAAACATCCGTGAGACCTGATATGCTCTATGGATATGAATGTTAGCATGTGAACAATAGACATGTGCAGGGAATGAAAATAGAAGAAATGAAAATGCTAAGATGGATGTGTAAACACGCATGTAAAGATCGGATTCAGAATGATGCAATCAGAAAGAATGTTGGTGTAGCTCCGATCAAGGAGAAGATGCGAGAAATCTGCTTAAGGTGGTTTGGCCATTTGCAAAGAAGGTCGGGCGATGCACCAGTTAGGAGATGCGAGTTTTGGGATGTTGAACCTGCGAGGAAGGTCCAAGAAATGTTGGAATGAGACTATACAAAGGGATCTTGATTTTTTGGATCTAAGTTCGAGATTGGCCCAAGATGAATCTGAATGGAGGCAAAGAATTCACGTAGCCGACCCTACTTAATGTGGTAAAAGGTTTTATTGTTGTTGTTGTTGTTCATAAGGATGTTAGAAAATTACTTTATTCAGCTGCGTCAAAATTCAATTTAATCCATGTAAAAATGAAACTGTCGATTCTTTTCAGCTAGGCAGGCTAAACGTCGACTACAGTCAGTAAAGTCGACATATAAACGTTGCCTATAGCAATAAAATCCTGTGTTTAAACGTCGACTATAGCAATTAACCTTGACAGATATGTGTTGTAATCTTTTTTATGTATCAACAAAAGTTATTGATTTTCACTCCCTATCAGATATTAATGAATGAATACACTTATAAGGTCCAATTGTACAATTAATGTCATGTGCCATTACCATCTTGATAATTATACAACTGTTAATTCAATGGTTGGATCATAGAGGTGCTCCGATGATATCTAAATGGTTAGATTGAGAACTTGTCTAGCACCACCAAATGATTTTAAGGAAAGGATTTCTGGCTTGAGAAGGATGTGGCATCCCTTATTTCAAAGGATGATATCCGACCGACCTCTTGATGCATGTCCTCTACATAGGAATAGAGATTCGAAGGTGCCGGATAAGTTAGATCAAGGAGTTAACAAGATCGAGATAACCAAGAACTATATCATAAGATGTCACGATACAGGCATGCATCTTCTGATCGGAGATAGATGTGTTATTATATGTCTGAGGCAGACCGTTAGGTTGATGACCTAATCAAGATCTATAAATCGAAATGCTGGTGTGCATGCAAGGGCATATGAGTAAGACGATATCTCAAATAGATCATACAAGTTCACTACTGAACTGTAAGACATGAGCTCACTCATGAGATGTTGGGACCAATCAAATTCCATCGATGGTCATCTTGCTTTGGAAGTATGACATGATTTGTATGTATAATATATGCTTTTGGAAAGCATATGATCGATGTCAACTCCTAATGATCGAATGAGAAACTTAATGATAAATCCTGAAGAAGATGGTTCAAATATGATCAAAACTTCGGGTTTATTCTATATCTTACATTATGCATGATGTACAGGTATTGAGAATACTCGAGGGTGATGTGATCTTAATTGATTGTATAACCATGGCACTTCTATTTCGAGTGAATAATGAAGCATGTTTGGATTTTTGTTACTACACTCAGTAGACTAGTCATCTAATCTTATTCCAAATGTTGGGCATCGATTTGAATATGATTCGGATGCAATGAGAAGATCAGATGTTTTATCTGACTTGATAAGACATCTCTGAAAGGTCTTCTAGATCCGGATATGAAATTAGATGTCAATATCCAAGTCAGTATACATGGGATATATAGTCTCTCTGTCCTTATCTACAAGTATCCGCGAAGAAGGCACGTTGTTTTGGAAAGAGTTCAAGAATAATTCTATTATTGATAATATATGATCATTAGTAAAGTTGATGACTAAATAGGATTTAATTATTTATCCAAGCTGGAGAACTTGGGAGCATTAGACACAGCTCCATGAGAGAACATATACTCGATATGTTTAGGTACCTACCCAAGCTAGAGAATTTGGGAGCTAAGATGGATGTAGATTTGCAAACTAACTGTGAACCCCCTTGGATCCAGGTATCCATTTACAACACATTCATGGTGTTTCATTCATTAAAGATCGCACAAGACACATGAAAATGCAGGAAATTTTTCGTGTTTCTGCAAATGACATTCACATTTAAACTAACAACCACAGAACCAACAACAAGATGTGTCACCAAAATTTGTATTCATTAATTTCCACACACACACACACATACACAACATGTACAAAAGAGGCTAATAGTACATACATGTATTCTAAAAAATGTGACCGAAGTGGAAGAAAGCATTTTACATCATAACTGAACAAAAAATGTAACAACTACAACTGTATCGTCTGATATGGAAGGAATCATCAATCAGCTATTAAATCGTGGGTTGCTTGCATGTCGAAACATGGAAGTAAAAAGAGATGTCAGCGAGCGCTAGTACATCCCAAAAACTTATTAAAATAAGCAGACATTTTAAGGTAATTGCAAAAAAAATAAGCAGTAAGGTATAAACAACAAAACAATTACAACTACTTGCTATGGAAAAGGTTTTCAAGCTACCTTAAAGAAATGCCTCAAGTTTTACTCATTTCTTTTTATATGTCATCTTTTCATATAATAGTTAATGACTCATATGTAATTATATTAATATCTTGTTACTTAGAGATACATAATTATGGATTTTGATGATGGAGAAGAAGAGATTTTGAATTGATTTTTGATTTTATCTAAATTCTTAAGTTTGGTGTATAGTTTGTGGTCTTGGTATGTGCGATCTCATACTATGACTTTAAGACGTAAAGAGTGCCTTAGGGTTGGGGTGTATCTATAGGCATGCGATGGGGGTATAGTGCATCCTAATTAAGTTCCCAACATGTCCACTGACTTAGCATATATTCATGGTAGTAATATGAAGATGTGATGATTGATCGTTGATAATGATTAATGATTCTATGCTAGGTTTGATTGCAGTCAACTTTAATCAACACCACCGTAACTGATTTCAACTCTTAGTTATATTCTATTGTAACTCATTTCAATTCTCAATTTGTGGATCCTCCGAATTTTAACCGTAACTGATTCAATGTAACCCTAGATAATTCAGATGTAACATTGCCGAGCCTGTTGGCGGAAAGTAACCAAAACTCAAGCAGTGGGGAAGTCTCCTAAGAGACTCTTCTAGCTCGTCCTCTAATTGGAAGTGCGGTCCAATAGAAGGATAGATCTGCCCCAAAAATACGCCACTAGGATGGGTCCGAAAAAATCACTCTAAAAATCAGCCCGATTAGTACGGGTAGACGAGCTCGTAGGAAAAACTAAAATCGAGGATTCCTTACGTGGGTATCCTAAAACAGAGGGTCATCGACGCCGGTCAAAAGTCGTGATTACAACGAGGCATAAAAACACTACGAGCTCGTGTAAAAAATCATGAAGGGACTGACATCCTAGACCCGTGCACTTGATGGTCACTGCCCTAACTAGGTTTCATTTCCTCTGCCTAGTTGAGGTTGACCACACTCTCGTACGGTCAGATGTAAGGGTCACCATGACCAACTATCATTAACTGACATCACTAATTCACAATTTTGTGGATGTATTTGAAATATATTCCATTTTTAATAATACCAATGAGAATACCATTATCTATAAGGACATGAACCACTTGTAAACAGTGGGTTTAAACTTTCAACTATTATACCAGTATCTATTAGGACATGAACCATTTGTAAACAGTAGCTTTAAACTTTCAACTACTCTCCTTTTTTGCTGATTCGAGATGTGTAAGGTGTGCCCCTTAAGGGCTATCCAAGAATATAAAATTTTTGGAATACGATGGTTACTATATCAAAAGGTATGTCATAACATATAATGATTTTAGGATATTACTTATTTCAACTCATATAATTATAAAACCCTAAATTTACTATGGATCCGTGAGATGATTGGATCTCTTAATTATACCAAGAGAAAAATATTGCCTAGTGCGTTATTACAAATAAAAGGCATATAGGTAAGATTCCTTTTTATTGATTAATGTTCAAAGATGAGCTAACAGTAGCATAATTCTAAAGGGTAATTCCCCAAATTTCTTAATAAAAAGTATCAATCCTAACGGTAGAGCATGCATGGCAGCAAAGAGGAAAAGGAGAGGATTGTACCTATGAATTTCGCTCCAACTTGGAGAAGAATAATCATGCAATGACTGATCTTGAAGTAAGGAGGAGCAGTAGGAGAACTACAGGGAAGATTCCGGCAGTCCTTTGTCTAGCAGAATGGCTATGGGAGAGGGGAGGAGAGGGGCTTGGAGCTCCTTTCATGTTGGGAGAAATACGGAATGAAAGAAGAGAAATGGGGAGAAGATTCCTTCTATATTTATGTTGGAGTTATTATATTTACATTTATATTTGTAATCCTTCAGGTTTCGTAACACCCTGTCACCCTTCGGGTTCTGTAATCCTCTATGACCCTTCGACTTCTGTAACCCTCAGTGATCCTCCGGATTCTGTAACTCTTGAACTCTCTAGGGTTTTCTCTCTATATAAGAGACCCTACTTTTATGGAATAAATATCTCATTAGTTCCTCTTCTCAACATGGTATCAGAGCGACGATCCTAGATCAAAATCTAATAACCTAAATCCACCGCCACTACCATCCCTCTCTCCGCCGACAAGGAGAGAGGGCTGGACATCCTGCATCGCTCGTGGATTCGATGGTCTCACGCAAGGCAGTCCGAGTCCCCAGCAGTATCAACCGCCACCTCCAACGGCACCTAAAGCGCCGCCTGAGGCTCCAGCAGCTCCACCCGCACCTCCTACGTCGCCGGCACTGCATGGAGCCCCCCCTTCTCCAACAACCGGGTTGCATGTGCACAACAAGATGCCTCTACAAGAAGCGACTGACTCTTGCTCCATTTAACGTCGTTCTTGTAAAGGCGTCTTCTGATATTTTAATTAGAAAGCTGCTTTTACAAGATGTGTCTTTAGACGGAGAACGAGTCACCTCTTGTAGAGGCGGCTTCCTTATAGTATTTAACTAATTACATTTATCTATACCACACACGGGAAATAAGGTTCCCCCACGTACGGTACAGATGAATTTTCCTCTGAATCATGTGAAACTATCTTCTTTGGTAACCCAAAAAATCGTTGCCACTACATTGGTAGTCAGAGTGTGTGTGACTCTGTACTCTCCCAAATGCAGAACCCTCCGTAGTTCCTGCTTGAAAATTCTGAGATTTTGAACCACCTTGATGATCCAACAATGTGCATAGCCAAGGACATATTTGAGAGAGAAGGTATGTCGCAATCGATCATCGTCCGTAATCTTCAATTGCACGAAGCGATTGAGAGGAGACACAAGGTGGAGAAGAAGACTCCCAAAGATCCATGAGAGGTAGCCTTGAGTCATCCATCCTCTCCTTCCACACAATCGTTAGATGCGGTCTCTTTTGAGATCCGACCTTCACGCAACCACCGGCAACCATTGCCTGACCACAAGATCATTCCGGCCACTTTGAACCGCTCAACCTAATCGAAGTAGAGGTTTCGCCAAAATCAGATAAAGATTTGACGTATAAGCATATTAAAGGACCAAGATTCGTTGAGTTACATGCGGAATTTTGCAGGAATTTCCTATTTTTCTGAGAAATCACATCTCGTGATTTTTATTCCGAAAGATCCCTCTTATTCTGAGATATAAAATGGATATTAACATCGATTGAACTGCTAATTTATCAACTGGAATTTCCAATTTGATGGGATCAAAAGGCGCTCATGCACATGCGCTCTCGCTCCATCTCCTTATAATTAATTCGGATCTCGAGAGTCATTTCAATTCATAGATTTCGATAATTTTACTATTGTTTACATTGATTGAATGCATAAGATAAATTAATCTATCTGATTAATTTGAAACCCTAACGTTCCAATTTCGATGGATTATTTTGGATTCCAGCCATTCTTTGGTAATCCATTGAACATCTCTTACAGTTGCAAATCCGAAGAGACACTCCTCAATTGTTCTCGCCACAAATTCTCTGTCTAGTCATCCAGACATGACCTGAAAATTATGTGTTTTTCATTTTTTTGCTCTCTCCACATCGAACAAAACTCCTAAACTCCTTTCTCTCGATTGTTGTTGCTCCTTTCTTTTGAGGACAATTAGCATCCGAGTGCGCTGACGCCGATCATGTATCATTGCTATCTGTGCGCTAATCGCCAGATCTAGCACGCACCAGTAAAGGACGGAAGAACAAATTTTAAGCTAATTGTTGGCTACGAGTAATCGTGGAAGTTGGGCAACTCATGATCAGACGGAGCTTCAACTATTGAGAAGTTAATCGCCTGCAATGAACCTTCGTTAAAGCTTCAAATTTCGATTTCGATTATCATTTCGGTAACTGATCGAAACGAAATTTCGATCAGTTTTTGAACTGAGGCCTCCAATTTGGTCAATATCTAGATCGTTTCCGTCAAATTTAGGTCACCTACCGAAACCAAAATTTGACCCCATGCCTTAATTCCCTTGGGATTGAGAAGTCCCTAGATCTCTACCTCCGATGGTTAAGGACCCATCGGATGTAACTAAATGAAGAAGGTGGAATAGGTGACAAGTGAGACTCATTCTTCATTCTCATGTGATTGATTGAAGGATGCCGACGTCTTAAATATTGGATTTTTTTCCTTGGAGATACGCGCATCCCAATAATGGCTCTAAACTGAGACTACTTGGAATTTCCAGTAAAAGAATTACCCTCTTTCTTTATATAAATATCTAATATTTTGCAGTAAATTTCTGAGGATCACAATCACCTAAAATAAGTATACATTGAATAATAACTCAGTTCGGTCTCAATCCTATGGCCTATGTTTTAACGCTTAACGTGTTATCCCCCAGCTTGAAACCCTCAAGTTCATATTATACATGCACCAGTTAAAAGCTCAAGAATTAGCTAGATTCATCAAACTCTTCTGTAAGAATCAAAGATAGCAGAACGCCATTTCACTTCCAATCACTGGAAATAACACTTCGCAACATAGCAAAAACAAATGGATTGAAGTGTATGATCGAGTCCGGCCGCTGATCGAATCAAACATGTTTATACTCAATTAAAATATACTTGCTAGTAATTCAGACTCGAGTTCATCAACTTCAAAAAATCAATCTAACATGGACTATATATCAAGTTCATCTCAACAAATTGATCATGAACATACGATATATAAATTCGATAAACTCCGAGCCCGATAAGAGATATATAATGAATCTAATAATAACAAACACAAACCAAGGACGAGTATGTTACAAAAGGCATCAATCCAAATCAATAACAAAGAAAACCAAAATCAGGAGTTTAAACTTACAGAAAATAAGATGGCCCCCCCTAGCGAAGAAAATAAGTCAAACCGAGGACAGTCTAGTATGACTATATTTGCTACTAGATAACATGATGTCGAAGAGGCCAAAGTCAGTGACTAATTTGATTGACAATAACAACAATAACGAAGAGGTTTGAGGTTTGGATGATCCATATGTATCTGTACAGCAAAGACAGATAGGCATGGCAACACAAAGCTACCAAACATTATATTACTGGAGTAAATAAAACAACTAGCATACCCACAATACTATGTTATATAGAAATATATTTCCTATACATGACATACCTAAGGAAAAGAAAGTGCAGGTGAAGTCACTTGCAGGGCCTCCTCGTTATTCTCCTCCATCCCCCATCCACTTCCAGAACCTGTGTAACAGAAATCAGATAAAACGAAATGTGATGTGACCCTCAACTCAACATCATAAAACAACCAGCTCTTGGGATCGTCTAAAGCAGCCTACACATGACCCAGAGGGACGGTCTTTATACCACAGTCGGTGTATAACTTAAAGCACATGAGGACGGACGGAGAGGGAAAGAGGGTAACCATTGCAAACTACAAGTAGATGGAAAAAGAGATCCGGGCTCACATACATCACCATCAGGTTAGATAGCATGATTCACAGATCACCGCGATGAACAAAGGAACCTAAGTTGTAGGCCCTGCGGCACTAGCACCCCCACTGGCAGACGAAGGCCCCCCAGTGAGCATGCTGTTCACCTTCTTCAGCAGACCATTCATCTCATCGACCAAGCTCTCCTTCACGTCAAGCTTCATGCCAATATCGGACCCAAGGACGTCCTTAATGGATAAGCCGGATGCAGTGAGCGTCGATATCATACTCTCTAGGTTCTTCTTCACAAACTCAAGAGGTGGTTTGGAGGTCGATGCTGGTATAAGGGGTAGAGAAGGGGCACTCGAATCTCCATGTAGGTACCGGAGTTGGCACGCAGCCAGATTGTTTCCAAAGGCCCTGTCCCTATCAGGACTGTTGAAGGCTTTCTCAGCATCCGACTTCTTCACAAACACAACGCTGGCAGAGACCGATTCCTTCAGAAGAGCTGTCCCAGACTCCCTCAGTGCACCAAATTTGCTGTATGTAGAGATGAGATCGTCTTTCGAGGGGAGCTCTACATCATTTGAGAATGATAGGAGCAGTGCTGCTCCCTCGTCGGAGGTTGTTTCTTCCTTCTTCTTCCTCCTTTGCCTTTTTTGCTTGGGTTTACCTCCATCACTGGCATCTGGAGAAGCAAGAACAGCCAGAACAGCTCCATCCGCGGCATTTGTTTCTTCCTTCTTCTTCCTTTGCCTCTTTTGCTTGGGTTTATCTCCGCCATTGGCATCCGGAAAAGCAGGAACTACCAGAACAGCTCCCTCTGTGGCAATTGCTTCTTTCTTCTTCCTTCGCCAATTTTGCTTGGGTTTACCGTTGCCATTGGCATCCAGAAAAGCAGGAACAGCCAGAACAGCTCCATCTGTGGCAATCGCTTCTTCTTTCTTCTTCCTTTGCCATTTTTGCTTGGGTTTAATGTCGCCATTGGCATCCGGAAAAGCAGAAACTGCCGGAACAGCTCCATCTGTAGCAATCGCTTCTTCTTTCTTCTTCCTTTGCCGTTTTTGCTTGGGTTTACTGTCGACATTGGCATCCACAAAAGCAGGAACTGCCAGAACAGTCCCATCTGCTGCATTTGTTTTGTCTCTCTTCTTCCTTTGCCGTTTTTGCTTGGGTTTACTGTCGACATTGGCATCCACAAAAGCAGGAACTCCCAGAACAGCCCCATCTGCTGCATTTGTTTTGTCTTTCTTTTTCCTTCGCATCTTTTGCTTGGGCGTACCTTCTCCAGGGGCCGCACCAGTGGGTATTACCTCCCCATTCACTGCTGATTTCTTCTTCCTATTTGGCTTGCCCACTGACTTGGCTTCTCCAGAACCATCGGCTTCCTGCACTACAGGCACACTAGGGATGTTAACCGTCTCGGCATTCACATGTTCCTTAGTCGAAATAATATTCACAGATGTCAATTCTCCAGAAACATTTGCATCCGCCGCATGGACTGTCAGAGCACTGCCCACCACTCCATTCACTTCTTCCTTTCCATCATTCTCTGCCGATCTGTTGGCCTCAGACTTGGGCTCAGAAATATTGGCATCTGTGCCAGTAATTACTGTCGGGGTAAGTCCCACATCCTTACTAGCTTGTTCCAGTCTCGCATCATGACTAGCTTGTTCCTTCTTCTTAGTGTACCTCCGCTTCTTCACAGATTTGTTTGCTTCTGAACTGTTGGCTTCAAGCCCGGCACTTGCCATCAGGGTAAGTGCCCCCTCGTTACTAGCATGTTCCTTTTTCTTCTTCTTCATATAGTTCCTCTTCTTTATAGATTTGCCTTCTTTTGTACCATTTGCCTCAAGAGCCGCATCACTTATTGGAGCGACACCCACATTAGTATTTGCTCTATGACTATCCCTCACCTCGTCTTTCTTCCTCCTCTTTCTCTTCTGTAAAGATGTACCACCACCTGAGCCATCAGCTTTCTGACTGGCATTCGTGGCAGGTGTGGTTTTTTTACCCCTGGAGGACATCGATTTTCGATTTCCGCTTTTGACAATACCATCAATGGATTTCTTTTTTCTGTTACTTCTTTGTTTGGAACGGATAAACTTATTCATTGCAGCCGAAAGTTTCTTCTTCTTCTTCCCCTTGCTGCCTTTTTCTACAATCGGACCATTACCTTCTTGAGGAGGAGTTTTTCCCTCTTCTACAGGGCCACGGTTCTTGGCTGCCAGTGTTCTTCTTGCATTGCTTGGACTTGCCTGCAATTTGGCATCGCTTCGAACCTCAGAATCTCCTGTGTACACCAAACGTCTAAGTCGTCTGAAGAAACCCCGTAAAGGGTGATCAAAGTCACTCCCCACTAAGCACATAACATCAAGTGCCACAACATGAAGTTCCGTTAACAGCTCCTCTACTGGTGGAATCTTCTCATTCAAACTAAACTCATTCTCATCCTGATATGCATTGACTCTCAATTTTGCAGCGGCCCGAGATCTCGGAGTTTTCTCCACCTGCCCTTCCTCAAGGGCTGCATCCACAGGATCTTCCAAATCACGATTGCCAGATTTCTTCTCAGAACTCTTCGGGTTGACGAACATTCGCCTGCCCCTCATGTTCACCAATGTATAGGGATAAGACAAATACTTGCTCTTCTTGCGCTCCCTTCTGCCGGTTCCTGGACCCTCTTCAGCACCATCGATAACAATGTTCAAATCATTAATCTCAGGATCCTCTTCCTTCTTCCTCCGTCTCGACACATCCAACTTATCCACCCATTTCTCATCTTCTCCTTCCTCCACTCCCAAGTCCAACCCGGCGATCAGCTCCGCCATGCTCCTCTGCTTTTTCGTCCCATCATCCTCGCACAACTCCACCCCATTGCCTACACCATCCTCATCATGAGAATTCTCTTCGGCATTCTCTTTGAACTGCGGAAGACCATGGTAGTAATTGTATTCCGCCAACGGCGCATACCGCCCCGTCCAGCGAGCAAACACCGCAACCCAGCTCTGCACCACCTCAACCTCAAGTGCATCACCCAACATCGCATCACAAGCGAATTCCCTAACCTTCCTAAGAATCTCACCTGGCAATCCATTCACAATTTCCGCGGCATCAAAGCCCTCCGCCACAGGCTTCCCCACAGCTGACGACGACTCAGGCACACACCGGCGCGTCATCTCCGCCTCCAGGTACCTCCCGAAAGCCACAACGGCGGCGCTCACCGCCTTCCCGAAGCTTTTGGAGTCGGTCTGCCGGGCAAGGTCGCGGAAGCCGGCGCGGAAAGGCGTGAGCTTCCCGGCGTCGCACCAGGCGGCGCCTCCGTCGCCGAAGAAGGAGACGTAGACGCAATGCCCGTCCAAAGGCATCTCCTTTGCAGCCTCGGGAGGCACGTCGGCATCAGCGATGACCCTCCCAGGCCACCGCAGCTCGCCTTCCCATATGCCCACACGAAATCGCCGGCGGCAGAGGGGATCTCTAAAGTTAGGGTTCCGGCGTCGTCCGGCGGCTCCATCTGCAGAGGGGAAGCAGAAGCGTGAGATCGGAGAAGATGCGCGGATAAAAGGAAGAAGAGGGCGATAGTACCGGTGCGAGGCGGAGGATTTTAGGGTTTTGGGGGAGAGAATGGATGAATTGAGGGGAGGATGAGTGAGTTAATTTAATGAGAATGGCAGATGGGAAGTACATGAGTGAGTGGAGGGTAAGAGGTGGAGATGAGTTTCCTAAGTTGGGATACTTTGATCCCTTGGCCACTTAGCTTAGGGTTAGGGCTTATCCTACTTGAACTCGCAATGCCAAGAAGATTTATGTCTTTTCTGGTTTGATCAATTTTAGAGATAATAGAGAAATAAATATTATGAATAAAGATATAATAGATGATATTTTTTAATGGTTCTTAATCATGTAAAGATATCGTGCTTAAAATCATCAATCAACGGTTGCACGTGCCATACCAAGTCTCATGCGAGACTTGGTACGGGACATGGGGACGAAAGCAAACTAAGGGAGGGTTTACATGCACTTCAAATGGAACCCCACACGAGGAACGAATGAACATCGATCTCACGACTGGAATCTCATTGGAGAGAGCCATCTACCATCCGAAGGAGTATATCTTGTACAAAGCAGTAACAGAGTCCATCATCACCATTCTTCGTCGTGTCTTTGTAGATCGTCATCCATTGCCATTGTTCGGAATCTTCGCAATCTGTCACGTTTATTTCGGGATAGTTTATCCTATAAAAAATTTCATTTATCCTGATATAAGGAGATGGCATTATGTATCCAATACTTCTCTCAGTTCCATGACCTATTTGTATAAGTAAATTTTGTGGAAAAATTATCCTTACACATGCACATTTACGATTGTTGGTCAGATAGAAATGCGGGTTTCGAGTTTCGATTCTTCAAGAAGGTTTCGAGTTCGAGCTTAAGTTTGAGGTAAATTATCCTTATTATATATTGTAAATATCATTCTGATATTAATTTTAACTCTGACATAAATGTTTCTTAAGATGAACATGCTTGAAATGAGAGCGGATCTTCAGTTGTTGCGTTCCCTATCGTCCGTATGAGATCCAAGGGAAGAGAGTGAAGCTTCGTTAAACTATTAAGCAAAAATCACCTTTAAGACGAAGGAAAACACCTAAGCAAAATCACATTTAATCGATGTGCTCCTCCTTTAGATCTCTAGCGAGCGGTGGAGATCATCACAGTAAGGCATGCTGCAAATATACTCACAACACAACATCTACCCATGTTAGAGATTAGTTTGAAGTTAGCGATAACAAAGCTTGGCATTTTTATTGGATTCGATAATCTTCATTTTCTTTCGATTTTACTTGAAACTTTTTCCATTAGTAGTGTGAAATTTTACAATAATATTAATAAAAATAAATCAATATGCAACTCTTTTTTCATAAACCTACTAAGTTGTGAGTGTCTCTCTAAATGTGCATGCAAATATTATATACTATCAATCTCGGACTTTTATAGAACAAACATTTAGAATTTCATGTTTAATTTGTTCAGATATCATACCACACCATTTTTTATAAGTCACTTGAAACATCATTTTGTTTGTGAGAAATACGATCTAGATAATGTTATATAGGATGAGATCCTATATTTCTAATCACCTTATCAATTACAATTTTTTTGAAATATGGTTGAATAAACATAATATGGCAACAAAACATTGATTTAGAGCAATGCAGCTTATAAAAATAATATAAAGTGATTTGACCTTGAATGTGATCCTAATTATAACGTTTATCCTAATCTATGTCCATTGAAATGCGACGGTAAACATGAGGTTCCAACCAATTTTAATTCATAAGAATTTATTTTTTACAACTCTAAGTCATCGAGAGAAGGGTTGGTATTTATTCATAATTTCATTATTAATTTTACATATGTGACTTTCCTCCGTTAAAAGTTCATTTTGTAATATGTCGACCGATATAGAATTTTGGAAATTATATAAACTATGATACAAGACAATTTTTATATTGTTAATACTTAAGAAATAATTTGTACTATTTTACATCCTGCGAAGACGTGTTGCCTTGGCTGGAGGATGCTCGCTCTTATCATGTATGTTTTCACTGACCAACTAGATAGTCCGAAAGATAAAATAAACACACATATATATTTAATAAAGCTTTCTCATATGTCGATTCATACATAATTCCATATATTGATTATATATTAGAAGAAATGCCACTGCTTGCTGGCTTGGAGTAGTCTGAGCGATAACATCTATATCGTTATTGTAGCGGTAAATTACTCAATAGAAAGCGACTCCCCTGTTGCGAGTGGCTTTGCAACATAGCCCATGGTGAGATCACGACTAGTTTCACAACATAGTCCATTGTGAGATCATAATTGCTCACATTTGATCCAAACATAGAGACGAGCAGTTCTCTTAATCACTTACAAGAAAATCGCTTTTTAACCAAAAACTAATTAGGTGAAACCCACTAGTCTCCACCGTCGGATCGAGCACAGGCAACCATGACTGTCGTTGGAGGTCATTCTATAAAACCGCTCACAACATGAACTCTGCTTCTACTTAGGAATGTCAATCTGGGACTATCTGTTGGGTATTCAACCCGAACCTGCTCCATTCAATGACCTGAAAGTCGTTCCATTTATTTTTGGATGGTTTAGGTTTGAAACTTACTACCCATGTGGGTACAGGTTTAGTTTGGTATTCCCTTGTTGATACCAAACTCTAAACCCATCCTGAAGCCATATATATATATATGAGGAAAGGGAGCCTACTTTGTGAAATAGGTAACCTTACCTACTTCACATCTAATTTTTTGTAAATTTTTTTGTTTTTTTTAAAAATACCATCATGGATTTTCATAATTATATCCCTCTATTATGTCATTCAAATTTCGTCAGAAACATAGACTCCTACGGCCTCCATCCAGATAGTCATTTTTTAACGGTCACAGATTTGCTGTATTTTACATGTTCTGGATGAAGGCCGTAGGAGTCTCCGTTTCTGATGAAATTTGAATGACATATTAGAGGGATATAATTATGAAAATCCACGGTGGCATTTTTCAAAAAAAATAAAAAATTGCAAAAATTAGATGTGAAGTAGGTAAGGTTACCTACTTCACAAAGTAGGCTCCATTTCCTCTCTCTCTCTCTCTCTATATATATATAGGAGTGATCCTATGAGAGCAAAAAGTTGTGAGAGCGTAGGAGGGATGATTCTGGACCACATGATTCACCCAGGAGAGAGAAGACCGGGAGAGAGAAAATAGAATCATGGGTGTAGGATCACTCCTCTCTACGAGAGCAAAAGGTTGTGAGAGCATGAAAGGAATGATTCTGGACCACATGATTCTGTTTTCTCTCTCCCGATTTTCTCTCTCTTGGGTGAATCATGTGGTCCAGAATCATCCCTCACATGCTCTCACAACTTTTTGCTCTTATAGGATCACTCCTATATATATATATAGAGAGAGAGGGCTTATCCAGTGAGCCCTGTGCCCATTAACGCTTCAATGAGCACCCATTCTGAGCCATACACGTGTATTAGCAATAACTATATTTCTAATTATAGGCTACCACGTATTTAAAAAAATCATATATTTCCTATTATACAACGTCCTTAAAAATTGGAAGACGGTTTTTGAAAGGAACGATTCAAATAAATGATTCCACGCTGATGATTAAGGATCCAAATGCTATGATAGTAATAAATATAATTCGGTCAAGTAAATGTTTATTGTGAGATCAGTAATATCAAGACAATGATCAGTAATTTACACCCAAATAGTTACATTGTATAGAATTTAGTAATATGTATAAAATGATCAAGTAAATGTGTGTTGTGAGATCAGTAATAACATAACAAATGGTTAGTAATACCATGTGTCTATGTAATATGCATTGCATTAACAAATAGTTACTTTCTTACTTGAGCAATGCACATGACTTACTGACCATTACTTTGCTATTACTGATCTCATAGTAGCTATTACTTGAGAATCGTACACATATTACTGAACATGTGATATAAGACATAGATATATACATTACTGAACACAAACAATAATTTACTTGATAACTGTATATATATTACTTGAATATCATCTCTAAATTACTGAATTCTATTCAAAGTAATAAAACATATGGAAATTATTGACCATTTGTTATGATTTTACTGACTTCACAACAAGCACTTACTTGTCCCTTGTGTATATATTACTAAAATCTGTACCATGTAATAAAATGAATGTAAATTACTGACCGTTGTTTGGATATTATTGATTTCACAACAAGCACTTACTTGTCCATTGTGTATATATTACTGAATTCTGCACCATGTAATAAAATGAATGTAAATTACTGATCGTTGTTTGGATATTACTGATCTCGCAACAACCATTTGCGTGAGTATTGTCTCTAAATTACTGAATTCTATTCAAAGTAATAATACATATAGAAATTACTGACCATTTCGTATGATTTTACTGACTTCACAACAAGCACTTACTTGACCATTGTGTATATATTACTGAATTCTACACCATATAATAAAATGAATGTAAATTACTGACCGTTGTTTTGGATATTACTGATCTTGCAACAATCATTTACTTGATTATTGTATATATATTACTGACCTGAGCATTTGGATCTCGATTTTCTGCAAGAAATCATCGATTCGAATGTTTTCTTTCCAAAACGATCTTCCTATTTTTTAGGACGAGATATAATTGGAATATCACTTATTGTTAAATCGCTTTGCATATTAATCTCCTTCCAAAAACAACATCCTTTGAAATAGGTAACCACTCAATTGGTAATACACGTGTGTGGCCTACAAATGGTGCTCACCGAAACGCTAATGAGCCATGTGTGCATTAGATAAAAATCCTATATATATACACACACATACACACACATACATACATACATATACACATGCATACACATATATATGTACCTGCATGTATGTTTATGTCTTTTATGTTATTCAAACTAATCGAACCTAACCCATATCTAACAATTTTCAAATCACATATACAGAAATCTCGCTACATTTCTCCTTATTCATTCATTGATTCAGATTCAACTGCCTTTTTCTGTGTCTCTAACATGCATACATTTTTGATCTAATAGAGACAACATCCAATTAATAAAAATCAATGTTATTCCATGCACATGCATTGCATATTTCTGATGTCCACACACCAACTCTCCGCAGCCATCATATTTCTGACCCTCCAGGGTTGCTCAAGTAAAATACAAACCAAGAGCTGTTTCCAAAAAAAGAGCAGAAGGGATAGCAGGAAAAAAGGCATATCTCAAAATCATGATCTGCATCCTATTAGTATCAATATACACAAGGAGTGCTCCACATGCTCAGGTTATTCTACATTTATATCATACTTTACAAGTTGGTCCAGGACCAGCTTACCGCATACGTAGGCGGCCATAGCAGTAAAGCACAAATCCAGAAGCAGCTAGGTAGAAGGCCATGGATGTGAACATGTTCGCTTGCTCCCAGTAGCCTTTTGGAATATCTACATCCCGACTTGGATTTCTTTGCTTCATAATCTCTGACAGCTGCCTTGATCGCATCCTCCGCGAGCATGCTGCAGTGAAGCTTTACAGGGGGGAGTGAGAGATGCTTTGCAATTTCCCTGCCATAACAAACAGCAAATGTCAGAACCATCCTGCCGTTGCCCAAATCCAACCTAAAGACAATAAATCGCAGTCGAACAGACTGAGATGGTGAAAAAAAAGTGGTAAGCATTCCTTATGACCTAAATGATCTTCTATAATTAAGGGAGTATGGAGTTTTTGGCAGGAAGAACGATTTCGCATGGACATGTACATATAAATGTGAAGATTTTTACATACAAAGCAACCGATATATCAATCCTAAAAGGATAAGAAAAAGCAAAGCAAAATCCAAGAAAAGTGGGAATGAGGTGCACAAAAGTTGCATCGGCCATGGAGGTGGAGAAAAAGCACATTCAGACAGGTACATAATATAGCAAGCAAACATGCACTAACCTGAGCTGCTCAAGAGCTCAAAACTTGTACGTTGCAAATTGAATCCATATTAGCATGTGATTTATGTGGAGACCAGCAACCAACACTATCAAGTAAGAGTAATTCAATAGGCTTTTTGAAGTTCTCAGGCATTAGCCCAAAATAAACCTGAACTGATCTCCATTGAAAAAGTAAAACATGAATTATATAACAACTTTATGTTCTTCTAATAAAAAGAAAGCAGTCTATGTTTAATTTGGTAACCCTGGAATCTAGATTACATATCAGCAAGATCCACATCCACTATATGTGAAATTTCACCTGTGCATAAATATTTTTCCATCTTAAAAGCAAGTCTGATGGTTTGGACCATCTGGTTACTTAATTCCTACTCAGAATTCTGTTTCCATATGTTATTTGTGCACATGAATAAGGAAGCAAATGAAGCATCAAAACAAGCACATACCACTAAAATGCAGGAGTTCAAATTAAACCAGGAAAATACTCAAAAAGTAACGAGAAAGGACATGAAAGAAATAAATCATACGTGTTCCTTATTGACAATACTTCATCCATTTGCTTTCCTTTCACCCATTCAGTAGCTGCATTAAGTCAAGGAAAAAACTTCAAAAATATCTGTGATATTATTCAACAACAACAACAACTTTCCCACAATTAGGTAGGGTCGGCTACCATCTGTGATATTATTATTATTTAAAAATTAAAAACAAGAACCACAGAAGCAAGTCGAAAGGAAAATGAACACATTAGTTTTCTTTGAATTTGTACAAGTTCTCTGAGCGGTTCTTTTTGGTAGAAGTTCTTCCAAGCGTCCTAACTACTCCAACAATTATCTTCTAATTTCACCAGAAACAAGAAAAAAATATCAAGGATAATGCCACTGATGCCAGCTATTTAACCAAACTGGTGTGAATGCCAAGGGCAAAAACCATAAACAAGGAAATACAGATACATGTAGTCTAGCGACTCTGACCAACATGTCTTGAAAATGCTTCCTCACGCACCAAGCAAGGCATGTGTCTCAAGCACCTCCAGAGAGGCATGTGCCTCATCTAGCTGACTGAGGCCAGTGAACCGGTGCAAGGTTCTAAGGCAGGCATTGAGACAATAAAGTGGCATGCATCTCATTTTTAAGTTCACTGTGCTTTGCATGAGTATGTGCCAATTATCTTTTAGCATTTAGGGCATATAACTCATATCTATATCACGCAATGAGCTTTAGCAAAATATCCCACCTAAATAACTATGTATTTATTGTCATGTATTTGAACTACTTTGTAGAACTTCTATTTATTGTGATTCTCAACTATTTTTTAACCTATGACTACATGCCAGTATTTATTAGACTCAACTCTACCATTTGATGGTGTGAAATATCAACTAATGTACTTATCATACAATCCATTATTGTCACCATCTTGAATACATAGTTTTACTTGAATCTGGTTATTTTTCTAAAAAGTGATTGCATCAAGGCTTGTGCCTTGCCTTGACTGCAAGGGAACCAACTCATGTTCTTTTAAACCTTGATAGACACAATCAACTCGACATTGTTTCCGGAAACCTAAAATATAAAATTTTTGGGACCTTAATATCTGCGTATTTGAACTGCTTTGTGGAACTTCTATTTATTGTGATAGAATTTGTACTAGACTCAACTCTTTTTTAACCTGTGACTTGATGCCGGTATTTATTAGACTTAATGCTACCATTTAATGGTGTAAAATATCAATAAACGTACTTATTATATAGTCCATTATTGTCACCGCCTTGAAAACATAGTTTTACTTGAATCTGATTATTTTTATAAAAACTGAGGTTTACACTTCAATTGCCTTGACTTCAAGGTAACCGACTCATTCTTTTAAACCTTGCTATACACAATCAAGTCGGAAATGTTTCCCCAAAATCTAAAATATAATTTTTTGGGACATAAAACATGTCAAAAATATAAACAAGTTTGATGTTTTAACAAGTTCTTAACCACTTTCTCACACAATACTTTGAGTTATACCAAACTATCTTGATGTTCTGCATGGTGGAACCCTGTATCAGTTACAAATAATAGATCTTCCCTTCAAAACATATATGAGCAGCACAGCTAGTGCAAAATCAAAAACAATACTTTACGATATGCTATGTACATGGATTTATTTTTTATTTTTTTGAAGAGAAACATACATGATAGTCATATCCAGAGCTACATGCAGGGTAACTATCTAAAAAATCTATTTCTCAGGCTGCCAGTAGTATACTTACTCCTTCAACCAAGCCCGAGTTCAGCTATGGGAAACAGCTTACTATAATAAATCAAGTTACTTGTATTTTTGCGAAAATGCAAAAACTTTTTTTTTACTAAAGCCCGATCTTAGGGGGTTCAGGTAACCCTTTTATTTCATAATTATTGAAAGCTTACAAAATTACAAGTGTGCCCTTCTTGGGGATGTATAGTTAGACAAAAGGTTAATAGCTAACAGTAAACAGATTACTCTAAATTTGAAGGAACATTGCTGAAAACTATCTAATCTTGCAGCATTCTATGTAAGAATGTTGAACACCTTGTACCATTCAGTTATTCAACCTTGGTCAGCTTCCTAGGCAAAAGCATACAACAAATCCAGTTACTTGTTTCTTGTTTGCAAGAGTATTCAAGTGAACATGAAGTTCTTTAATTCTATAACTATAATCCCTGGATAGGAACAAGATTCTGGATTATGGCTACTTATTAATTTCTCATAACGACTCTTGAATCTTGTCAAACACAATTCAGAATGATGAAAGATTGTGTGCGACTATAAGCAGGTTCAGAAAAGTAGTCTCGTCTCCTCTTGACGATATATATATTTATCTCTCCTAGTCCTACCCACTACTTCTTCACCGTCTCTCGAATTTCCCAGACCAATATAATGGAAAATCCAGCTTGGTATTCATACAGTGTTCAGATATGTGTACCACAGGCCCACAGCATTAGCATACAGAACGCCATCCTAGCAATATGGATATCAGAAGCAGCAATATTCATGGATATCCCGCCTCCTCCGCTTCTTCCACCTTGATTGCCAACACCACAGCACACTCATATATCCGTACAATCTCTCCCCCTTCCTAACTTTGACATCAAAACAGGATCTAAAACCATCATCCCTAATCCATCCATCCCAACCGAACGTCATCCCTGGAAAAAACACCGTTCTTTGAGTCAAAGCAACAGCAACTACAAACAGAACATCATTGTACGCGCATCTTTCACGTCTAACAGATTCCAAAACGCAATCATTGCCAGACCAAATATCATAATCCATCATGTTCACTCTTTTACCCGACAAGCAACCACCTTTTCAAAATAAAAGTATGAAACCTTACCAAACAAAATAAAAAATCCAAAAAGAATATGTCCAAAAAAGCGTCAGACTCATACCGACAGAAGAAGAAGCAATCGCCGACCCGCAGCCAAAGGTCTTGAAGCAGGCGTCGACGATCCTCCCCGACTGCTCGTCGACCTTGATCTGGAGCTTCATGACGTCCCCGCAGGCGGGCGCCCCCACAAGGCCCGTCCCCACCGAGGGGTCATTCTTGTCGAAGGAGCCGACGTTGCGGGGGTTGCTGTAGTGATCGACCACCCGCTCGTGGTAGCAGCGCCGGCGCAGGGGAGGTGCAAACCCTAACCCAAATCGCTCCAGCGCTCTTATTCCTCTGGAGCTCCACATGGCTTCGAAACTGTCTTCAATCTGATCTGATGGTGCGCGGCTTCGCGTCCTCACGTCGGCGTGCTCCGGATATATTGGGAAGGGACTTTTACGAGGAACTGAAGGCGGTGGGGGAAGAGGGGCCACGTGGCGTGTTACCAAGCTTATAGTACGGACCGTCGAGATTCAATTTGTGGACTAGGGGGTGGGATTTTTTTGAACGGTATAATAAGCATGAGAATGAATGTATTGACAATCAATATATATTATTCTTTTTTGTTTTAATACATACATTCTTTGTGTAGCTTTTCAAAAGAATTCAAAAAATTATTCGTAGCAATCTTATGGTTCTTAGATCTATGAATGCTATACTTTGAAGGATTGGATTTACCATTCAAAAGAGATTAATGGCGGAGCTTGTTGCCCATCTCCCGTAAATTTCTATGTAATGATTTTTAAGCAATCTAGAATTGTTCAATTTAAATAAAAAAAAGGATTTTATCACTTATGCCCCTCCGAGATCTTGCAATTTCAGTTATGCCCCTATCTTTTTGATAATATCAATTGTGCCCCTCACTTTTTGCTATTTTATCACTTGTGCCCCTCGGGTTAGTGACCGTCCATCCACAGTGCAAACGGTCGTTAACTTTGAGGACATAAGCGGTATTAATTTTAAAAAAAGGGTTATATGGTCATTTTATAGCTTCTTCCTCATCCTCTTTGATCTTCTTCCTCTCTTCTCTTCCTCCTCCATGGTTCCTCTTCCTCCTCCATGGCTCCTCCCTCCTCCTCCTCAGGCTCTCGTGCAGCCTCCCTCGAGCCTCCGGCTCTGCCCACGTGCCTCGCCTCCGACGGAACCGCCCCCCGCACAGCACCCTGCACCTCCCCTCCCTCCGCACAGCCCCCTGCACCTCCCCTCCGCGCCTAGCCCCGGCCCCGCACAGCCCCCTGCACCTCCCCTCCGCGCCCAGCCCCGGCCCCGCACCTCCCCTCCGCGCCCAGCCCCGACCCCGCACAGCCCCCTGTACCTCCCCTCTGCGCCCAGCCCCGGCCCCGCACCTCCCCTCCGTGCCCAGCCCCAGCCTCGCACAGCCCCTCCGCACCCATCCCCGGCCCCGCACCTCCCCTCCGCGCCCTGCCCCCGCGATCCTGCCTCCCCCCACGACCCCGCGCCCCTGTAGCTTCGCTGCCCCCGAGCCCCCAGGTCCTGCTCATCTGCCGCCCCTAGGTCACCCCCAGAACTTACTTTCAGTATTTTTTTAATTTGAGATAAATTTTTGATTAATTGATTCATGAAAATTCATCGAAAAATTCAATAAAATTCACCGTTTGATCCGTAATGAGTGATATATCCGTGAAAATGCAAAAATTTTAAAGATTCGATAGATCATGAAGGTGTAATTAAGAGAGAGAGAGAAATTATGAAGAGAAAGGAGGAAGGCAAATGGAGGAGGAAGAAGATGAAGAAGAAGTCTGGACAATAATACCCCTCTTAACTGCACCAAGGTTTGAAAAAACTATGATTAAGTCAACTCATTAACGGTCAATCTGACGGAAGGGCACAACTGATGACGGAGCAAGAAGTGAAGGGCACAACTGATATTACCAAAAAGATAGGGGCATAACTGATATTGCGATATCTCGGAGGGGCACAAGTGATAAAATCCCATAAAAAAATCAGCACAAAACAACAGGCCACCCCGAACATTACACATTTTCCCATTGGACGATTGTAAGGAAAATGGGCAGATCCCATCACAACATTTTGCTAAGGTTTACCGTATAAAATAGACAGAAAGAGGTTCAAAAACTATGATGGAAGACGGTCCCCTGGACGATTGGCATCGGCGACGAGCTGTGAGCACGGTTACATCCCATGTTGTTCCTCCCACAAATTTTATGTTTATTCATGTATTTCTCCATCTCAATTTTTTCCCTTCCAAATCCACCAAACTATAATAGCCAGGGTAATCCAGAGAAGAACGCCTTGAGGAGCAATGCAGCATCCATAGAGTCGATCTTTTAACCCAATCCAACATGTCGAGAAACTCAGAGTGTGTTGGTGAAGATGGGAATCGCAAAGGAGACAAAGAATATGGTTCATCGCCTCCCTAGTTTTAGTAGAGATATGGAAGGATTTAGTAACTTTATCTCATAATGTAAGCCAGTTGATCCGACTGTGGTTCCTCCAGTACGATCCTTGCACAATCTCAAGCCTGTTGATGTGAGCCTTGATTGTCACCTCGAGCTGCACAAGGTGAGTGTCCCCGAGGTCTCTGCAAGTGCATCACTATTAGCTTCCAATAAAGAGGCACCACGATGGAGATCCCCATCAACATTCACACATAGTGCTCCCCGTCGACGTTCGCAGACAATGGAGAAAGGATGGACCTTCTTAAATAAAAATGGTGACACTCATGTGTAATTTGTCATGCTGGGTTGTAATAAGCTCTTTCCAAATCTAGGGTTAATAAGAAGGGTAAATTTAACGTGAATATCAAGTCTTTAGATGGTTAGATGTTTTAAAATGATGAATTTGATGTGATGTGCTATTATTTGTTTGTTATATCGATTGTATTTTTAATAGTATAATATATTTTTATGTTGACTTCTTAATTCAAATGTGGTTGGAGATATTATTATAATAACAGAGATGTTGGGATGCATAATCCAAATTTTAACACGGGAAATTATGCCTAAAAAACCGAATTTTTGTGCTAAATTCTGGATTATTTCTGATATCAAAAAAACTAATGATCGAACCATTTCGTAGAGCTCGGTGAGAGCTTTTCGATGAGCTCAAGATATCAAAATTTTAAGATAATGGGTCAAAAACCATATACGGATCTGACCCGATATGCATATCACCTCTTTTCTATAAATATGAGATAGATGAACAACTCTCTCAAACCCTAGATGTCCACCCTCTTTACTCTCACCGTACAACCACCATCTTGGCCGAATAAATCACCGAAAGGTCTTCATCACCAGAGGTGCTCCGATCAATGATCCAAGACAAGTGGCGTGTAGGGGAGCTCGAAGCCACCTTCGTGGATGCATTCTCACTACGATCGGGGTGACGGAAACACGATCTCCGTACAGGAGGAGATCTCAAGATAACATCCTCGGAGGTAACATCCTTTTTGTTATTGGTTTCATACTTAGGTCTCCTGAAATCACCTTCGTCTTGATTTATCTTGTTATCTCTGTTAAATCATCTCATAGTTTGGTAATCACGTTTTCATCACATTAACTTTATCAGTTAAACTATCAAATATGCAATACAAATCATCAAATGAAAATATTCTTATCCCTTAATACATATCATGCTGGGTATGATCGTGGCTTGTATTTGGGAGATAACCTCTTAGGTGATAGTTGGTATGTACCCCTTGTTTCCTAGATGTATGTTTACATTGAGATGATGATAAATCTAATGCCAACATCCCATTATCATGAGATAAAAACCTTCCATTAGGTTAACGGTGATTAAGTTTCATTTGTTCAATCATAAATCTATGAGGACGTCTCTGGAGATTAAAAGGCAACGTAGATAATGGTAATGGTTGGAATTACAACGAATGTCTCCCATAAAAATCGTGATTCTTAGGAAAGAACCAATGCCGAATTTACAAGAAGTCTATGTGGTTAAATATGATGATTCCATATAGTATGATTTTGTGCTCTCAAAGGGCACAAATTACAGTTTATCGAACATGATGTCGTGCTGGAGTTGTAGAATTTTTGTCTCATTCTTGGCTTGTGAATACGTGGCAGCAAGATTGTCCCGCATGGCTTTGGCAGTGGGCTGATGCAAGACATCGTTTGCAATCTCTGGTATCAAAGTACCAGACAATCAGACTTGAGCATCTGCGTCATCAACCTCCCATTAGGCATACAACCATGTCTTCTCTGTCGGCTCTTCCTTGATAAGAATATGCTTCTTACCCATTAACTTCATTAGACTCATGAACTGCATGGCACATAATTTGTAGTTCGACCCATCCATCTTTACTATAGGCGTGGGACCTTTGAAGGCGTATGTGGTGGGAACATCTACCTTGCTTTCTAACATGACAACTAGAGAAGAATAGGGTTGTATCCCACCTCAGACTCCAAGTGGGTGTCACCTTTGCACGTCGTCCCGAAAAAGTCAAGACTTCATATTATCACCAACGAGGAGGGAGAGGAGATCACGAAACGGGTACCCATGTCATGACGCGTCTGTGTGGATTACATGCGCACGAATGCCGCAACGAAAAAGGATCACTTCCCACTACCTTTTATTGATCAAATTTTGAAGAAATTGGCATGAAGAGAATACTTATGTTTCCTAGATGAGCATTCGGGTTGCAACCAAGTAGCCATCACTCTAGAGGACTAGGAAAAGACTACTTTTACGTGTCCTTTTCGTACTTATGCATTCAAACGCAAGCCTTTTGGGCTCTGTAACATCCCAGCACTTTTCAGCAGTGCATGATTGTGTTTTTACCGAAATGGTTGGAGATTTCCTGGAAGTTTTTACCTAACGCACCTGGATCGGTTCCTCAAAAAGTGTAGGGAAGTGAATCCGGTGCTCTCTTGGGAAAAGCCACTTTATGGTAAAAGAGGACATCGTGTTGGAGCACTCCAATTCCAAGAAGGGAATGTAGGTTGACCATGCCAAGGTGGTGTGATCAAGAAACTCAAACAACCAACCAACATGAATCAATTGCGGTCTTTTCTAGGGCATATCAGAATTTATAGAGATTTATAAATGATTTTTCAAAAATTGCTCGACTGCTAACTGAGCTCTTATGAAAAGACACCAAAATTTATTGTCAATCATAAATGTCTTGAGGCTGTCGAGATGCTCAAGAAGAAGATCATTGAGACTCCTGTCCTAAAAACCCTCGATTGGTCTCTTCCCTTCGAGATCATGATTGACGCTTCAGAATTTGCAGCAAGGGTTGTGTTAGAACAGAGGAGAGATGGAATCCCGTATGCTATTCACTATGCAAGAAAGTTCTGGATTCAACTCGAAAAAATTATATAGTAGCAGAAAAGAAAACGCTTGCAATAGTCTTTGCCTTGGAGATAGGCCTGTCAGGAAAGCTCGAGCTCGATGAACTCAACTCGGACTCGACTTGTTAAGGGTCCGTGAGCCGGACTCGAAACCTTAACGAGCTGGAGCCTGAGTTGGGTTTTATGGCTCGTTAGCTTATCAAGTCAAGTCCGAGTTAGGCATAGTTCAACTCGGAAACTCAACTCGATAACTTGTTTTCCCTCTTAATAAAAAAATTAAAAACATATATACTGAAACTTCTACATTGAGTTTGATATAAAATAGAGGTTAACATTTTTCTTGCCCAAAAAGTTACAGAAAAGAGTATAAAAATCAAAATTACAAATGTCATTTGCATAATTTAATGTATAAAATGGAACGATGACTCATTAAAAGGTTCATGAGCCTGCTCATTTTGAGGCTCGTGAGCCTGCTCATAAACTCATGACTCGATAAGAGGCTCGTGAGCCAGCTCATTTTGAGGCGGGTGAGCCATTTCAAAACTCGTGGCTCGATAAGAGGCTCGTGAGTCAACTCAAACTCGATGAATTCGAGTTCGAGTTGGTGATCCAGGACTCGACCCTTATCGAGCCCGAGTTCGAGCCTTAGGTTTCTTATCGAGTTCGAGTCCAAGTTCAGGCCAACTCGGTTTGTTGAACTCGATAGACACCCCTACTTGGAGAAATTCAAATCTTTGCTTATAGGATCCTAAGTGACAATATACACAGATCACTTAGTTATTAGATATTTAATGGTGAAAAAGATGCAAAAAACGCCTTCGCAGATGAATACTCTTAATTTAGGAATTTGATTTGGAGATTAAAGATAAATTTGGAGTAAAGAATGTGGTGGTTGATCATTTATCACGAATCGAATAAGACAAAATCCTTTATTCGGAATCAATCCATGAAACCTTTCCAGACGAGCCAGTTTCTGCTACTAACTCTCTCCCATGGTATGTCCGCATGGTTAGCTATCTTGTCTCCAAGAAAGTTCCCCAAGGTTGGCCCAAGAATAAAATCGACCGACTCAAGTCGGAAGCTAGACACTACCATTGAGAGGATACATTCCTTTTCTTTGAATGATCGGATTGTATTTGGAGGAGATGTATTCTTCTGGAGGAATACCAAAGTATCCTCAATCTCTGCAAGCATGAAGACACCACTCCGAGAAGAGGACCACCGAGAAGATATTACTGTTTGGATTTTATTGAATGACCTTGTTTAAGGATGCTTACAATTTCGTTAGGTCATACCTACTCTATCAACGAATGGGAGGGACCATTGGTCCCAAAGATGCCATACTCATACAACATGTGATCACTGTAATGTATTCGACTCATGGGGCATTGAATTTATGGGATCATTCCCTAATAGTCAAGGATTTGAATATATTCTTCTAGCGGTAGATTATCTATCTAGTTGTGTGGAGGATATTCCTACTCGACCCGGAAACAACAAGACCGTCTGGAAAGTTTTTGAGAAATCATATTATTTCGAGGTTTGAGATCCCTAAGGTATTAATATCTAACGAGGGTAGCCACTTTGTCAACCGGGAAGTGAAGAAGTTGATAAATGACTATGGCATTGACCACCGTGTCGTTAGTTCGTACCACCCACAATCTAATGGCATGGTCGAAGTGTCAAATAGGGAGGTTAAAGGAATTTTACAAAAGCTTGTACGCCCTAATATGAAGAACTATTCCCAACTCCTGGACCAAATTCTTTAGACTTACTGAACATCTTACAAAATCCCATTGGACACCTCCCCATTTCAAATGGTATATGGAAAGCTGTGTCATTTGCCTGCAGAACTAGTGCATAAATCAGAATGGGTAATCAAAAAGATCGACTAAAACTATCACCAAAAGAAGAAGAACATAGATATGGATTTAAATGAATTATAAGAGATGAGAAATCATGCATACGAGAACAACACCGTTTACAAGGACATAGTAAAGAAATGGCACGACAAACACATCTGAACAAAGAGCCTTGTCTCAGGTAGAAAGTATGGTTGTTTAATGCAAGATTGAAAGTTTTTCAAGGCAAACTAAGATCCAAATGGTAGGACCCTTCTTCGTGAGTGAGGTTCACAATAATAGGAGTGTTGAGATCTCAGAGACCGCAGACAATACATAAATTTCTATGGTCAACGATCAGCTGCTTAAACATTTTGTTGAATCAAGTGAGCAGATAGTGCAAGTTGAGCAAATCTCCTTCACTCGGGGCACTGTTTTAGACAAAAGAATCAAGCAGCCCGGATGAAACATCTCGCCCATAAAAATTCGATCACTCTTCTGTATGTCCTTCACTTTGTTTATCTCCACGATCTCCCACCAGTGATTACTTCCTTTGTTTAGACTGAACTGAGTCTAAAGATAGGGGGACCGACCGCATTGTGTTTACTCCGCTTCTATTATTTATTTTTATCCTCGACCGTCTCATTTCTTGCTCCTCTGCTATACTCAGGCCCTCAAAATCTTAAGTATTGAGGATGAATCGACTTCATTTTCTTTTCGCTCAACTACACATAGTGCAAGCTATGTCTACATTTCACTTTGTGTCATGAGGACATAACACAAGCTAAGTATAGGGGGTGTTTGTATATATTCTATATACTTCGACCATAGCTCATATTTTGAAATTTTTAAAACTTTTTTGGGAGCTAGGGTATAAGTATTTTGTGAACTGATTTCTGTAAAAATGTTTATAAATGCTTTGAAAATTTTTCTAACCGCGTTACAATGTTTTGAAAAATATTTGACATTGGTTTGAAAAATGACAATTTACTCATTTTGAAAATCATTTGAAAAATGTTTTGAAAATATTTATATATTGTGTGACATAGTTTGAAAAATCTTTTCAAAAGTCTTTTAAAAAATGAGGGACTAACTTCTTGTTTTGTAATTACTATTAACCTTTTTCAAAAGAATATTATAAAATATATAAAAAATTAAAATCTTTTCTTGAGAAGTGATTTTGACTACTGAGCTTAAAAATGAATATCCATTTCTCAGTGAGGGAACTACAGTCTCCCTTAGCATAGTGGGTGGTTAAAATACAATACGATTGGCACCGTCTTGAAGTAACACAGGTAGCCGTCTAATGGTCCGTACTTACACCCATATTAGTTGAAAATGGATACAATTATTCATATGAACTTGGGCCAGTCATTATTTCTATTGATATTAAAAAATAAAAATAAAAATCTCATAAAAATTGCAAAACTTAAAAATCCCAAAAATTCACTAACTCTGTGTCACGACCCCGTTTCCTGGGCCGTCGGATCCTCCCATATCCGGATCTGGTTACTCAGCGATAATTTATTCAGCAATCACAACTAACATTCAGAAATATACTGCAAATAAAAATACTCGGAAGAAAGTATTTCAACACTTTTCTATTCACAAAATAAAGTTTAGAGGATACATTGTCCCACTATAACCATTACATGTACATCAGCTTGAAAGGAAAATATACAAAAGATTACTAACTATCTTAAAGAGTAAAGCTACTGTGGCTGGCTGGATGTCTAGTATGTAAGCCGGATGAATTTTTAAAGTCCTTGCTATGGCTCACCGATACCTGTTGGGTTTTCCATAAATCATAGGATAAAAATTTAGCGAATGCTAAGTAACGAAGAAGAGAAAAGCAAATAAATTGTGTAATTTTTTTCAAAACTTGATATCACAAAATTTCATTCCTTTTCATTAATTTAAGTCCTATTCTTTTCTATTCCACATCAGGGATTAGTCCAGGAGAACCCCACCATTCTTGGACTCCGAAGCTGTGGATGCTTCGGGATTGGAGATTGTGTTGATCTTGGTAAGCTTATGCCGCCGCACGTCGCCTCAACCAATCCTCCAATACTACCCTGACAATTTCTTTTTCTTTTATTAAACAGGGTCTCAACCCTCAGCCTGGAAAACAAAATGAGCGCACCGTCCTCGAGGACTCGGTTGCTTAAAACCTCAGGCTAACATTTAATCATATAACCTAGCGGCTTTAAAAACATATTATCGTGACCCAGCCGCTATTGAACCACCCGTGCCTCCACATGGCACGACCACATCTTCCGTCGTTCCAACCCGAATATATTGGCTCCCGGTACCACGCGTTGCAAAAACATTCATTTCGTGCGCACTTATAATAACAAGGCAACCGTGTACCACCTAGGTAGGGAAACGCCAATACGGGTTCCTTCCGACAAACCTACAGGTTGCATGCCCGACCTGTAGTTCTACTCCCAGTCATCCTTAACGTAACACACGATCCTTTTCAGGATCTAACTTAAAGCACATCAATTCCCATGATGTAATTCTTTCGTTAGTCTTCGATTTGCATAATCAGCAACACTTAGTATAGACTCACATATATATTATTCATAACCATGTATACTCGTATTTATACCTATTTTAACTCCCAAACCCTAACTTTCAAAGCCAACGCATCAATTTGATGCTTAAACCTTATTTTAGTGGGAATCACAAAGCAATTCTTCAGACTTTCTCAAAAATAGCCAAAATTAGGGTTCTTCGTAGCAAAGAACACAAAACCAAGAATTTCAATAATTTTGTATGAAAACCCAACAGCAAAAAGAAGGATTTCGTTACCTAATCGAGCTCTCTCTCGTGTATGCAAGGCTTTATCGAGTTTCGTTTTTAGAAAGGCTAATTTAAGGCTCCTGAAAAGATCGAATTTCATTTTTCGTATCAAAACGCTAAGAACATGTTAAGAACGCGAAGAACGAACGAAGAACGCGAAGAACGCGAAGAACACGAAGAACGTCAAGAACATATTTTCTCTCAGAATTTTGGCAGAGTTTCCCCTTATATCGGGATATATTTCTCGGAAAATTTTGGCAGAGTTTCCCCTTATATCGAGATATATTTCTCGGAAAATTTCGGCAGAGTTTCCCCTTATATCGGGACATATTTCTCGGAAAATTTCGGCAGAGTTTCCCCTTATATCGGGACATATTTCAAAATAAAAATGAAAAGAGTTTCCTCTATAAAATCAATCGAGAGGAAAATAACAACGAAACTGAAAGAATATACTCAACAACAAGAGATGAAGAACCGGTAGATACCACACATCTTAGGTGAGTGAACGTGTGACGAATCACAGGGTCACTGACGTGCATAGCCGCCCGCACCTAAGTAGGGTATTACATAGATTTCTCCATCAAAATAACTATAAAAGCATAATACGAAGAATAGAAACATAAACGATGGAGAATCGGTAGACACCACGCGTCTTAGATGAGTGAACGTGTGACGAATCACAGGGTCACTGACGTGCATAGCCGCCCGCACCTAAGTAGGGTGTTACACAGATTTCTCCTCGAACCACAACAGGAAAACGAATCGGAAAGAAATATAAATCAAAAACAAAACTTGGAAGAACAAGAGTATGAAAGCCTAGCTTACGAAGCAACTAAGAGAGGATCATACCTTTCTCCTCCTCGTTCTCCCGGCAGCGCTTCGCTAGCGCTCCTCCCTCGCCTCCCACTCCTCCTCCCAACCTCTCGACCCTAGCCCTTGGGGTGGTGGTGGTAGTGTAAGTTGTAGAGAATGAATGGGTAGGGGGGTCTATTTATAGGCCCCAGAAAACCACTAACCATGGTAGAAAACCATGGTTTAGACCTTAACCATGGTTTAGCAGCCCATGGTTTTGGCCCATGGTTTTAGCCAAAACTTATCCCAAACTTGGAGCTTAAGTTAGAACATTCTAGAGGATTCTAGATTCGCTAATGACGCTTAATTAACACTAATCGTGATTAACTTTCACTAATCGCGATTTAACTTTCGCGGCTTACGCATATCTTTTGTTAACTATTGATTAGTGTTTACTAATGATCATTAGCGACTTTCAATCGTCATTAATTTCTTTAATCATGTTTAATTAGTCTTAATGACAGTCATTATGGATTAATGACATCTTAGCCTTCCTTACTTCTCTTTCTTCCGAAATTCATAACAAATCGAAACGAAGTCCGATTCACACGAAACAAATTCTGTCGGTTTCCTCTTTACGAGCCGGATCTTATTATATAGGATCCGAGATATGCCAAGTTCAAGGCTTTACACTCTGGAGTTGGTGTATTCCTGATAAATTCAATATTAATAAAATTAGAGAGAAGTTCTCTCATACAAGGAAAAGCTCTACCATTACAAATGCAAATTCAAAGAGTTTCTACCAAAGGCGAGTGCTCTCAAACATTTCAAAGTGTCCACTTGGACCAAAGCTATTAGGATCAAGGAGTCGGGATAGCACTCAAAAAGGACTCTACATCATATAGTGATACAAGTCTGGGTGTCGAAGGTATCTTAGATACTCAAAAGAGACATATCCCGTGTACTCCTATGAAAACAAGTGCAGACGACTCCAAGCTCTCTTGACAGACACATTGACCAACGAATAAAATATATGTTGAGTAATAAGGTACTCGAGAGGATCCTTGTTCCAATGTGAGGGAGAGAAGAAAATGCACAACCCTATACTCTCCATCATCTGACCTTTCATCTACACTTCCAAGTCTGACAAAGTAATGAGATGGTAGATTGAATGCAAGAAAAGACTTAATCCCTAGTGTTGAGGATCATGTATAGAGGAGAGTCTCCTAGACTGGAACATTGGGTGACATATCGACTCGACTCTCATTATTGTAGTACACTAAATTTCATATCCTTATATTATATGTACAAGTAGAGAGTCTGATAATTAGATAGTTTGGATTCCTTTTTGACTAGAGCGTGGTTGAACTAAAAATTTTAAGATCACTTAAATTAAGGATCTTTGATGAATTGAGCCTTGAAAATTCACATGCACTGTCAGGAATTAATCCGACTCCTTCATTCTTTAGATGCCTCGAAGACGAGCATAGTTTAAGTATAAGGATGTGATGAATCTCTGATGAATCATCACTATTCTCTCTTTTAATCCATGGAGAATAAGAACTTCATTAGAAATCTTCATTAAATTATGTATCTTTATTAATAATCCTTCACCCTATAATTAACCTTAATTACTAACCCTAATTATTGTGTACTTATTACTAACATTTTTCTTTATTTTCTCTTTTATTAAAAATCTTTAAAAAATAGAAAAATATTGTATATATTTATCTTGGATTCAAAAAGAAATTAAAAATACAAAAATCATAAACCTATTAAAATAGTGTTTTTACCTATTAAAAATACTTTCAAAAAATTCTCCTTTATTCGATTGACCTCTTTTGACTTTTTGTTCAACATGAAACTTGCAGGTCTCATCGAGATCTAAAACTTTCATGTTGACTTTCTTGTCATTAATATCTAATTATTATTACCTATTTTCTTTGTTTTTACTAATTTTTAAATTTTTCTATTGGGTTGCATGGCTCCACCTGATCAAGCCACATGGCCCGGCCCTTCACATCCACCCACCCTTGCTCACAGCCCTTCGATCAACTCTCTACCCTTCATCTCCACCATCTGCTTCTACCTCTTCATGAGCCCTTTGATCTCACTCCAGATGGCATCACAGCCATTTGCTAGCGCCCGCATCTCAGCCGCCAGATCAGATCTCTTGATCTGATCTATGCCCTTCACCAGCGCCCCCATCTTGTGCCGTTGAATCGCATGATCCAACGGTGGAGACCTCATCTCTAACCTTCGCCTCCTCCCTTCCCCGAGTGTTACTTTCTCAAACACTCTACCCCCTTCCATTTCTAGTCATCACCTCGATCCCACTCTCCTCTATTCAACACCTTGCCATGTAGCCCTAGGATCCACGATCTTTGTGCGACCTTCAATAGCTTCCACCTTCACTCCATGTCTTCACTACCTAGGTTACAAAACCTATATGTAACCACTCGCTCCATCTATAAAACCTCTCCTTCGCCTCCGTCGCACACCATCCGCTAATCTGAGAAGAAGGGTCCCAGCTCCTCCTCTTTCACATGCGACAGAGGCAAAGAGAGAGACTTGGGCTATGACAAACCCGTTCTAATTTGACGCGATCTGTCGGACCCCCCGCCTATGTAGCAGCTCCGCCTTGAGCAAGTTGTAGAGCCTCACTACATCTGTCAGTAGCTTTAGGAGAATACCCGAGCTGCTATGTCCATCTCCATCCCCAAGTGAAGCGCCTTCCGCCCTCGACTCTAGGTACCTCCTTTCCTTGTTCTGTCGATTTTTCACACGCACTTCACAACACCTGAAGGTCCAATTAGCTCCCCCGCACATTCCAAATCCTCGCTGACCCACTTCATGCATCCTTTCTTTCGCAACCTCCCCACTCAGCTTCGCCTCCAAGTCTTGCACAAACTTGGAGCTTAGGCCCTCACCTTCTCCGCTCGTTCAGGCCTACACCCCCGCATCCCTCTCGCATGATTTTTGTCCCTTTAACCCTTGCATGAACCTCTCCCATCATTGATCGGACGATGTGAGGAAGCTTCGGTCACCCTCTCCGCTCCGATATACATGCATCGTACCCCTCTCAAAACCTTCCGCGCCTTCGCTTTGCTTTCCTCTCCTTCGCCAGCACGACAACATCCTTCTTCATATTTCAGAGGAGATTGGGAAGCAAGGAGGAGCCATCCCGGCCTTGCCGGATGCCAGCCTCTTTGCCACTGCCCATGGAGGAGGAAGAGATAATAGCTGCCCTTGGATTTTGATCCAACAACAGTTGTAGAACATATGTCACAACCATCTGATTGAAGAGCAGCACCCCCAGACATTCGATGAAGATACCCAAATCGTACAGCCTCGGGTAGGATCGAAGCACATTCCACGCGTCATGTAGGCTCGGTTCCTTTGCTGCCACCCTCTCCATGGCTTCGGGTGCCCGAGCCTTATCCCCGCCATCCAAGCCTCACTACGCACGTGTTAATCACACGCGGTAGTCAGAAATTACACATGGGCCCCCGTATTTTCAATAAATAGCAGAAAGGTCCCACATACCCAAGTCGCGTGCCCCGCACGTTCGCGCGTGGGAAAATTGTAGATACCCCAAATGAATTTTGGATTTTACAAATAAGTCCCTTCAGGGACCACTTTAAAAAGAAAAACTTTATTTTTATTTACATTTTAGTCCTTAACATATCTTCTCCATTCAAACTCCCATTTTTATGCACAATATGTTGTTTTGACGTTTATTTCGTGGTCTATCATTTTGTATATATTGTGGACTTATCGGAAGAAAATTAATGATGATTATTATTTGAGAGTATTCTAATCATTGAAGGTTTATTATCAACATTATTGGCGCTCTTTTTATTGAATATTCATGATTCTTTTTGCAGGACTTTATTGCAGGGATTTTCAATTTAATTAAGTCCCTATGGATTATTGATAATTTTTCATGAAGAACTAATCATCATAGGGGACAAATTGAGGAAGAATTCATCTCTCTAGGAATTTATCTGATTAAAGATTAATTTTGAGGAACAAATTACAGGGAATTTTGAAAGGATTAGCCATTGATTAACATCTTTACATCCTAAATTTGATTGGATATTTATTTCAAGACTTAAATCTCTTTTAATACGTGATTAGCTTTGAGGATTTATTGATCATATCATTTGAGGATTTAAATCTTATAAAATCGCAAATCATGTGCTTCATCATCTATCCACTCTGTTGACATTGCATACATATCATTTCATTTTATTGCATTTTATTTTCTGACACAAAAATTAACGTAGCAATCGAACCACCCAACTAGAAATAGACTGTTCCTTGTGTTCAAACTTTTTATACTTACTTAGTAAAAATTCTCCACAACATTCAAAGATTGTGATTTTTGATCAATCGTAATATGCCTCATATACTACTTTATTAGATTATTAAAGAGACATTTTTCATGTTCATCAACATCCTACACAACCTCTTCATAGAATTATGGCTTGCTACTATCCGTCAAAAGAGGATATTTTGTGCAGAGTATCTTGAAGATGGATGTCTCTCCCACGTGGATCTACATGGTGGATTACATTAAAGGAAGTCTTTAAGGTCTTGATGGTGGATTTTTGTTGGTCAACATAGAGGAGGAGGAAGCGGATGTGAGGGGCAAGGAAGAGGAGGAAATGTGAAACCCCTTATTTTCTTTTTCCTAAAATCTAGAGTATTTTTTACATCTAAAAAATTCAAATAATCTTGCCATTACGTAGATCTCGTCGAGATCTTTCCAACGAGCCCAAGAACACCCTATTCCAATATTCCTGTTTCAAGTTATCGATGTTTTAAGTATAATAGTTGGGACTCATATATGGATCCGAACCATATCCGAAATTTCACCCATTTGCACTTCTCTCTCTATAAATAGAAGGTGATAGACTACCCTCTCAAAGCCCTAGCCACCACCATCCTTTCCTCTGATTGGAACACCACCACCTTGGCTGGATTTGGTCGTCGGAGGACCATTGTCGACGTCGGAGAAGGAACTCTGATCGATGATCTGCGGCCACCATCACGTAGGAAAGCTCGAGGTCACCTTCGTGCACGCAGACGCGCTACAATCGAGAGACGGAAATATCATTTCCGTGTGAGAGGAGATCCCGAGGGAACATCCTCGGAGGTAACGATCAATACCCCTCTCTTGTTGTTGGTTTCCACATTTTTTTATTCCCATATGCTTGGAGATGCTAAGAGCCATGGTTATTCTTATGGTGTATTCCATATACTAGTAACGAAGTTTTCCTTCCCTCATGCTATTGGTTTATACGATCTTTACGATTATGTATGTGTGTACAAGCTATAGGATATCTCATTACATACTTTATACGGTTATCTCATCAAGTTTCATTTTCTGCCGAGTACGACTGATTTGCGTTAAATGCGACAAAACATATTAGGCGTGAATATGCGTGAATAAAAATGTGAAGTCCCAATAAGTTGTATGGATCGGAATCGTTAAAGAAATAAAAAAATTCATCTAAAATATATTGATAGATAATCGTGACCCTCCTTGCTCGAATGGCGTTTCATCTTATTACGGAAAACTGAATAGTTAATAGCCAACATTAAGCTCATTATCATGATTAGTTAGTGCATACTTATGCAAATTGTCATTAACCATATTCCATGGAAATTTTGGATTCAAAAGTGGTGCACGTTGTGCATATCAATGTTATTATAATTATTATTAGCTTACCATTAATCAAATTACGTGAGATATAAATGATATGTGACGTTACAGGTTGTTGACATTAAGTGTGATCCATATCATGCTTGTTTACGTTATTGACACTCTATGAAAGGATGTTAAAAACATGAACGTCGTTATAGATTACCTCCTTACTAATTAGACTTGGAATACGAAGCAAAAAAAACACACATAGTAACAACGTGCTTCAGATAGCTGATCCTTTCGTATAATCAAATTGATAGGTGTGTATATATATATATATATATATATATATATATATATATATGATCATGCTCTCTATAAGTACACATCTTAATTGATTACACCAATCACACGTAAAGTTCTTGTATAAGTAGGTGTTACATATTCATAAACATGATGCTACACCTTTCCACCAATTGAGGTTTAAACTTTTTTTTATCTTACCTATAGAGTTGTCTAACTTAGAATGCATCATTCGATTCCCATCGGATATCCTCAAAAGTCTTACCGTCGTCGGGTTATACAAGGGAAATACTCAACAACTATCATGTCCGTGTCTTAAATCAAGATGCCTGACTTTCTGAACTATTATAATTTCGCGGAGTTTTCGTGTAGATAAAATTGATATCACGTAATAATGGTATTGATTGAAAATTTGATCTTTCTCATTCTTTTGTTTCGTCATTTGATTGGTTATGTAATTATTAATTACATGAGTATTATATATACATTGGATGTGAAGAATCAAACGAGTTAGAAATTAATTGAGTTATCCAATAACATAAATAGGAAAGTTGGTGTTATTCATGTTTCCTTTAATTAGTTATATAAATTTCAAGTTATTCAAGAAATGTGAATAAAAGGTCATTAACAATGTCAACTTAATGGAAAATATAATTATGTGGAATGATGTTAATATCTTGATTTGGCAGTGATTAGCATACGATGACTGTCACTTTGATGCAATCAAATTATTTGATTTTCTGCACAATTATAATTATCATCGTCTCGTGGGTGAGAATACACGGTGATGGGGTAGACGGAGTTAGGCACCACAAGGGTTTTGGCAAGTACCCTTGGGCCCCGACTAGATGTCATGAAGGCCGTGCCCCCAACGGACGAGTTGGATAACGCATTACACCTAGCAACCCGATAGCATCCGGAGTCGCTCGACGGAGTAGTCAGGTAACACGGTTGGCTCTCTCGGTATCTCACTTATACATGATTATAAGACTCTTTTTAAAATTAGATGTGGCCGCATCCAATTTTACCTTGAGTATTATTATCGTGAAAGGTGTTCCAGGATATGGTTTGAAGTTGGAGAATTTGAGGTTTAAACCTTTTCATGTTCTAGTTGAACAGAGGTACTTGGAGGTTTATCCAAGATGATGAACAAGTTCCCGCGTAGCGGGTGCTAAAATAATACTAGAAATGATAAATGAATCGATGTCGGAAGTTTATACTATTATGGACTCCAATCAACTTGTAGAAATATCAAGATCATTGTGGTAGCAATGAAATGATTATTATATGAATATAAAAATCAATTGTTATGTGATCTAATGTGAGTTAGAATGACTGGTGTTCTTTCTAATTTATTATTCAATACATGCATATACCATTAAATAAATACATTCTTTTCTTACACCTACATTATTCATTATAATGTTTGTCTCGTTACTGGGCAATTGCTCATAACGTTACCCTCGTGTGTACTCAACAGGTGACCCTGAGCAACAACCGCCACAGTAGCGGTCTTTTGAGGAGATCAGAACTTCCTACGTCGTACTTGCACCAGACAGGTTGCGTCCTATTTAGAGCAACTTATTTACTTCCGTATCATTTTGTGTTATTATTGAGAGACATCGTAATGAGATATTGGAGAACTTCTTCTACAAGTTTATAGTTATGTGATGTATCTCATTCTATGGACATGGACTTGATGATCATTATCAATGAGAATGGATGTTGCATTTTACTTTCCATTTTACATCATTATGTGATGTAACTTCACGTTGCATTATCAAACGGTTCGATTTAGCCGCGGGTTTAGAATTCGAATGGACACGCTCGTTGAGGGATGTTTTCGGAAACCAAAGGTCACTGCGCGTTAGGGCACGCGAGCCCCTCTTTTTATATCCCTCATCCGACGCCGTCTTTCTTCACTCGCAAGAAAAACCTCTCACGTCGTCTCTCTCTCTGGTTCTTCCTCTCACGGACGAACGTCTTCCTCTTCTTCTCTCGGCTGCAGTTCTCTGAGGTATAATTGAGGACGATCCCGTTGGTGTGCGTCGACGAAGATCGTGAGCCGTCGTATCCTGGGAGCGGATCGTCAGTACCCTACGCACCGGTATTGTGGGTGCGATATCTTCTCTAAGGACAGTCCATTTCATGGATGCTTCGATGAATTCTAAACTAATCTTTATTTCGTTTTGGTTGCCGCAATATGTTTATTGCTTTACTCTTTCTGGATCATGCCCTTATTTATGTTTCTGTTCATTTAATCGGTTCTTGGTTGCATTTTATAATCGAATAATGATCGGGAAACATGCAATGAATATAATCTTATTCGGTGTTGTTTCTCTGTTAATTCATTTGTATCCGATGACTTACTGTTGAATATATTCATCAGTAATCTTATTAACAACAATCTTAGAGAAAATATCCCGAACCGATTCTAGAATGTCGGAAAAAATATTTAAATTGAGGGTAGATATGACGGGTATGCCTGAAAAATTCGGTAAACAGGATTTTAAGCGTTAGCAACAACGCATTAAGATCTGTTTAACCACCATATGGTTAATCTCGATGCTTGAAACCGACTGTCTTACGGCGGAGATGGAAAACCCTCACCCGATAGCCATAAGGCGCAATCTACGTGGAAGGAACGCGACCGTATATGTCATGCTTGCATCTTGTTGGCTCTGTCCAACACGTTGTTTGACGTATACTGTTCATCCACGCAGATTGCGAAGGGGCTATGGGAAAACTTCGATCGGAAGTATAATACCGAAGACCTCGGTATTTAGAAATACTCCGTAGCTATGTTTTTGAAGTTTTCCATGGCCGAGGAAAAGTCAGTTTCTGAACAAGTACATGAGTTTTTACTCCTGCTCCATGGTTTAGAAGATGTCGAAATGAAACTTCCAGAGAAGTTTCAGGTCATGTGCATGATGACGCGAAATCCACCTCTTTAATAATCGTGAATTGTAGTATAGGAAGTGGATTTCGGTCGTCAAAATACCACAATCTTCGAATGTTGTGGAATATTTTTTTACTTGGCAAGTTTACCAAGGTCGAACTCAGGGAACGGTGATTTTTAGTTGCGCGGTCTTAAAATCAAATTTAATTGATTAATGCTCGGTTAATTTTTGTGTTGAGAAAAATATACAATGCAATGATGGAGATGCGATGCAAAGAAAATTAAACAGAGACTATGCTGCCCAAGATCTGTGATTTTAAACGTATTAATTCCTCTAATAAACTGATCAATATTTTCACAAGATTAATCACAAATCAAAATTGATCTTAACTTGATGCTCAGGGGTAATGAATTTAAGCTCGGAATAATGAGATATCAGGCCTCCAAATATCCTTGATTAAAGTCCTCAAAATAGTCAGCAAAAGTCTGAGGGGAATATATGTGAATTAACCACATGCGAAGATTTTACTAATTAAAGATTACAACGGTTTAATCAGAGTAAAATCATCTTCCGAATTCCTGCAAAAATGATCATTGATTGCTCAAGCACCAATATGTCAAATTTAGCCTGCAATAGTCAGTGATGATCCTCAAATAATAATTGACAATAAACACCCTCAGATCTGATCACAAGCTATGCTAAATTGTAGAGCATAAAAATAGCTTCAAAATGACATATTATACGCTAAAATCGGAGTCCGTATGGAAAAGATATGCTAGAATGAAATTTCAGGGACTAAAATGTAAATAAAATAAAGTTTTCCTTCAAAATAGTCCCTGGAAGGACTTATCTGCAATTTATGAAAATCGGAGGGGCTCTGCTACAATTTACCCCAGGCGGGGGCCTTCTTGTAATTTCGGAGACCTTCGGGGGCGTTACTGCAATTTTCCCAGAACGCACGTGCCAAGCACGTGCGTCTAGAGGCTCGGAGCGGACCAAGAGGCTCGAGGGTCCCAAAGCTAAGGCTCGAGCGCCTAGGCGGAGGTTCGGGTACCGGAGCACAGGCTCGGTTGCCCGAGCCTACGTGGCAGTCTGATGGAGGATCGGGTGACCCGAACCTCGAGGCTCGGGCCGAGGCTCGGCGAGGCTGACGTGGCGTGCGGTGAAGGGACAGAGCGCGGAGGTCGGCTGGAAGTCGTGGCGGTGGCGACGGCGAGGTACGAAGCTGGTGCGAGCGGGCCCTCGCGCAGAGGCAGAGGGGGTGCGAGGTGGCTGGCGCGCCTTCGCGCGGCGGAGCTGTACCTGCAAGGTCAGAGCAGAGAAAGAAAGGGGGGTGTGCGCGGCGATGGGAGAGGGACCCCGGCCTGTGCGAGGCCGGCGATGGACGCAAGGGGATAACTGAGGAGGGTTTACCTGGGATGGTGGGAGTTGCGTCGACGGTCACTTGACCGGAGCAGAGGGAAGCTTCGACGAAGAAGCTGCACAAGGCACAGCCTTGGATCACGCCTCAAGGTGGTTGCCGCTGTCACCGGCCAAGCTGGAAGTAAGGCGGATGGAGGTGAACGATGGAGGGGGTACTGTGATAATTAGGAGAAGTAGGGGGGTAGGGTACCTTGCCGGAGCAAGGTTCGATGGCGGGCGGAGCAGCTTGGGCTGAGGCTCCTTAGGAACCTCCGGTCATCGCCCACGAGGCCAGCTGCCTCCTCGGAGCTTGATTGGCGATTGAACATCACCGGAGCACGGCGGAAGACCGCCGTGGGTCAACACCAGGAAAACTCCATCTTCACCTCGACGATCCGCCCCTCCGCTGTCACCGGAGGGGCGGAGGAGGCTAGGAGCTAACCCAAGAATTGGTGGACGAGGTTCAGTGGTGGCGGAGGAGGGTTTAAATAGGCGGAGGAGAACGATGGGTTCAGTGGTGGAGGGGCATTTTGGAGCGAGGGTTTAATGGAGTGGGAGTGATGGAGAGGGGAATTGATGAAGGCGCGAGGATGGCGGAGGAGCGGGCTTCGTGTAGGTGGCGTTATGAGCAGGAGGAGCTGGCAGGTATGCCGGCCAAAAAGGAAGGGGCCGGGGCGTTGCAGGGAGTAACGGCCGGGGCTGGAGGTTGACGACGGAGGTTGGACCGTTGGATGATGATCCAACGGCTGGGATGGGCTCGCGATCGGAAGGATCTGATGAGATCTCAGGGTTAGATCCAGCGGTGGTGTTTAAAGGGGGACGTGGCATACTGGGGGTCATTGGATGGAGAGATGATCGAACGGCTAAGGATCATGCGCTAGTGGGCGGTCCTGATCTGATCTAAGATTAGATCGGGCGGCTGAGGCGTGAGGCGGGATGGATGGCTCAGATGCAGGCGGGATTGAGGAGATCCAACGGCCGCGGAGGCCGCTGGGTGGCGAGAGGATGAGCGGGTCACGTGGGCGGCCCAGGGGCGCCACGTGGCCCAATCAGAATAATGCAAAGAATAATTACAAAGGAAATTAGAAAAGAAATAGTTAGGGGCCGAATTTGGAAAAAGTCAAAACATGAAAGTTGTTCGTCTCGACGAGATCTACAACTTTCATGTTGGACAAGAAGCCAAAAGAGGTCATTTGTTCAAAAGCTATTTTTGGGGGTATTTTCAAGGGGATAAAAACACCGATTTTTGTGGTTTTGAATTATTTTGTATTTTTTTAGTAGTTTTAAAGGTCAGTTAGTTATAGACAACTTATCTACCTAATTTTTAGGGGTTTTTGAGTGATAAAATAATTACAGAAAAATAAGGGCAATTAAATACACAATAATTAAAGGTTAATTATACACAATATGGTACATGATAAAAATAGAGAATTAGAGGATAATTTTATTGGCTTGTTTAAGCAGGGATTTTAATAAGGAGTTTTTAGCATGATGAATACGAGATTCATCATACCCCTATACTTAAACCATGCTCGTCCTCGAGTATCTAAAGAATGAAGGAGTTGGATTAATTCCTGACAGTGCGTGTGAAAAATTCAAGGCTTGATCTTTTGAAGACCCTTGACCTAAGTGATCCTAAAATTCTGGGTTTATCCAAGCCTTAGTCAGAAGGAATCCAACTTTTCTGATTATCAGACTCTCTTTTTGTACATATAATATAAGGATATGACATTTAGTGTACTGCATTTCATGAGAGCCGAGTCGATGCATCACTCAAAGTTCCAGTTCCAAAGACTCTCCTCTAGACCTAATCCTCAATACTAGGGAATAAATCTACTCTTGCTTTAGTCCACCGTCTCATTAGTTTGTCAGACTTTGAAATGTTGATGGACGGCCAGATGATGGAGGTACTAGGATTGTGTATAATTTTCTCACCCTCACATTGGAACAAGGGGCCTCTCGAGTGCCTTTTACTCAACACATGTATATTAATACTTTGTTGATCAATGTGTCCGTCAAGAGAGTTGGAGTCGCCTGCACTTGTTTTCCTGGGAATACATCGGGGTGTGTCTTTTCTGAGTATCTAAGATACCTTCGACACCCAGACTTGTATCGCTTACGATGCAGGGCCCTTTTTGTGGTGTCAGCCCGACTCCTTGGTCCTATTTAGCGCTTGGTCCAAGTGGACACTTTGAAAATGGTTGGGAGCGCTTGCCATTGGTGGAAGCTCATTTGGAATTGACTTTGATGTTAGAGCTTTTCTTTAACATTACATTTCTTTTGTTGGCTAGCTCCACTGCTTTTACCAAAAGATTGGCGCACACTGATCAACAAATTTCTTTAAGTTTCATCACACCCTGGCACTTTTAGGTAAATATCAAGAGATAGCATATGAATCTTGTTCACATACTGGCTAGGGTTTTTTTTGCTGACACTCAGGTTTTCTGAAGCCTTCATTAACTTTATCCCATCCTCGAATATCATAAGATCGAGTCTAAATTTAAATCTCTGATCCTAGTTCCTCAAGTGATATCTCATCTCAGCTCATCAATCATGCAGTTGTGGAAGTGGATGTGCTGATCATATTTTCTTAAAGGTAGAGATGAAGAGTGCAATATAGCACTCAAATCTTTCAAACCAGAGAGGTGTGGATATTTAAGTCATGAAAACCCTAATGACTACGACATGTTAACTCAGACTCTCAAGATCACAGAAATCCAGTGTCCTCAAAATTCTCAAGCCTTGAGTGAATGCGAATGTGTCAGGAATACACCAACTCCTTAGGTTAGTGAATTTTTGTGTGATTTTTGATTTTTGCAGATTTTTATGGGTTTTAAGGGTTTTTTTTTGAAAAAGGGTTATTTACAAACAATTTTAATTTTTACAGGTTTTTACTCAGTTCACTAGTTTACCAAAACCCAGCCTGAAAAAAATAAAATTTTAAAAAGTTTTAAAAACGTGAGCTAAGGCTAAAGTAATATACAGTAATATACGGTATACCCCCCTATACTTAAAATTTGCTATGTCCTCATAGCACAAGTGCCATGAAGTCAAGGCTCGGTTCACGTACAGGGAGATATAGCGGAACTGAGGGGGAGAGTCCCCCTATACTTAGGCCACAATTGCCCTAAGTACAAGAAGACGGGACGAGGGAAGGAAGAGCAGGTAGGTCCCCCCTATACTTAGGCTTCAAATAGCCTAAGTAAGGTCTGCGTTAGGGGGGGGGGGGTTCTATGATACAAGGTAGAGGGGGAGGGGGTTCGTGAAGAGTAGATATACACACAGAGAGAGAGAGTGAAATATACAGGGGAAGGGTGGGGGTGAATATGTGCAGTGTAGGTGTGTGTGTGTGTGCGGGGGGGGGGGATTTTTTTTTTAAATACAATATGCAAGACTGAAGAAGAAATATGCAGATGCAAGTCTTCTCTTTTTTTTTACAACATGCAATGCAAGTTGACTGATAAAAATCCTAGAATTTCTTCACGGCTTCTTTTGCGGCCTCTTCAGCGGAAGCTCCTGACTTCGCGCCACCATGACGATCAGGCGTCCCCGATTTTCATGGGCCCTGCCACAAAAGAAAAAAGTTAGAAACTCAAAGAAATTAAATCAGCAAGAAATGATGCATGAAATGAGGACCTAAAAATTTTTGAAATAAATAAAAAAATCAAATCCAAAAAATTAAGCAAAGCCACGTCCCCGACAACGGCGCCATTTGATGACGCGAAATCCACCTCTTTAATAATCGTGAATTGTAGTATAGGAAGTGGATTTCGGTCGTCAAAATACCACAATCTTCGAATGTTGTGGAATATTTTTTTACTTGGCAAGTTTACCAAGGTCGAACTCAGGGAACGGTGATTTTTAGTTGCGCGGTCTTAAATCAAATTTAATTGATTAATGCTCGGTTAATTTTTGTGTTGAGAAAAATATACAATGCAATGATGGAGATGCGATGCAAGGAAAATTTAAACAGAGACTATGCTGCCCAAGATCTGTGATTTTAAACGTATTAATTCCTCTAATAAACTGATCAATATTTTCACAAGATTAATCACAAATCAAAATTGATCTTAACTTGATGCTCAGGGGTAATGAATTTAAGCTCAGAATAATGAGATATCAGGCCTCCAAATATCCTTGATTAAAGTCCTCAAAATAGTCAGCAAAAGTCTGAGGGGAATAAATGTGAATTAACCACATGCGAAGATTTTACTAATTAAAGATTACAACGGTTTAACAGAGTAAAATCATCTTCCGAATTCCTGCAAAAATGATCATTGATTGCTCAAGCACCAATATGTCAAATTTAGCCTGCAATAGTCAGTGATGATCCTCAAATAATAATTGACAATAAACACCCTCAGATCTGATCACAAGCTATGCTAAATTGTAGAGCATAAAAATAGCTTCAAAATGACATATTATACGCTAAAATCGGAGTCCGTATGAAAAAGATATGCTAGAATGAAATTTCAGGGACTAAAATGTAAATAAAATAAAGTTTTCCTTCAAAATAGTCCCTGGAAGGACTTATCTGCAATTTATGAAAATCGGAGGGGCTCTACTGCAATTTACCCCAGGCGGGGGCCTTCTTGTAATTTCGGAGACCTTCGGGGGCGTTACTGCAATTTTCCCAGAACGCACGTGCCAAGCACGTGCGTCTAGAGGCTCGGAGCGGACCAAGAGGCTCGAGGGTCCCAAAGCTAAGGCTCGGACGCCTAGGCGGAGGTTCGGGTACCGGAGCACAGGCTCGGTTGCCCGAGCCTACGTGGCAGTCTGATGGAGGTTCGGGCGACCCGAACCTCGAGGCTCGGGCCGAGGCTCGGCGAGGCTGACGTGGCGTGCGGTGAAGGGGCAGAGCGCGGAGGTCGGCTGGAAGTCGTGGCGGTGGCGACAGCGAGGTACGGAGCTGGTGCGAGCGGGCCCTCGCGCAGAGGCAGAGGGGGTGCGAGGTGGCTGGCGCGCCTTCGCGCGGCGGAGCTGTACCTGCAAGGTCAGAGCAGAGAAAGAAGGGGGGGTGTGCGCGGCGATGGGAGAGGGACCCCGGCCTGTGCGAGGCCGGCGATGGACGCAAGGGGATAACTGAGGAGGGTTTACCTGGGATGGTGGGAGTTGCGTCGACGGTCACTTGACCGGAGCAGAGGGAAGCTTCGACGAAGAAGCTGCACAAGGCACAGCCTTGGATCACGCCTCAAGGTGGCTGCCGCTGTCACCGGCCAAGCTGGAAGTAGGGCGGATGGAGGTGAACGATGGAGGGGGTACTGTGATAATTAGGAGAAGTAGGGGGGTAGGGTACCTTGCCGGAGCAAGGTTCGATGGCGGGCGGAGCAGCTTGGGCTGAGGCTCCTTAGGAACCTCCGGTCATCGCCCACGAGGCCAGCTGCCTCCTCGGAGCTTGATTGGCGATTGAACATCACCGGAGCACGGCGGAAGACCGCCGTGGGTCAACACCAGGAAAACTCCATCTTCACCTCGACGATCCGCCCCTCCGCTATCACCGGAGGGGCGGAGGAGGCTAGGAGCTAACCCAAGAATTGGTGGACGAGGTTCAGTGGTGGCGGAGGAGGGTTTAAATAGGCGGAGGAGAACGATGGGTTCAGTGGTGGAGGGGCGTTTTGGAGCGAGGGTTTAACGGAGTGGGAGTGATGGAGAGGGGAATTGATGAAGGCGCGAGGATGGCGGAGGAGCGGGCTTCGTGTAGGTGGCGTTACGAGCAGGAGGAGCTGGCAGGTATGCCGGCCAAAAAGGAAGGGGCCGGGGGCGTTGCAGGGAGTAACGGCCGGGGCTGGAGGTTGACGACGGAGGTTGGACCGTTGGATGATGATCCAACGGCTGGGATGGGCTCACGATCGGAAGGATCTGATGAGATCTCAGGGTTAGATCCAGCGGTGGTGTTTAAAAGGGGGACGTGGCATACTGGGGGTCATTGGATGGAGAGATGATCGAACGGCTAAGGATCAGGCGCTAGTGGGCGGTCCTGATCTGATCTAAGATGAGATCGGGCGGCTGAGGCGTGAGGCGGGATGGATGGCTCAGATGCAGGCGGGATTGAGGAGATCCAACGGCCGCGGAGGCCGCCGGGTGGCGAGAGGATGAGCGGGTCACGTGGGCGGCCCAGGGGGCGCCACGTGGCCCAATCAGAATAATGCAAAGAATAATTACAAAGGAAATTAGAAAAGAAATAGTTAGGGGCCGAATTTGGAAAAAGTCAAAACATGAAAGTTGTTCGTCTCGACGAGATCTACAACTTTCATGTTGGATAAGAAGCCAAAAGAGGTCATTTGTTCAAAAGCTATTTTTGGGGGTATTTTCAAGGGGATAAAAACACCGATTTTTGTGGTTTTGAATTATTTTGTATTTTTTTAGTGGTTTTAAAGGTCAGTTAGTTATAGACAACTTATCTACCTAATTTTTAGGGGTTTTTGAGTGATAAAATAATTACAGAAAAATAAGGGCAATTAAATACACAATAATTAAAGGTTAATTATACACAATATGGTACATGATAAAAATTGAGAATTAGAGGATAATTTTATTGGCTTGTTTAAGCAGGGATTTTAATAAGGAGTTTTTAGCATGATGAATACGAGATTCATCAGTGCATCATAAAAAAATTCCCCAAGTCCTAGGAAGACTTCGGTATAACCCCGAAACATAGAAAGGGGAAGATTTCTATAAATGACTTGATGGTGGCAATTGCCATAGAGGAGGAACACAGGAAACAAAAACCTGTGCTTCCTGTTGATATTCAGGCTAAGGTCAATCTCATGACCTCGAAGGGCAAGGATAAGAAGGGAAATGGTCCTAATAACAATAAAATGAAACCAAAGGGTAAAATCCAGAAAAAGGCAAAAAATAAACCCTGCTGGCACTGTAATCAGGTTGGCCATTGGAAGAAGGACTTTCCGTCCTTGAAGGCTCAACCTAAGGCTACAGACGGGAGTCCACAAGTGAACATGATCACTATGGGACTCGGGGCTAGCGAGGGGTATGTCTCTGTAAAACCTGAACTATACCATATCCATGATCTAAATGAGTGGCTCGTAGATACAGGAGCCAATGTAAATATATGTTCTGACAGAACGTTCTTTTCTTCCTATTACACCTGCAACGGTGGGACTGTGAAGATGGGGAACGATTCTGCAGCCAGGGTGCTAGGGTCGGGACAAGTCAACTTGAGGTTCTCCTCTGGACGTGTCTGGACGTTGCATAGGGTGCTGCATGTTCCTGACATCAAGAAGAATGTGTTATCTGGCTCTATATTAGTTAGAAATGGTTTTGAGTTAAACTTTAAATGTAATAAAGTTGTTATTCTGAGACATGGCATTTTATATGAAAAAGGTTATTTGGCTGATTTTGATTTGTTATTTAGAATTAGACGTGATTCAGTAAACATAAATGAAATAAATGTTTTGAATGCTGAATGTTCTAGTTCTGTGTCTCATGTTATGAATAATTTAGAATCTTGTGATCTGTGCATGGTAGATTGGGACATGTAAACCTAATTTCAATTAAAAGAATGATGAATTTAGAGTTGATCCCTAAACACACTATTGATAAAACTCAAAAATGTGAAATCTGTGTGCAAGGTAAGACACTTAGGAAGTCTTTTCAGTCTGTCTCTACAGATAGTGAGATCTTGGATCTAGTGCACACGGATATCTGTGAGTTTAATGTGTGTTAACTCGAGACAATAAGAAATACTTTATCACCTTTATAGATGATGGCAGTAGATACTGCTATGTATATCTAATGAAAACCAAGGATGAAGCCTTAGACAAATTTCTTATCTTTAAGAATGAGGCTGAGACACAAACAGGAAAAGTGCTTAAACGCCTTATGTCAGATAGAGGAGGTGAATATACCTCTAACTCATTTGATGAACAATGCAAATCTTTTGGCATAGTTCATGAAGTTACAACCCCATATTCACCGCAATCAAATGGGATAGTAGAACGGAAAAATAAAACCTTAACTGACATTATCAATGCTCTCCTACAAAGTTCTGGACTTCCAACCTATATGTGGGGAGAAGCCTTGAATACGGCTTGGCATATTCTGAATAGGGTGCCTCCAAAACATATGTAAAAGTGTCCCTTTGAACTTTGGAGAAATAGGAAATCGAGTTTAAGATATCTCAAAGTGTAGGGCTGTCTCGCTAAGGTTTTAGTCCCAGAACACAAGAGAAAGAAACTTGGTCCTAAATCTGTTGGGGTCTTCTTAGGTTACCTGGAAAATAGCTATGAATATAAGTTCTTGATAATTCGGTCCGAGATACCGGGCATAAATGTAAACACTATTGTTGAACTCCGTCATGCTACATTCTTTGAGGATGTCTTTTCATTGAAGACTGCATTTCTCAGAATCTGATCATTGAGGGCTCCTCTACATCAGGATCTATTCCAGATCAAGTGGAAAGGATGACGAATGTGGGGGTTTGAAACTCAACCTGAACCCAATGATCTTTCTGAAGAGATTGAGCCAAGGAGGAGTAAAAGACCTCGGATAGCCAAGGATCTGGGTAGCGACTTCGTTGTCTACCAGATCGAAGGTGATCCCCCAAGTTACAAGGAAGCCATGGCTTCATCTGAAGCAAAACAATGGAAGGAAGCCATCAAATCTGAGATGATTTCCATTATGGCTAATGGAATTTGGGAGTTGGTTGATTTACCCAAAGGGTGCTCTACCATTGGGTGCAAGTGGGTGTTTAAGAGAAAGCTTAGACCTGACGGATCAATCGAAAAATACAAAGCCAGATTAGTTGGCAAGGGCTTTAGGTAAAAGGAAGGTATCGATTATTTTGATACCTATTCCCCTATGACTAGGATTACCACAACCCGGATGCTCATAGCATTGGCATCTGTATATGATCTCTTTATCTACCAAATGGATGTGAAGACCGCCTTCTTGTATGGTGATCTTGAGGAAGAGATATATATGTATCAACCGGATGGGCTTGTGACTCCTGGCAATGAGGGAAAGGTTTGTAAGCTTGTCAAATCCCTTTACGGATTGAAAGAAGCACCAAAGCAATGGCATGAAAAATTTGATAAGACCATTTTGTCATGTGGCTTTAAGGTTTATGAATCCGATAAGTGTGTCTATTCCAAGATAAAAGGTGATAAATGTATTGTCGGATCACATATGTTGGTAACATATTGTTGTTCGGATCACATATGAGGATTATTAATGAGACTAATGGTTTCTTAAGTAGCAAGTTTGAGATTAAGGACATGGGTGTTGCTGATGTGATCTTGGGTCTTAAACTGAAAAGGTCAATTGATGGGATTGTAATTTCTCAATCTCACTATGTTGAGAAGGTACTTGAGAAATTTGGATATCAAAATTGCAAAGCTGTAAGCACTCCTTTTGATTCATCCAAAACATTGTTTAAGAATAAAAGTGGAGTACCTGTAGCTCAGTTAAGGTATTCACAAGTGATATGAAGTTTAATGTATCTTGCAAATTCCACGAGACCTGATATTTCATTCTCGGTTACAAAGCTGAGTAGATATACTAGCTGTCCGAACCGTACTCACTGGGAGGCTCTGGATCGAGTACTGAAGTACTTGAAAGGGAACTATTTCCCTTGGTTTCCATTATAGTAGACATCCTTCTGTACTAGAAGGATACAGTGATGCAAGCTGGATAGGGAAAATAGAGGAGTCTGCGAGTAATGGTGTTACAGGTTATGTATTTACCCTTCGAGGCAGTGCAGTCTCCTGCAGATCTGTGAAGCAGACCATTCTAGGTCAATGCACTTTTGAGGCCGAGCTGTGTTCTTTAGACAACACTGGAATTGAGGCTGAATGGCTAAGGGAACTTCTGTCTGAAATTCTCATGTTAGGTCAGCCTGTTCCTGCGATCTCGGTATATTGTGATAATATAACCACAATTATCAAGATTAAGAGTTCAAAGTTCAATCAGAAAACAAGGAGACACACACAAATCAGACTTAAGACGTTAAGGGATTTGGTTTCTCGAGAAGTATTGGTTGTGGATTTTGTTGGATCCAAAGACAACACGGCAGATCCGTTGACTAAGGGACTTGATAGATCTTTAGTCCTAAAGTCTAGGCTTGGGATGAGACTGAGACAATTGGGAGTTCCTCTACAGTAGCAACCCAACCTATCTAAGTGGCGATCACACAAAGTAGGTTAAATGAGGTAATAACAAGCTGTTTGGAGAACTGGTTGACACTCTAAGTTTAATGTGTAAGAATGAGTGTCTTATACCTGGAAGTCTGAGTGCCATTTAAGCTACAAGTTTAGGAAGAGCGTAGGCTCTAAATGGGTTCAAGCCTTTGGGTAGGATGTTAGCAGTGCATCCTTGGAGAACACCACCTATGTGAGTGTTACTGTGGACCGCAGTTAAAGGAAGATAGTCTTTCCTAAATACACTCATGAAACAGGATAAGGGTGAATGGCCTTTAAGAGCACCAACCCTGAAGATTGTATTAAGAACAACACTTTATTGTTTCTACCGTATACTTTAACACCAAGGTCTGAAGTTCAAGACGTAGTTCACTTCGTTCCTGTTAAAGTGAAAGTAGTAAACTTAGGTAGAGATTCAAACCGGAAGGTAGGTTTACTGAAAGGAAAGTGTGGGCAGCCGAAAGAAGTCTCTTAATTCCTTTTGAATCTCTTTTCAAATTGGTGAATTCGTGGAGGGTTGTTTTTTAAAATTTTATATTAGTTTTAATAGGAAAACCTATTAATTACAATTGGCATTAATTTGGTTTCAATTGGGAAACCAAATGTTTGGAGGGAAAGTTGGGAATTTCCAAATTTGAAACATGGTTGAGTTCGGGTGGAAGTTTAGTACCACATCGTGGAGAACTAAACTTTTGGTGGACTTATATATGAGTTTACACCCCAAGCCCTTGTAGTAATAGTAGAGAGGAGGAATGGAGGACCACACACGCGCGTGCGCGCTCCGCTCCGCTAGGCTCGGGCTCGGGTTTGGGCTCGGGAGAGTCAATTCGGATCTCGGATCTCGATACTTTTGCTGCGGGTTTCATTTGGCTGATCGATTAAATTAATTAGATAAATTAATTTAATCGCGATTACATTGGGAATCGGACTTGATTCAAACGGCTCGATTTAGGCGCGGGTTTGGAATTCGAATGGACACGCCCGTTGAAGGACGTTTTCGGAAATCAAAGGTCACCGCGCGTTAGGGCACGCGAGCCCCTCTTTTTTATATCCCTCACCCGACGCCGTTTTTCTTCACTCGCAAGAAAAACCTCTCACGCCATCTCTCTCTCTCTCTCTCTCTCTGGTTATTCCTCTCACGGACGAACGTCTTTCTCTTCTTCTCTCGGCTGTAGTTCTCTGAGGTATAATTGAGGACGATCCCGTTGGTGTGCGCCGACGAAGATCGTGAGCTGTCGTATCCTGGGAGCAGATCGCCAGTACCCTACGCACCGGTTTTGTGGGGGCGATATCTTCTCTAAGGACAGTCCATTTCATGGACGCTTCGGTGAATTCTAAACTAATCTTTATTTCGTTTTGGTTGTCGCAATATGTTTATTGCTTTACTGTTTCTGGATCATGCCCTTATTTATGTTTCTGTTCATTTAATCGGTTCTTGGTTGCATTTTATAATCGGATAATGATTGGGAAACATGCGATGAATATAATCTTATTCGGCGTTGTTTTTCTGTTAATTCATTTGGATCCGATGACTTACTGTTTAATATATGCATCGATAATCTTATTAACAACAATAACATTCAACCATGTATTGGATCATTTTGAATCCAATGTAGATCTCACATGTTAGACTCAAGCCGACCCATGCCGTCGATATCGAACTCACTGTCATATGCTCCTCCCAATTAGCGATTAGCTCCAATATCATTGAAAACCGCAACTTTGGCCTGACAAAGTCTAGCCATTGGCCCTGCTTGCCCCTCACCTTGGGCCACCATCACGGTTGCATCCACCACCGCCATCGCGGGTGATGTTACCATCCTCACCTCCACAATTGCAAATATGAAATAAATGGAGAGAAGGCGACGAAGGAGGGAGGAGCAACACGGGTTTTATTATGCAAATGTGATTTATTTGAAGGAGCAAAATTGTTGATGTTTTAATATATTTTGTTATTATTAACAGAGAGAATTTCGACAGAACGGAAGATCTATCGCGTACTTGTGAAAATATAGATGGTTATGTGTCTACAAATCCCTACAATAATCCACAAGTTGACTCCCACACAAATCTACTTAGTCGATTTTAGAGTACTTTGTGTTTGTTTTACTAAATAGAAAACTAACTTTTATTTACCTCAATATTATGTTGTACGAGTTTTTAGTTTACAACATGATAAATATTTTCGAAATTTTGTTGGTGTTCTTTAAATTTTTTAATTATTGTTGACATTTAAATAAATGAATAACATAATATATGGAATGTATATCTACCTTGAATATATCCTAATCGAGGCATGAAAGTTTGCTTATTAGATGAAATTGGTAATGAACCTGAAATTTGAAACATTGATAGAGCGATATCGTTTGCAATCCTAAACCATCGTCAAGATAAAATGATAAATATACGAACGGTTTAATAAACAATATCAACACTAAAAGTAGCTAGTTTTAACTAATATCAAGATTTAAATTTTGGATCTTTAAAGTGGGAGTCACTGCTTCTACCAGCAGACCATTATGAGATTTTAAAGAAAAGGCTAACTTGCTAGAAACATAAGCAGACATTAAAAATATTGATTTCAAAAAATACGACAGGCAATTATACTTAATACATAAAGCTAAAAAAGAAGGCCAGCTGATGCACTAGTTAGCAGATGCAAGTGTTGGGATGTTGAGACGGCTAAGAAAAGGCGAGGACGGCCCAAGAAGTGTTGGAAAGAGAGTATAGGAAGGGATCTTAATTTTTTGGATATAAGCCAGAGATTGACCCAAGATAGATCTAAATGGAGGTGAATAATTCATGTAGTCGATCCTACATAATTGTGAGGAAAATGCTTTGTTGTTATTATAAATAAAGTTAAAAAAATATTTTATCAATAATATAAACCCAAGTAAGTTTGAAAAACATAAAAAACTTCCATAACTATTGGTAACTAACTTATTAGCGAGCTATACTAGTAAGTACACATGCAATATAAGAATTATGGTTGGATGAAAACTATATATTATATGAGGACGATAATTATGAATCTCAACTGCATATAAGTTCCATGTTGATCATCTTTCAACCATTCATTTGTCTTGATATTTGAAATTCTACATACTCCAAGGTAAAACCACTTGCTTAGTTCATCTTGATAAAAAAAATCAACAATGAATGGATGTAACTGTAACAGTTGGAGATTTTTCCAGCATTATTTCCTTTCTTTATTTCCTAATTAATAGCATGATTTGTTCTAAAATTAATGAGTATAATTAACCCATTAATTATCTCATTTAGAGGCATAAAAACCCATTAGATCCTCCCCACGTCACTTGCTTCTTACTAAACAAAAAAAAAGAGAGAAGGAGAGTTAGAGAGACATCTCATCGGAAGAATCGTTCCCGTCGCAGAGAACGTCGGCGCCGTTTTGGTGGAGGAGAACGTTGGTTCAGGAGCAAGGAGAAGGCGTAGCAATCCGGTAGATACGAGTCCGTCGACTTGAGGTATGTGTCGAACACCGTAGAAATATTATTTGATGAATCGACATATGCCCCCATCTTTAAGTGTGATAAGTAATTACTTAGTTGCACAAAATACATATCAAAATGTATGTTTGGAATAGGTTTTATCCGTATGAACAAAGATCAATCCGGAATATGATTTACAAATGTATGTTTCTGTTTAGATTTTCGTATAATAACGATCATCTACATGTATGTATCGATTATTAAATGTATGTATCGATTTTATAGGTTAAGGTGTAACCACAATGACTTGATTTTGAATAAGACATCGGAATTTATGTGTCGAATTATTAAGACTCCTTTACGCAGAAAAAAACCTAACATAGGAGATATACCTCAAAGTTTTACACTTAAATATTGGCGCTTGTCCAATAAATTTTGCCTTGAGTTCATATGCGGAATGATGGGAGTATAGAACTCATTTGCACCTTTACGGGGTTGAATGGTAGAAAATCATGTTCCATGCAAATCTCAGATTCTATGACATTGAAAATGGTGTTGCTTTCTAGTTGATGTTACTTATATAAAGTTATCTAATTTAATCTATTATTTCCATGGATAAATCCACGAGCCTTACCTTATTTTAATAAGGGTGTTTTGGTCTAGAGGATTGTAATTAGAAAACAGGGATGCCGTAATTTAAATACGAATCTTGCTAATTGAGGAATTAATTTCGTATTAGAAATTAGTAAGTAAATTTTTGTTACATAATCTATTTTGCAAAAGTGATCTCATAATTTTATATGAGTTATTCATACAGATTCGTAGAACCCAACACTGATTTTTATATATGTCTTTTTTCGTCATTAAATAAAATCTCTTGACATCGGTTTACAGACAAATTTTCATTGGTGTTAGATTTAGTTTCTTCTTTTAACCCTTCAAAATTTAGATGGGACATGCTTGAACGAAAGGAGGGAGATAATAATTCGACCGGAAGATTACATTAAAATCGTCGGATGACATTTATAATGGTTCTCCAATATTATATATATATATATATAATATGGGTTTGATGTGGCTGCCCCTTGCGGGCAGCCAATGTTGGCTGCCCCGCCCTTATTTTTTCTGCAATTTTTTTATTTTTTTGAAAAATTTCTCCATGTATATTCATCCCTATATCCCTCCTATATGCCATTCAAATTTCGTCAAAAATAGAGACTCGTACGGCCTCCATCGATATGGTGTCGATTTAAAAAATCATGTTACCGTTAAAAAATGAATGTCTGGATGGAGGCCGTACAATTCTCTGTTTCTGTCGAAATTTGAATGGCATATAGGAGGGATATAGGGATGAATATACATGACAAAATTTTTTTAAAAAATTAAAAAAATTGCAGAAAAAGTTAGGGCGGGGCAGCCAACATTGGCTGCCCGCAAGGGGCAGCCCCATTTTTTCCATATAATATACATATATCTCTAAGATCGATTCTCTAGTTACAAGTTTTTATAAATCATATATTATCTATGGTCTGGATAATAACCTCTGATTTAAAATCTGTATATAAGATGCATATTTAGTCCTCGTATAGCATGTATGCGCCGTAGATCTAATATGTATTCACTACTAGTGGCATATTGATGGAACTAAAGTTATATATAGTATATCTTATGATTAGAATTACATTTTAATATATACCTATCTACCTTCAATCACATAGTTTGGTTAGATAAAAAAAGTTCTTTGTGCAATAACAATCTCAATCGTAGATACGGGTCTAAGTGATTTAATTTATACATAGGATAAATATTCAATTATTTACTGTTAATAAGGTACATTGTATGTATCACATCTAATGGTGATTATTGAAGCTATCAAGTTATAAAAGTTGACAATAAGGTATTTGAAATGAAATATTTACATGAACCACTATCGTATGAAAAAGGAATTGAAATTTCCTTAACATGAAAAAAATGGCACGATTGCAATAAGCAAAGCTAAATGTTACACCTAACGATGGGAGCCACCTCTAGAGTCCAATTATCGTAGATCTAAAGTTGGCCAACGTCTTCTAAGGACGTACAGTTTAAGGAACCGATCGAGGCAAAAGATAAGTCCTCTATAGTTGTAGCTACACTGTCATGTATGTCATATTCATGGACCGCTTGTGCCAGCGATAAAGTCACCAAAACCAGCAAAACCACCAAAGCTATTTAAAGATTTAACAATTAAGACAAATTTAACCACTAAACAAATCAAGGGTTAGTGTACGGTTATGCAATTGCTAAGCATATGTGTGTGCAACTATGACAAGTAATGGCATTATGCAAGTGTTATGGTTGTAATAGGGTATATATATGTAATTATGGAAAATTCTGAGGGTATAACTGAAAATTATGAAAACATTAAGGTGCATTTGCAAATATGGCAAACTTTAAGGGTATACATGTAATTATGGCTTCAACGAACGTTTTCAGAAGGAATACATGTCGTGCGCATGTTTATGTGAAAATGAATTGAATAATGAAAGTATGTGAGAATAAGTTAGTATTATATGCAACAAGGAAATCATGCAAATTGATTAACTATATTGATAAGTAATTGCATGCAGGAGGTTATGTTTCTAACAGATTTAAATTTAGCTTAGGGAGACTTGTTTGCCACGATAGCCGGCTTGACCCCAACTCAGCGTATACTGAGTGTTAGATCATAACATGTGTTGTTTTTTTCAGGAGACACGAGCTGTGACTTGTTTTTCAGTTCAAGACAACTATCCGTCTTCGTGAAGTTGAATCGGTACAGACCATTGATGGATCGTTTATGAAAGGATGTTTTATGCCCACTGGAACTTTGAATTGCTAGTTTATTGTTGGTCTTTTTACAATGTTACCCATGTTGGACTTGTAATAAGACAATTTTCATGTTGACTAGACTTTAGTTAAATATTATAACTCTATGCTCATTGATTACCATGCAAGTTTCCGGTAACGGTTTGGTTGGGAGACCAAATATTTTATGCTACGCCGATCGTCACGACCCGTTCCGTTACTAATGGTATCAGAGCTAGAGTTCCTCTGGGAATAAGATGTCCACAATTTATAATGCATAGATCTAGACATTTAGAGTGATTTAGCCTCACACAGTAACTCATTGACGATGTTTGATTTGATTCAGATGGCTTCTCATCGTGCAATTGAAGCTAACAGAGACCACGATTCATCGACGAGTCAGGAGACCATTGTGGACATGCAGAGGCAAATGCTGGAGCTAATGACATTGATGTCTGAGCAGCAGCAAACCCACCCATCGAGCTCTGGAGGACTTACTTTAAAAACATTCATCCAGCATGTCCCACCAACCTTCAAGGGTGAGCATGAGCCGGAGAAAGTCGAGCACTGGCTAAGAGAGATGGAGATGGCTTTTGAAGCAACTGACTGCCCAGAAGAAAAGAAAGTTATTTTTGATACCTTTCATCTGCGAGATAATGCTAAGGAGTGGTGGACTTCCTGCAAGGGAATTCACTTTTCAGAAACTTCGATCATCAACTGGAGTGACTTTGTAGAACGTTTTTCTAAGCGTTACATCCATGAGTATGCTAGTTATGCTAAACGCCGGGAGTTCATAGATCTTCGCCAAGGAAGTATGACGGTCCAAGAATACACTGCAAGGTTTCAATAATTAGAAAAATATGACAAGGGCATCTGCGCAAATGAAAAACAACGAGCTAGGAAGCTCATTGAAGGCTTGAATGGCGGTTTCAGCCTTAGAGTACTCACTAAGGGTCCCACGACCCTATCTGAGGCCGTTGCATCAGGTATATAAATTGATGCAGCATATCGGAGGACCCATCAAGTGAACCCTCGAAATCGTCCTCACAAGCCAAACTACAATAACAAGAGACGTCATCGTGTCAAGGATAATGATTGATGACGCTCCAACCAACAAGAAATACATATTGGATGTATGTCCACATTTTAACAGAAGACATCTGGGTGAGTGCTACAAATTGACAGGAGCATGCTTGAGGTGTGGAGAAAAGGGCCATTTCATTAAAGACTACAAGAAAGAGTTCAAAGATCAGAGGAAACCATTCGAACAAAAGAAGAAGATACCAGGAAGGGTGTTTGCCATTACACACGAGGATGTAGAGGATGCTTATACAACCGTGGAAGGTACCCTTATCATTGTAAGTCATTTATGCCATGTTCTTTTTTATTCTGGAGCCACACATTATTTCAAGTGATTTTACAAGAAAACTGAACTTTAAAGCTGATGAGCTTCCATACACACTTATTATTTCTTCACCAATGAGTGATATTAGAGCAATGGGTATGTACTTAAAGGACATACCGGTCATGATAGGAGAAGATTCCCTCACTGCTAATTTGATCCTACTACCCATCACAACCTATGATGTTATCTTAGGCATGGATTGGTTATAGGAGAATTATGATTCAATTTATTGTAGAGAGAAAAAGTTGGTCCTGAGCAGACCAAATTATAAGAAGATAGTCGTACGAGGCACTAGTGAGAATGGACGATTGATTATCTCTTCTTTGCAAGCAAGCTATCTACTAGCCGAAGGTTGCACCGCATACCTAGCTAGTATAATTAGCACTAAATCGTTGCAGGCACGTCTCGAATATTTAGATGTGGTCCGAGATTTCGCCGATGTATTTCCAGATGACCTTCCTGAACTACCTCCTCATAGAGAGGTGGATTTATCAATTGATATTATTCCATGAACGACACCGATATCTAATGCTCCATACAGAGGCCCCTGCAGAACTTGAGGAGCTAAAGAAGCAATTACAAGAACAACTGGATTAGGGATTTTTACGTCCCAGTGTTTCCTCATGGGGAGCACATGTTCTCTTTGTGAAAAAGAAAGATGGATCTCTTAGACTCTGCATTGATTATTGAGGTCTGAACAAAGTAACGGTGAAGATTTAGTACCTGCTACCTCGCATCGCGATTTCTTTGATCAGTTGCAAGGAGCAACAGTCTTCTCAAAAATCGATTTACGTACGGGTTGCCATCAACTCCGTATAAAGGAGGAGGATATATCAAAGACCGCTTTCAGAATGAGGTACGACCATTATGAATTCTTGGTCATGTCGTTTGGTCGTACTAATGCACCTGCAGCTTTTATGGAATTAATGAATAGGATATTTCGAGAATACCTTGACAAGTTCGTCATCGTGTTTGTAGATGACATTTTGATATACTCATCTGATCCGGAGCAGCACCGAGTGCACCTGCATATTGTGTTTGAAACCTTACGACAACACCAGCTTTACGTAAAATTTTCTAAGTGTGACTTTTGACTGAATAAAATTGCATTCATTGGTCATGTGGTATCCAAGGATGGCATTGAGGTAGATCCAATAAAGGTAGAAGCAGTGATGAATTGGAGTCAGCCAAAAAATATTTCTGAGATCCGTAACTTCCTCGACTTGGCTAGATACTATCGACGATTCATTCAGAATTTTTCAAGGATCTCACTACCATTAACAAAGTTCACCCAAAAGGATGTGAAGTTTGTATGGTTTGAGGAGTGTAAATGGAGTTTTCAAGAATTGAAGCAGAAATTGACTACGGCTCCAATATTGACTTTACCGTCAGGTAGTGGAGGCTTCATAGTGTATACAGATGCATCAGGTACATGACTTGGGTGTGTCCTTATGCAAAATGAGAAAGTCATTGCCTATGCCTCACGACAACTAAAACCTCAAGAGAAAAACTACTCTACTCATGATTTGGAGTTAGCAGCGGTAATCTTTGCTCTTAAAATTTGGCGTCATTACCTTTACGGTGAACAATTTGAGGTGCTCAGTGAGCATAAGAGCCTCAAATACAATTTTTCTCAGAAGGAAAGCGACGCTGGTTAGAGTTCCTAAAAGATTATGATTTTTCCATCAATTATCATCCTGAAAAAGTAAACGTTGTTGCTGATGCATTAAGTAGAAAGTGGGAAGGCAAATTAGCTAACCTAAAACTCATTGAAGGATGGTGACAGATTTTGAAGACTGGAGACCTTTCCTAGATGAAGAGAGGAAGATTTCTTTGGGTTGGCCTTAGAATCCAACCCGAGCTAATTGGGAAGGTCATGGCAGCACAGAAAATAGATGTTGATCTCACTAGAATGTTAGAGGCATTTAAGAGGGAAAGTTCTGATTTCACAGTTGAAATTGATGAAGTTATAAGGTAGCAAAAAAGATTATGGGTTCCAAATGATGTTGAATTGAGGCAGGAGATTCTAGATGAAGCTCACAGATTGATGTACACTATTCATTCAGGGACAACGAAAATGTACAAGGATCTGCAACGAAATTTCTGTTGGCCGAAGATGAAGAATGATATCGCATTTTTCGTTTCTAAATGCTTGGTGTGTCAGCAGATCAAGATTGAGCATCAAAGACCAGCATGCCATGTTCAACCCTTGGAGATACCTGAATGGAAGTGTAAATACATAATGATAGACTTGTTACATGTCTACCGAAGACTAAGAAACATCGTTATGACACCATATGGGTGACTGTTGATCGATTGATCGAGTCAACGCACTTTTTACCTATCCGCTTGGATCAATCGACATATAGCCTAACTGAATTGTACGTGAATGAAATCGTCAGATTGCATGGTGTCTGTAACATCCCGCACTTAGGCCCCCGATCCGTTATTGAGAAAAACTGGCTCTGACAACTTGTTGGGTTCGGACCCAATTGGATCCGTTGAGAATCACCCAAAATACTTAAGCCCAAGTTGTCACGTAATAATCCCCACCACTTATAAACACACCCACACTTTGTAAGTTTTAAGTATGACACTATGTTTGGGGTTGGGGTGATACAATCTCCTTCACTTATATTCGCAATGTCCTCGTTGCGACATCGCACATCACTTATTCCCAGTGATAGTGACGGTTGCACGCTCCGGGTAGTCTTTTCCTCAAACCTCTTTGTAGGGGTAGATCCACCTCTCGGGTAGCCCTTTCCACTATCAGAGGGAACACGGCTCTGATACCATTTGTAACGTCCCGAGATTAGGTCCTCAGTCCGTTATTGAGGAAAACTGGCCCTGATAACTTGTTGAGTTAGGACATAACAGAATCCGTTGACAACTGCCCAAAATGCTTAAGCTTAAGTTGTCAAGTAGTAATCCCCACCACTTATAAACCACGTGCACACTTTGCGAGTTTTAGGTATGGCACTATGTTTGGGGTTGGGGTGAATCTAAATCGCTCTAAATGTCTAGATCTATGTCATTATAAATTGTGGATATCTTATGCCCAGAGGAACTCTAGCTCTGATACCATTTGTAACAAACGGGTCATGACGATCGGCGGAAGCATAAAACATTTGGTCGTCCAACCGAACCGTTATCAGAAACTTGCATGGTAATCAATGAGCATAGAGTTATAATATTTAACTAAAGTCCAGTCAACATGAAAATTGTCTTATTACAAGTCTAACATGGGTAACATTGTAAAAAGACCAACAATAAAACTAGCAATTCAACGTTCCAGTGGGTATAAAACATCCTTTCATAAACGATCCATCAATGGTCTGTACCGATTCAACTTCACGAAGACGGATAGTTGTCTTGAACTGGAAAATAAGTCACAGCTCGTGTTCTCCTGAAAAAAACAACAGATGTTATGAGCTAACACTCAGTATGTGCTGAGTTGGGGGTAAAGACGACTATCGTGGCAAACAAGTCTCCCTAAGCTAAATTTAAATCCGTTAGAAACATAACCTCCTACGTGCAATTACTTATCAATACAATTAATCAATTTGCATGATTTCCTTGTTGCATATAATACTAACTTATTCTCACATACTTTCATCATTCAATTCATTTTCACATAAACATGCGCACGACATGTATTCCTTCTGAAATGTTTGTTGAATCCATAATTACATGTATACCCTTAAAGTTTGCCATATTTGCACATGCGCCTTAACATTTTCATAATTTTCACTTATACCCTTAGAATTTTCCATAATTGCATATATATACCCTATTACAACCATAACACTTGCATAATGCCATTACTTATCATAGTTGCACACACATATGCCTTAGCAATTCCATAACTGTACACTAACCCTTGATTTGTTTAGTGGTTAAAGTTGTCTTAATTGTTAGATCTTTAAATGACTTTGGTGGCTTTGCTAGCTTTGGTGACTTTACCGCTGGTATAAGCGGTCCATGAACATGACATACATGATAGTGTCTTGAGGACTTATCTTTTACCTCGATCGGTTCCTTGAACTGTACGTCTCCGGATGACGTTGGCCAACTTTAGGCCTACGATAATTGGACTGTAGAGGTGGCTCCCACCGTTAGGTATAACATTTAGCTCTGCTTATCGCAATCGTGCCATTTTTTCATGTTAAGAAAATTTCAATTCCTTTTTCATACAATAGTGGTTCATGTAAACATTTCATTTCAAATACCTTACTGTCAACTTTTATAACTCGATAGCTTCAATAATCACCATTAGATGTGATACATACAATGTACCTTATTAACAATAAATAATTGAATATTTATTCTATGTATAAATTAAATCACTTAGACCCGTATCTACAATTGAGATTGTTATTGCACAAAGAACTTTTTTTTATCTAACCAAACTATGTGATTCAAGGTAGACACGCATATATTAAAATGTAGTTTTAATCATAAGATATGCTATATATTACTTTAGTCCTATCAATAAGCCACTAGTAGTGAATACATATTAGATCTACGGTGCATACATACTATGCGAGGACTAAATATGCATCTTATATACAGATTTTAAATCAGAGGTTATTATCCAGAACATAGATAATATATGATTTATAAAAACTTGTAACTATAGAGTCGATCTTAGAGATATATGTATATTATATATATAATATTGGAGAACCACTATAAATGTCATCCGACGATTGTAACGTAATCTTCCGGTCGAATTATTAACTTCCTACTTTCGTTCAAGATGTCCCATCTAAATTTTGAAGGGTTAAAAGAAGAAACTAAATCCAACACCAATGAAAAATTGCCTGTAAACCAATGTCAAGATATTTTATTTAATAACGAATAAAGACATATATAAAAATCAGTGTTGGGTTCTACGTATCTGTATGAATAAGTCATATAAAATTATGAGATCACTTTTGCAAAATAGATTATGTAATAAAAAATTACTTACTAATTTCTAATACGAAATTAATCCCCCAATTAGGAAGATTCGTATTTAATTTACGGCATCCCTATTTTCTAATTACAATCATGTAGGCCAAAACATCCTTATTAAACACAAGGTAAGGCTCGTGGATTTATCCATGGAAATAATAGATTAAATTAGATAACTTTATATAAGTAACATCAACTAGAAAGCAACACCATTTTCAATGTCATAGAATCTGAGATTTGTATGGAACATGATTTTCTACCATTCAACCCCGTCAAGGTGCAAATGAGTTCCATAGCCCCATCATTCCGCATATGAACTCAAGGCAAAATTTATTGGACAAACGTCAATATTTCAAGTGTAAAACTTTGAGGTATATCTCCTATGTTAGGTTTTTTTTCTGCATGAAAGGAGCCTTCCTAATTCGACACATAAATTCCGATGTCTTATTCAAAATCAAGTCATTGTGGTTACACCTTAACCTATAAAATCGATACATGCATTTAATAATCGCAATCCTAAACCGACACATACATGTAGATGATCGTTATTTATACAAAAATCTAAAAGAAACATACATTTGTAAATTTTATTCCGGATTGATCTTTGTTCATACGGATAAAACCTAAGCCAAACATACATTCTGATATTGTATTTTGTGCAACTAAGTAATTACTTATCACACTTAAAGATGGAGGCATATGTCGATTCATCAAATAATATTCCTACGGTGTTCGACACATACCTCAAGTCGACGGACTCGTATCTACCGGATTGCTATGCCTTCTCCTTACTCATGAACCAACGTTCTCCTCCACCAAAATGACGCTGACGTTGTCTACGGCGGGAATGATTCTTCTGGTGTGATGTCTCTCTAACTCTCCTTCTCTCTCTTTTTTTTGTTTAGTAAGAAGTAAGTGACGTGGGGGAGGGTGTAATGGGTTTTTATGCCTCTAAATGAGATAATTAGTGGGATAATTATACACATTAATTTTAGAATAAATCATGCTATTAATTAGGGAATAGAGAAAGGAAATAATGTTGGAAAAATCTCCAACCGTTACAATCTACCACCCTTAAAAAAATTGTCCTCGAACTTTCTTAATAAAAGGACATACCGAAAAGCTGCAGATGCCTCTCCCATATTTCGCTCTCCAGCTCCGAGGTGGCTTCCTCCTTCTGGTGATGCTGCCAGAGGACCTTGACCATCGGAACTATATGTCGACAAAGCTGATGGTCTCTACAATCGAGTATGCGGACATGTTTCTCCTCGAAAGTAAGATTAGGCTGAATATCGAGAACCTCATACTCGATCACGTGTGAAGGATCATGAGTTTACTTGCCTAGCATAGATACATGGAATACATCGTGTAGATTTGAGTATTGAGGTGGTAATGCAATACGATACGCCACCTCTCCGATTCGTTGTAGAATTTCAAAAGGTCCTATGTATTTGGGAGTAAGTTTTCCTTTCTTGTTAAATCGTAATACACCCTTGGTTGGGGAAATCTTTAAAAACACGTGATCTCCAACTGTGAAACTCAACTCACTTCTATGACGATCTGCATAAGACTTCTGCCTACTTTGAGCTACTAACAATATCTTCTTGATTAGCTTAACCCCTTGCTTGCTGATCTGGATTAGCTCTGGTCTCAAAATATGCTTCTCGCCAATGTCGCTCCAACATGAGGATGATCTGCATGGTCTCCCATACAATGCTTCATAGGGAGCCATCTTGATGCTCGAATGATAGTTGTTATTGTATGCAAACTCTACTAATGGAAGCTGTTTGTCCCAGCTACTTGAAAAATCTAGAGCACAAGCTCTCAATATATCTTCTAGCGTATGGATGGTCATTTCTGATTGACCATCAGTCTGTAGGTGGAATGAAGTGCTGAACTTCAATTGAGTTCCCATAGCATCTTCAAAAATTTCCACAAACGAGACATGAATCTAATATCCCGATCTGACACAATTGATGTAGGGACGTTGTAACGTCCCGGTCTTAAGTCCCCGGTCCGTTATCGAGGAAAACTGACCCTGACAACTTGTTGGGTTCGGACCAAATTGGATCAGTTGACAACCACCCAAGATGCTTAAACCCAAATTATCAAGTAGTAATCTCCACCACTTATGAATCACACCCACACTTTATGAGATTTAGGTATGACACTTTGTTTGGGGTTGGGGTGTTACAATCTCCCGCAGTTATATTCGCAACATCCTCGCTGCGACATGGCACATCACTTATTCCCAGTGATAGTGACGGTTGCACGCTCCGGGTAGCCTTTTCCTCCAACCTTTTTGTAGGGGTGGCTCCACCTCTCGGGTAATCATTTCCACTATCAGAGGGAACACGGCTCTGATACCATTTGTAACGTCCCGGGCTTAGGTCCCCGGTCCGTTATCGAGGAAAGCTGGCCCTAACAACTTGTTGGGTTCGGACCCAATTGAATCCGTTGACAACCACCCAAATTGCTTAAGCTCAATTTGTCAAATAGTAATCCCCACCATTTATAAACCACACTCACACTTTGTGAATTTTAGGTATGGTACTATGTTTGGAGTTGGGCTGTTACAGTAACGAACACACAATTTCGTAGCATTCTCTTTTCTCATATTATATAATGGATATATTGTAATAAGTTTACATGAACAAGTTAAAAAATGTACAATTCCCGTCGAGTTTGAATGCTTGAGTTTGTATACTTAGAAAATGGAAATATCATAAACGCACGTAGCTTTTTCTTCAACTAATGTAAGCATATATAACTTTTTTGTCAATCAAGGTAAGACAAAATATTATCTATAAATAAAACATAAATATTACTAAGGGTAAAATGGGTCTGCCCCATGGGAGAGTTAACTTGGCTCTCCCACTCTATTTTCTTCATTTTTTTATTTTTTTTTGAAAATAAATCCATGAAAAATCATCATTATATACCTATATAATGTCATTCAAATTTCATGTGAAACAGAGATTCTTATGACATTCATCTAGACAATCATTTTTTTATGGTCGTATAATTGTTGAAATCAATATAGTCTAGAGGGAAGCGGTAAAAGTGTCTGTTTCATGCGAAACTTAAATGAAACAATATAGAGATACAATGAGGAAAATCCATAGAAATATTTTTTCAAAAATAAATTAAAAATAGAGCGAGAGAAGTCAAGTTAGTTGTACTAAAGGGCAACTCTATTTACCATATTAATAAAGAGAAGGCAAGTATATTATAAATTTTACTCAAGAGAAGGCGAATATATAAAGTGTTAAATGGGGCTGCCCCTAAGGAGGAGCTAACTTGGTTCCCCCATCATATTTTTCTCAATTTTTTTATTTTTTTGAAAACTACTTCCGTGTAATTTCATCATTATATCTCTATGGTATGTCATTCAAATTTCGTGCAAAACAAAGACTCCTACGACCTCTATCTAGACAGTCATTTTTTTTAACGGTAACAGAATTGTTAAAATCGACTCCGTCTGGATGAAGGTCATAGAAATCTCTGTTTCACACAAAATTTGAATGATATAATATAAAAATATATTGATGAAAATCTACGAAAATAATTAAAAAAAATAAAAAAATAAAATTAAAAGAGCAAGTTAACTCCGCTAGACAGCCCCGTCTTACCAATATATAAAAATCACCCAAGAGAAAGTGCACAACCCACATCATTGTATTCATTGCATCAAACAAAGCACCACAGAAAGGAACGGCCATTCCCCTCATGGAGGCCGCATGCGGCACGCGTACTTGATCCAGAACAGGAGACCCGGTCTCTCGAGGTCACGGGGGGTCAGCAGAATCTCCCCCTAAATACCCAAACTACCCCCGTCCAACCCGCTCTCCTCCCTGTCCAATCCCGTCATTTCAGAGATTTAACTCCTCCTGGAACTCGGAGCTCAGTCCCCTGTCACCATCAGATGCCACTCCCGGGCCTCCCGTCCGACGTGGACATCGGATCCCACCACTGCCACCACGAGAGCTGCTCCCCGCCCGCCAGGCGGACGCCAGACCCCACCCGCTCAACTCGATTGGATAGCGCGCCCTCGGATCCGGCCCAGAGTTTATAAAATGGGAAGGGCTCTGTCGCTCTCGCACTCCGAAGCAGCAGCAGCAGCGGCCGTACGCGGGTGGAAGGGAGACAGGGAGATCGTGAGAGAGGAGGTGGAAGGTTTGCTCTTTCTTGGGCTTCCTCTTTGGGTCCTCGCGTTGATCGATGGTGCTCGAAGGTTCGTGCTCGCGCCACTCGATCGATTTCCCTTTCGTTTTTTTTTGTTCCGGCAACGGTGGATGGATTTTATGCGCGTGATCGTTGGGAGAGCTAGGTTTGTGATGCGCGGGGACTCGGAAGGGGGAATGCGGGGGTTTTCGAGTGGACTTGTTGAAGGATGTGATTCGCCTTTTGGTTTTGGCGTGTGATTCGTTCCTGTAGGGGATGGATCGGGAGGGGAGAAGAAATTGATATAGAGAGGGGTGGTTTGAATGGATTGAGATGGGGGAACGTGTATGAGTTTCTGAAGATTTTTTTTTCTTTTTTTTAATTCAGAGTTTGAAAAATGTGCGCTTGGTTGTATTCTATCAATGGACAAATATTTGTTACTATTGAATGCAAGGATCGGGAATTTTAGTTATGGGGTGAAGACACGTATATTATGGTTAATGTGAAAAAGTTTTATTTTTTTAGTGGGGTTGGGCTGTTTTGGGGGCGGCAGTGTTAGATCAGGGACCTGAATATATGAAAATCAGATATGTTATAAAGGATAACTGCCACCTACTATTTCATTGGTAGGGGCATAGACTTACAGGCGATTACCTAGTTATTTAGTATTGAGTGTTGCTCAGGGGCATTAGATAGGTATTGCAAATTTTGGTTGGTTGTAGGAACTGCTGTCTAAAAGAGCTCAGCGGAAGATAAAAAGAACTTCTAAGAAAAGCTTTGCTCTGGTGAGTCCTTTTGATATACTTTTTTCTTAATAAAAAGTCCCCTTTTTAAATAAGTCGTGTTTGCATTCCTATCCTATGTGCCTATAGGGAGACAGAACACCAAAGAAAAAGGAAAATATTATTCATTAGTGATTGGTTTTTCTTGCGAACAACAACTCTCTCTAATTTACATTTTCAAACAGAAGAAAATCTCTTGTTGTCATCTAACTTAATACTATCATGAAAAGAGATTGCATGTTGGCACAATGCATGCAAAGTGACAAAACTGCAGATGATGTTATGCTGCAACAGAAATGCAAAGGAGATTTCTCCCTTAAGTTTTCCATTTGCATATATCAAATAAAAATTTATAACATGTGAACAATACTATACACAATGATCCTATTCTGTTATGCTTGCTAATTGGAGCGCAGAAAGAGAAAAAACTGGTTTTAGATCCATGTATTTACTTATCGTTGAAAGAAAACGAAGGGGGAGAGGAGAGGTGAGTAGGCCGGGATGAGGGCTTCCGTAAGCGCGCCGTTCTCATTTTATAGGCCCATGCACGCGCCCGTACGCCCTAAACCCTAACCGCCCATCCCTGATTTTTCTCACTAACCGCTCCTGATTAGTGCGGGATTAACCGAGTCTAATGACCACTCAGTCATCTATCTAAAAATAGCTAACATCTTCCACTTGACCGAAGTGGTCATACTACACTCCCACTATTCGTGAAGTGTCTATATTGTAGAGATGTTTCTTCCCAAGGCTTCAATTTACTTGAATGCCTTCTAGTTGACTCATATATTCCTGAGTCCCATTAAACCAACATGTTTAATGTAAGTTCCTGCTGGAATTCCTTTTGTGAAAGAATCAGCTAACATATCACTTGTGGGAATGTATGTTACCTTAATCTCTTGTTTGGCTGCTATGTCCTGAATATAATGATATTGGATTTCAATGTGTTTTTCTCTTGAACTATCTGCCCCACTGTTAATCAAGCTTATAGCGGCTTGATTATCATAATATATTTCAACTGGTCCTTTGACCAATTCGAGGCCCAAATTTTCAAGAAAACGTCTAATCCAAACAGCATGAGTGCTAGCCATGCTGCATGCAATATATTCAGCTTCTTGTGTATGTCTTGATACACAACTTTGTTTCTTGCTTCCCCAAGAAACAGCTGCACCGCCAAGCATGAAAAGGTAACCTGATGTGGATTTCCTATCGTCAATATCCCCTCCGAAATCAGCATCGGAATATCCCACTATTTCAAGTGATTCGGCTTGATAAACCAATTTTAATTGTACAATACCTTTTAGATATTGAAGAATCATCTTAATGGCTTCCCAATGAGCCTGCCCGGGATTACTTTGATATCTACTCACTAGGCTTACAGGATAAGCCAAATCAGGTCTTGTACATAACATTGCATACATTAAACTACCCACCGCTTGTGCATATGGAACACCAAGTGGTTTTTGTCCCTTTCCCGGACATTGACTTTTACTAAGTCTTTTTCCTATCACAAGTGGTGTAGGGGCAGGAGTATTGTTCTGCATTCCAAACCTCTTTAATACTGTATGCAAATACTTCTCTTGATCTAAACTCAATGTTCTTGAGCTTCTGTCTCTACTGATCTGGATTCCAAGAACATAGGATGCCTCTCCCATGTCCTTCATCTCAAATTCAGAACTTAATTTTTTCTTTATATCATTCAATATCTCTATGTCATTTCCTGCAAGCAAGATGTCATCTACATATAATGACAAAATCATAAACTTACTCGCACTATGCATGACATATACACAATTATCCAATTTATTAGCCACAAAACCCAATTGAATAATTGTATCATGGAATTTGAGATACCACTGTCGCGAGGACTGTTTCAATCCATATAGAGACTTTTTCAATTTATAAACCATATCCTCCTTACCAATTACCTGAAAACCATCAGGTTGTCGCATGTATATATCTTCTCTCAATTCTCCATTGAGAAAAGCAGTCTTGACATCCATTTGGAATAGTTCCAAATCCATATATGCGACCAGTGCTAAAATCATCCTGATTGATGCAAATTTAGCAACGGGAGAATATGTTTCCTGGAAATCAATTCCAGCCTTTTGAGTATAACCTTTAGCAACTAACCTTGCTTTATATTTATCAACTGTACCATCAGCTCGGTACTTTTTCTTAAAGACCCATTTACATCCTATGGACTTCCTGGCTACCGGTAAGTCACATAGTTCCCAGACACCATTTTTGTCTATCGAGTCAAGTTCATCCTTCATGGCGTCCGTCCATGATTCTGACTCAGATGAAGCCATCGCTTCATTAAAGGACACTGGATCCGTACAATCCACAATGTCCTCATCAATAGCAAAACACGAAACCTCGCAAGAATACAGATGGTAGTCGCCCATCCATGCAGGTTGCGTTCTGGGCCTTTTGTTTCCAGCTAAACCAGTGGGTTGACTAGGCTCACCCACAACCTCCAAAGGAATATCGATATTCACAGGTTCATCCTCTACATCAGGAAGAAATTCCCTTCCTAATTGGTCTATTTTCGAGTCAGAGTCATTATTATGCAAATCAACTAGAGGTTCCAAATCCTCTGATTCCGCTTCCTTATCCTCTTTATTCTTGAGAAAGGTAGCATCACGACTCTCAATTAGACCTCTTTCTTGATGTAGAAACCTATATCCTTTGGATTTTTCTGAATAACCAATAAAAATGCACTTCATTGTCTTAAAATCAAGCTTATCTCTAAGCTGATAATGGACTAAGACATGTGCTTCACATCCCCACTTACGGAGATGATTAAACTGTGGCTTTCTTCCATTCCATATCTCATATGGTGTGGATTCAACGGATTTTGTGGGAATTCTATTTTGTATATAATTTGCAGTCAATACTGCTTCACCCCATAAATTCTTTGGGAGTCTGGAATGTGAGAGCATGCACCTGACTGCATTCATCAATGTTCGGTTTTTCCTCTCCGCCACTCCATTTTGTTGTGGCACATATGGCATTGTTGTATGTCGAACAATGCCTGCATGAATGCAAAAGTCATTAAACTCTCTCGAGTTAAATTCTCCACCTCTATCCGTCCTAAGTACTTTGATCGATCTACCCAATTTAGTTTCTACTTCAGCCTTGTCAGTGTTCAGAAAGGCGGCCCAGGCGGCCGCATATGCGGCCGCATATGCGTATTCGGTGACTGAACCGAACCGCATATACAATATGCGGTACATATGCGGTTTTGGCGAGTATGCGGCCGAGTAAACCGCATATGCGGCCGCATACTCGGCCGCCTATTGGATAGACCCTCTCCATTAAGGCTTCATCTATAGTTGATGTTGCTGCTGTCCTTCAGAGTCATAAAAAAATAAATGTTGTTAAATATTTAATTAAATTGATTATAGAAATGCTTTTATACAGCTGCTGCTGTAAAAAAATATTTTTTTTATTGTTATTTAATTACAACTGACAACTATTTATGGAAAGGTTTTTTATTTAATTTCTTCAAATGCCATTTCCTGTCTTTGCATTTGCTTAATTTGAATTCATTTAGTTTTAGAATCCAATACATCTTCTTTCATGAAAAAAATATTTGAGTCGTTTGCTTTCTTCATCATTACTTTTCTTAATTGTTCAGATATTCTGCAATTAAAATTTTGTTAAATCCCGTAGCTAGTTACCATCTCATTAATGCTTGTTCTTCTCAAAAAATGTCATTAACACTTGGTAAAAGGGAATCCCATTATTTAATCATTGAACACAATCAAATTTCATTTATTTATAGTTAATTCCTATAGAAACATAAACATGTTTCTAATAGGAATTGATTTATTATTGTTTTATCTCATAATATTTTTTTGTTCTTATATTAAGCATTTTAACAATAAGTATGCCAACTAATTTCACCTTTGAAATTTTGTTATGAATTACTCTTTTATTTAAATGGGCATTTTTTCGAAACGCTTTGCTTGAAATCATGCCATACTAAAAAGTCTATGCATATATTTCATCTATTGTTATTTATTTTAAAACATAAATCTCTAATATTTGAATTTAAGTTATTATTTTAATTATTTTTAAAATAAAATAATACAAAACGCATAATCCGCATATACTTCCGCATATACTTCCGCATATCCGCTTACTCGCTTCAGACCGCCTGACCGAACGAATACCGCATACCGACTTTCTGAACCTTGAGCCTTGTATCTCTTAAAGCATTCAAAAGCTTCGGCTTTTCTTTCCAAGAGATATACAAAGGTAAACCTTGAATAATCATCAATAAAGGTAATAAAATATTCCTTATTTCCATATGTTTTGGCACTTAGGGGACCACAAATATCTGAATGAATCAACTCTAGCAATTCCTTTGACCTTTGACCACTAGAAAAGGGTTTTCTAGTCATTTTTCCGGTCAGACAATGCTCACAGGGCAATGTTCTTGCTCCTGTTATGTTAGGCAATAGATCTAACTTTATTATTTGATTCATCTTATTATTTCCTGGGTGCCCTAATCTCATATGCCATAAATCAAAATCAGACAATAAACACAAGGAATAATTCAAATCACCCTTTATTGATTCAGCAAAAACAGGGATACAAAATAAGTCATGCTCAGGCACAAATTTACCGACTACAAAGACTTTTCTATCTCGACCTATTGAGACACGGTTATTATAGAATCTAACTTCCAGATTCTTCTTCAGGAGAGCTGCCACTGAAATCAGATTTCTTCGGATCCCTGGAGCATAGAAAATATCTTGGAGGGTCATCACACTCTCCCCAAGATCCAGTCTATATGTTCCAACACCTTCCACATCCAGGTAGGTGTTATTGCCCATGTAGATCCTCTGCTCGCCCTTTTTCAGCTCTTTGAATTCAACGAGTCCTTCTTTGGTCTTCGCGATATGTCGGGTGGCACCAGAGTCCACCCACCAGCCTTCACAGTCGGTCGTGGCAGAGTTACACTCAATCACGCCAACAAATTCGTGCTTCTTGCCCTTATTTTCTGGGACCTTAGCCGGGCCCGATTTCACCCCTTTATTGGGACAGTTGGCCTTGAAATGGCCAAATTTTCCGCAAGAATAGCATGATCATCGTGGTCCTTTTCCACGTGGTTGATGGTTTCCCTTGAATTTTGCTTTTGTGGGACCCATATATTTCTTGTGATGAACAACATGCGCCTCTTCTTGTTCAACCTCGAAGACATCCGTCTTCTTCCTTCTGGCAGTTAAATCCTGCTCAATTGCAAGTTGAGCGGGTAAGTCAATCACACTCTTTATGGCTCCATTTAGCCTCAAGGTGGTGGCAGCCATATCGAATGAAGATGGCAGACTATTTAATATAGTTGCCACTTGCAAATTCTCAGGAATTGCAGTTCCTGCTGTCTGCAGATCTTTTGCCATCACTATCATCCGATTGACGTGTTCAATAACACTATCGGATTCTTTCATTTTGCACGTGTTATATTTGTGCAACAGGAGCTGCACATTCACGTCTGTCTTGGAGTCATACTTGTTGGAAATGCGAGCCCACGGCGAGCCATTATGCAATAAATGTTATTGCAATTCACTCCTTAATCTGAAATAAAGAATACATAATTTGCATAATAGGTCCCTTAGTACAATTAGGGTTATGTACCATGGCCATCTTGATGATCATACAGCTGTTGATTCAACTATTGAATCATAGAGGCTGGTGCTTGGATGAATATCTAAAGAGTTAGATTGAGGACTCATCAAGCACCGTCAGATGATTGTTAAGAGATGATCTCCAGCCTGAGTAGGAGATGGCAATCCTTATCTCTGAAGGCTGATATCTGACCGACCTCTTGATGCAGGTCCTCTGCATAGGAATAGAGATTCGTAGGTGTCAGATTAGTTAGGTCAAAGAGTTGACTTATCGAGATCGAGATAACCAAAGTCCTATATCGTATGCTGTCATGATATAGGCACGCATCCTCTGACCGGAGACAGATGTGTTGCTATATGTCTAAGTATGTACATTTGGCAGACCAATAGGTTGATGACCTAATCAAGGTCTATACACCGGCGCGCTGGTGTGCATATAAGGGCATATGAGTAATACGATCTCTCAAAGGGATCATACAGGTTCAGTTACTGAACCGGAAGACATGAGCTCACTCATGAGATATTGGGAAGAATCAAATTCCGTGCGCACGGTCGTCTCGCTTTGGAAGCTTGACTGAATTTGTAGGTTTGATATATACTTTTGGAAAGTATATGATCAAGACCTAGGTATGATATACGCTTTTTTTTGGAAAGTGTATGATTGATACCAACTCCCAATAATCGAATGAGAAACTTACTGAAAAAACCATGAAGTAGACAGTATAAAGTTGATCGAATACTTCGGGTTTAGTCTGAGTCATCCAGTATGCAGGATGTACAGGTATTGGGAATACCTGAGGGTGATGTGATCATAAACGATTGTATAACCATGACGCTTCCATTCCTAGGGAGTGATGAAACGGGTCTGGATTTTAGTGACTCCTCTCAGTAGAGAAGTAATCTGATCTTGGTCCAAGTGTTGGACATTGATCTGAATATGATTCAGATACAATGAGAAGATTAGATTTACGGTCTTCATTTAATCAAGCATCTATGGGAGGCCCGCGATCTGGATTTGAGATACGATCTCAATATCCATGTCACTATACGTGGAACAATACAATCGCCCTGTCCTTATCTCCAAGTATCTGCGGAGAAAGCGCATTATCCTTGAAGGAGTTCATGGATAATTCTATTGTTGATATATGTATTCGAGCATTGAGAAAATGGATAATTAAATGTGATTTAATTATCATGAGTAATATGAATTTGATTCATATTATAAAGAGAGTTATCTTAGATAATTATATGAGATTTAATTATCAAAGATGTAAATAATTTGAATGTGATTCATATTATTTGGACACAAGAGAATAGAGATCCAAGATGATTAAATATGATTTAATTATCATGGATATGAATAATGTGGATAGCAATATCCATATTAGTCATATATATTATAAATGTGATTTATAATATATAAGAGAGAGCTATTTGTAATTTACATTTGTTAATTAAATGTTAATGTGAATTGGATTCACATTGGACATCAAATTGAAAATGTAATTTACATTTTGTTTTGGGTTGTGAATGTGATTCACAAATTTTCAATGGCATGATTGCAATGTTCACAAAATAAATTGGATTTATTTTTTGTGAAATAATTTGCAACAAAAGTTGTTGCAAATAATGGAGATTACATAAAAGGTGAAATAGCCACCTTCCTAATGGAGGAGGGTGGACGGCCACCACTCCCATTAGGAAAGGGAGGCCGTCCCCCCTCTCCACATGGAAGGAGGCTTTCTCTCCTTTCATTATCTCCATGTATTGATGATTTAATTTTGTAATTAAATTGTGTTGATTTATCAACATATATTTAATTTAAATTAAATTAATTGTTGTTGTGTTTTTAGCAACAAATCATGACCATTGAAAGAAACACAAATTAATGTGGACCATTGGATTTGTGTTGACACATGGATTGAGATCCATGGATCCCAAAACCCTATATAAGGAGAGGCACCCCATTGCTCTTTTTTACACATAAGTTGAGGCAACAAATCTCTCTCTCTCTCTCATTCTCTCTACACGTCCTCTCTCCATCTCTCTCATGTGGCCGTCCACCATGGATGTCCTAGAGAGGTTCTCCATCGCCGCGGCATTGTCGTTATGCTGCCTGATGGTTTGCTCGTGGATCTCCGTCTCCTTCGGTGCGCCCCGCTCGTGAAGAAGACATCGGATCTCGTGTGTCGAGATCAGGAGATCCGCCGCTTGGATCATCAACATGGATTGCGAGAAGCACGCGGTTCATCCCCGCGCTCGCAAGCGTCTCCTCCGACGGATCGGACTTGAGACAGGAGGTCTCTTCGTTTAGAGACTTGATCGCAACCACGCTTCAAGAGGTAAACCTAATACTTGGTTGTGGTTTAGACGAAACGATCCGAGAAGTGTTCTTGGATCATGTGGTTTCGTCACATGAAAATTTTTTAATTTCCGCTGCATAGAACAACTAGTGCGACTAGTCGTTCTTCGTCGTATTCGATACGACGATCACGCTTCCGTGATGCGCTTGAGGATCTAACCATATCCTACAATACTTCCCCTTGATCGCTCTCCATAACTCGTATGTGGATTTATGGGTTTCAAAAACCCTAATCAAATCATCCTCCATGTGTATGAGGATGAAACTACGAGCTTTCTTATCTATTTTCTCCCACTGCTCAAACAATTTCTTGTGGGCAACTTTATCAGCATCGGTGGCTTCTTTGGAGAGTTCAGGAGCAGGGGTGTCAATTATACTATCTAAGTTATCATGCATCAGACCATATAAAATTTTCCGGCTCCACATGTCATAGTTGACACCATTCAACTTTTCTAGTTTAGCCAATTCAGATGCAATCAGTTTGGTTGCCATAGGTATTTCTCTACCAAAAAGAAAGTAAAAAAAAATAAGTTTTGAAGGTCTTTCTAAAGCTACAATAAATACTATGTCCTCCCCTTTTTTTTAAACAACAACAACAATAAAGACAAACTTTATAGAAAAAAAATTTATAACAAGTTGTTTAAAAAAAATACAACAAAAAAAATTTGACTAATCTTAAAACGGCTCAACCTAATAAAAGTTTTAACAAACAAAAGAAAAACAAACAACATGACAACAACAAAAAATAATAAAAAACGAATGGTCACAGTGTCCCCTAAAAAATAGCCGTGAATCAAAACAAGGTAAAAAAAAGTGATCCCCTTTTTCTTTATTAACAAAAAAAACTTAAGCGACAGTGAGAGGAAAAAAAATATACAGAAGTTTTTGTTTAAAGTAAGTTAACGAATATCAATGGAATCAATAGATTCGAAAAAAAACTTGAACTTGTTTCTCCAAGGGATTGAGCAGATAAAAAAAACGTATAACGAATCAAGAAAACACTTCGCAATCAATAAAAAGAACTATTGTATAAGAGCAAAACGAGAGATATTAAAAAAACTTTCTTAAACAGAAAATCGATTTCAAAAAAAAGTTGTGTTTTGATATTAATCATAACAATATACAATGTTTGAGAGAATGTAAAAAAAAACGTATACCCCCTTTTTAATGTATACTTTTAAGGATCAAATCAAACAAAAAACACATGCTGCAGAGATTGATTAAAAACGGTCAAAGAAAAAAAATAGAGGACAGAGGTCTGACAGTCCTCAAATATTAACTATGCGATAGAGGACAAAAAAATGTCAGGATTAAAAACAGCCTAAAGACTCTAGCAACTCCAGCAATGTATATCCGATATATGTAAAAGGGAAGCCAACTGTATGAGAAAAGACAAAAAAAACAGAAGAAGATCTGACAACACAATGGGGCTGTTCCAGATAATAATAAAAAAATACCTATGCGGCAGATCTGTACGCTCTTGGCAGAGGAGCTTTTCCAGAAGAGGACTTTTTTATGCGAAAAAAGGGTTCCTTCTATGCGCGCTCGTCGTTCTCTCCTTGCTTGATCGGATGAGATGGCTCTGATACCAGTGAAAGAAAACGAAGGGGGAGAGGAGAGGTGAGTAGGCCGGGATGAGGGCTTCCGTAAGCGCGCCGTTCTCATTTTATAGGCCCATGCACGCGCCCGTACGCCCTAAACCCTAACCGTCCATCCCTGATTTTTCTCACTAACCGCTCCCGATTAGTGCGGGATTAACCGAGTCTAATGACCACTCGGTCATCTATCTAAAAATAGCTAACAATCGTTTTAGCTAGCTTCATTTTTTGTGCACCGGTTATATTCTCTACATGATCTTTAGATTATCTACAACAGCTCTTTGCAAGGATCTCTATTAGCTTTTACGACGATACAAGCAAAATTTTTCATGTCATGATTTTGAAGATAAATATTATGAAGTAACTTATTTATATGAGTTGCTTCAACTTGTTACTGGTCCTTTACAAAAGGCACTGTGAAAGCTGACTTGCAGTTGCAGGAATCCACCGAAGGATTTCCATGAGAAGTGCTGCTGTCCCAATCCACATAATACGTGGACCCCTAAGTCCGTCTCTCTCATACAACTTCTACTTAAGTAAACCCCAGTTTCAAAAGGTGTTTGGATCTTCCTTTTGCAGATCTCTTTCCTCTAAACAAGTCGAAATTGCTCCCTAGTGGCTTCATTAATGTCAAATACTGTGATGTCTAGTATGTCTTGTGAAGGAAAGATGACCAATGCTTTTCTAAGCCTATATAGAAGTATATATCTTTCTCAATTCTTGTGTTATTTTGAGTGTGTTGGTAATTATCATTTTCTTTTCAGGTCAGTGATTGGATAACACAAGTTGCAAAAGTGGCCATAGCTGATTCTTGAACACAAACTTTCTTTGTTTTTCTTGGAGAAAATGTCTACGTTGGGCTTTGCAGCGCCTGCAAGTGTTCCCAAAAATAGCGAAAGTGGCACATCCATCGATAAACTTCCTGAGGAAATCAATGTGATGAGGATAAAAGATGACAAGGTTTAGAAGGAACTTCTCTTCCTAATTCAGTTCATCTGAATGAAAGAAGTCTTGATATGGTTTCTCACGAAAATCTTCTGGTAGGAAATGGAAGCAGCTGTTGTTGATGGAAGCGGGACAGAGACTGGTCATATTATCGTGACAACCATTGGTGGAAGAAATGGCCAGCCCAAGCAGGTATTGGTAGTCGTTTTAATCTGTTGATGAGCAGCTAATATATACAGTTATAGGTACTTCTTTGGCAGTATTAAAATAACACTAATATTAAGTCTTACAAATGAGTTTCAGTGCCTTAATACCATGTGTAAAAGATTGTGGTACCTGATCGTGGTTTGCACTTTATTTTTGAACCTTGGTTCCTCTTATTTGAGGGAGGATGTTAAAGTCATTGCTAAGTTATTATCTTCACTCCCGGATACCATTGTCTTGTCAAAGCAGTAGTGCCTTCAATAGCTGGTCTGTTGGCATACATGACCAAGGTTCCTAAACAAAAAATTATTTCCAGAGGTCCAGAAGCGTCATTACTGTTGTTAGGATACACGTGTGACAAAAAGTCTTTGAAGAAGCATTTGGTTGAAAATGGACATATAAAACAAAATTTTAATGTTATCCCAAAAATAAACGTACTTGAACCTCAGAAAAGTTCTTTGCAGTGCCAGGTAGTTCAGCTATTCTGCTACTTAGAGTCTCTCTGGCAAATGCCACACCATAGTCATCTTTTTTGTTAAATACTAAATGGTTTTTGTTTTGCAGACCATAAGTTATATGGCTGAAAGAGTTGTCGGGCATGGATCATTTGGGATTGTCTTTCAGGTGCATCCTTTGTTGGGTCTTAAGACTATGGTCTTAACACTTATCTATTAATTGGTTCCGACCGTCCACCTTTCTAGAAGAAAATGCAGCATTGTTTGAATTTGGGGTCATTTTAATATATTTGCAGGCTAAGTGCCTAGAATCTGGAGAGACTGTTGCTATCAAGAAGGTTCTTCAAGATAAGAGATACAAGAATCGCGAGTTGCAAACAATGCGCCTCCTTGATCATCCCAATGTCGTATCTTTGAAGCACTGTTTTTTTTCAACTACTGACAAGGAAGAGCTTTACCTCAATCTCGTGCTTGAATATGTACCTGAGACAGTGTATCGTGTATCGAAGCATTACAGCAGGGCAAATCAGCGCATGCCTCTAATATATGTTAAGTTGTATGCCTATCAGGTATACTGCTGCGTTACAACTTTTTAAGTTTATGAATAATGGCTTAAGTTCTTTTAGTTCTTTTGAAAATTTGTGCTGCTTTGGCTCCTATTTGACTGTGTTTTTTTACAAAAAAATAACGCATTTGATTCAATAAAATACTGGATTTGCTGCTAATCCTTGATGAGCGGAAGTTTATATCTTAACCTGCATATTTGAGATCTAATTAAAGAGAATTATAACATGGTAATGAATCCTATATCTTCTTCATTGGGTCTTCTCTCTGCTTGGCATCAATTGTAGTATATCAATTTATCAGCAAACTCAATTATGGCTCCATCTAGCATGTTGTATTTAGTTGTCACCTCTGCCTATGTCTCATTCTCTGGTGACTCCGTACACATCTATGGATGGTACTGAAGTTATGGATTATTTTATTTAAACCAGTTCCATTTTCAATTTAACATATCAACACATCTCCATCCATCATTATGCCCATCTGTCAGTAATGGACCCTCCTTGACAACTACAGTCTTTGTTCTATGAAATTTCACTTGGTCCTATAATGTCTTTTCGCAAACACCTGCATAGGCATCCCCTTAAAATTTGGCATTTTGCATGCATGTGTTCATTATATAATAAGAAATGGCAAAGCCTTCTCCCACTTTAAGTAGGGTCTGATACATGAATTCTTGCTCATATCCATGTTGAAAGATCCAACTATTTTTTACGTTGGCCATTGACTGCCTAAGAAACACCCACAAGGGAGGATTTGAGCCTTGGTCGTTTGTGTGGTAGGCACACTGCACTGCCACCGGACCATTGAAGCGTGTATGCGTTCATTATATAATAGTTGGAAAATTTACTTCGGCAGTTCAGATCTATTATATATCTCGTGCCTGCTGATTTGTGGAATCATATAGACGCTTTGAATTTTTAGTTGATCTCTTTTCTCTGAAGTCTCATTTGGTTATCCATCAAAGGACAACAACTTGGTGGTCATCTATAGAACAGCATGTTTCTCTTTTTTTTTCTCTAAAAATTCTACAGAATCGCAGTCGCCGCAAAAAATGTGTTTCGAAGGTTCTGTCAAACATAATACTAGGCCTTTTTGTGCTGACAAAATTATACAATGGATTGGAATTAACTTACTTGGATGCATCTAGTCTTGACTGCATTTCAAAATTTAACAATGAAGTATTGAATGATCAATTGGAAGGTGAAATAGATTGAGACTTGAGTTAATGATGAATTGGAAGGTGAAGTAGATTGAAACTTGAGTTATAGAGCTTGCTTTAATTGCATCAATTATGTCAGAGTGCTGAAGAGTTGAGTTGATTGGGCAATTGAATCTTGTTGAGATCCATTTTGCATGTGGTACGTGGTCTTGTGTATAGTCTTACATTATCATTTTGATTTGTCAGAAATGAGAATTTAATCTCAAATTGATGGATCAAACATAGATTCAACCATAAAGAGGGATCGGCTAAGAATCAGATATTTTTGAGAGAATACTGTGAGTTATTAAGTCTTATATATGCTGTTTATTTTTGGTTGGTTTGAGAATAAATAATAAAAGATCCAAGCCTATTAGGTCCCGCCTTCTGTGAATGTGACAATGATCAGACCCTCATGAAGCACATTATATCTGGTGTTTTAGATTCTTGTTTCTTGCTTTTATTTTATTCAAGATGGTATAATCTATAGTTCTGAGTAATCTTGGCTTCTCGAGTTTCACATTTTAGTTTTTTTAAATTAGTTTTTTTCGCAAGTTTGTTACGAAGATTCATTTATTATTGTCATTATATTAAAGAGGATTTCAGCCATGGTCTTGAATTATGAACATGTTAATTAGATCAAGGTCAAAGTTTGTTCATGATCTCCTTGTTCAACAATCCCTAACCTCAAAAGTGGTCTCTGATCTGTTTAAAAATGATCGTCATATTTCAAAAATATTTTTTCCTTTCTTGATTTCACAAGAAACGTGAGGCCTCTGAGCAAAGAAAAACATATATTTCCAGTTATATGTCTTGCAATTAGTAATGCAGAGTTTCCATTGGTTTAATGTGGATTCCTCAGATGTCCTCCTCACAGACTTGACACTGAGAAGCTTCAGAGAGACATGATGATGTAACGATGGTTTCAACTCATATCAAATTGTATTATGGCATCACTCCAGTAACGATTCTAGTTAAGCTTGTATGCCTCTAGAGGCATGATACTGTCGCCTTTCTAACTCCACATATATGGTCAATTGCAGCTCGAGTGCACCAATTAAGCTAGGACTTCATCTAATGGCGGGCCATGATCAAGAACCCTAAGTGCCTCTAATCAAGGAATGATGCTGCAGATTCCTAGCACCCTATTGAGGCTCTTATGGCTCTTGGTGTGGTGCTGCTTGATTTGAAAGTCATAATGCTCCATAGAACTATCTCATTTTGAGCAGGATTTAGGATTTGTATCACAATCAGTTACTGTAGTTACTAAAAATTTTGTAGTACCACACAAGATTTATATCTACTAAAATTCTAACATCATGATGTTTTTGAAGCAATACTTTGTTATCTCAGACGATGTATAATTCGTGTAAGCATATAATCCGAGGTCATGTGACTTGGACATGTTTACATGCAGATCTGTAGGGCACTTGCTTATATTCATGGGGGAATTGGAGTCTGTCACAGAGATATTAAGCCTCAAAATCTATTGGTGTGTTTTATGATACAGCTCATATTCGTTTCCATCAACTTTGAGCAACAAATCTGCTATGTTTCAAACTTATGTTATTTATACAGGTTAATCCACATACTCACCAGCTGAAGCTATGTGATTTCGGAAGTGCAAAAGTTCTGGTGTGTTTCTCTCAATTGTTCATTTCCAAATTTCAAATGCGCTTGATTCCTAGAGTATGATTATATGTGGGCATTGTGAATATACTTTTTCTAGCAGCTGTTTGTGAAAATGCGTAAGAATTGTTTACATCTCTGTCCTTGGACACATTTAGTTATGTTTATGGGATCTACTTCTTAAGGGGATCCAAACTTTAATATTTTAGACTTCTCCATCATATACTTATTGGATATTTGAGGACCGAATGTGCAGTTTTCCATTTGTAAGCAGATCATTTCCATCTAGTCAGATGATTTCCAATGTTTACTAATTGAATCTATGGAGTGATCATTACAATTTGTCATTTATTTCTTCTCAATTAAGCTGCCTTTTTATTCTATATTCCATATATAACTGAAAGGGATGCCCGTGGCTGTAGATGTTTTGAAGCGTAGCTGTTGAGAATTATATTGCAGCCTATACATCTTTTCTTTATTTTATATTTCTGTCATGTTTCTTTTTGTAATTGTCCTAATTGTCTCATCTATACAAGATACCATATAGCTTTCTTTTCGTTTACAGTATTGTTCCTATTTTGTTCATAATACTGGAGCACTGGTCCTGGACGGTGGTTTTCTACAAGCTTAAAATACTAACCGTGCCATCACCATCAATACCAGTTGCCTTCATCTATTGGCACCAGCCTAGTAGGTGTCAAAAAGGAGTCTGCATCGCCTAACCATGGCCAACACAACATCTCCTGTCTAACTAGCATCAGTAATGACATTCAACAATACTTAGTTACACATTCTTATCTTGTCGTCGTCACCAATTAATTTGTAATAGTATGTATTAGGATTAGAGTCATATTAGGATTGGGAATCCACAATGGAAAAAAGAGGGAACACCACAGCAAAAGGGAAACCACAAGGGAAAAAAGAGAGATAAGAGAGAGAGATAAGAGAGAGAGAGAGAACGGAGAGAGTTGTATACACCTTCTTATAGTGATCTTTCTTCTCCGGTGGTCACGAGAGGTGCCGACCATCGTTATATCTGGTGTTCTTTCTTTCACATGCTTCCACTGTGTTGGTGGTAGATTGTGCATCCGCTTCTGTATCTGAGGGGTTCGTATCCAACAGTCGGTATCCGAGATGAGACGATAACAATGGGTCGTGTTCCCATCAACTGGTATCAGAGCTTGGTTCGACGACAGCGAGGGATACAACGCGACAGATCATAGTGAGATTCGACGTCGAGGAAATGTCGTAACTGGTGTGCTTTCTTCAGATGCAGATGAGATCCAACGGTTACGGTAAACCGTTGAGATCGAGAGCATCCAGAGTTCGATCCAAAAGCCTAGATAGGGATTTTTGCGCACTTCGGACAAGTTAGACTTTCGGATCGAGAGGATTTTTCTCTGATTTTTTAGATCGTACAAGGAGGTACGATAAGAAAACGATGGCGAAATTTACATCGAGGTGTTCTTTCTTTCACGTGCTTCCGCTGTGTTGGTGGTCGATTGTGCATCCGCTTCTGTATCTGAGGGGTTCGTATCCAACAGTCGGTATCCGAGATGAGACGATAACAGTGGGTCGTGTTCCCATCAACTGGTATCAGAGCTTGGTTTGACGACAGCGAGGGATACAACGCGACAGATCATAGTGAGATTCGACGTCGAGGAAATGTCGCAACTGGTGTGCTTTCTTCAGATGCAGATGAGATCCAACGGTTACGGTAAACCGTTGAGATCGAGAGCATCCAGAGTTCGATTCAAGAGCCTAGATAGGGATTTTTGCGCACTTCGGACAAGTTAGACTTTCGGATCGAGAGGATTTTGCTCTGATTTTTTAGATCGTATAAGGAGGTACGATAAGAAAATGATGGCGAAATTTACATCGAGGGGTGCGTCATTTTATGTGGAACCCTTCAATGGGAAGAATGACTTCACCTTATGGCAACAACGAGTGAAGATCATACTCACGCGAGGACTTGTGAAAGCTCTCCAGGATAAAGAAAAGAAGCCAGAGAAGATGAAAGAAGAAGAGTGGAAGGAGATGAGGGATCTCGCGAACAATACAATACAACTGTTCTTGGCAGACAACACTCTTCGCGAAGTCATCGACCTGGAGGTTCCAACGGAGGTTTAGATGAAGCTCGAGGGACGATACAAGTTCAAATCTTTGACGAATCAGCTATTAATGAAGAAGAAACTCTATGATCTAAAGATGACCAATGGGACAAAGTTCGAAGTGCACTTGGATGAATTCAACAAGATTCTGACAGACGCGCTTACACTTGAGGAGAAGAATGTGAAAGGAGAAATCTCTCTTCAAGGAGGAGGATAAGGCACGAGTTCCCTTCCATCTTCCTACGATCATATTGTGACGATATTACTTGACGACAAGGAGACCATCACATTGGATGAGATAGTTGCTTCGCTGCTTATAAATGAGTCTCGACGGCTGAGGCAACGAATGATGAAGGTCATGTGCTGGCAACCGAGGGCAGACGTTCAAGATCAAGGGTGATAGGATTTAGAGGTCGATCCAAGTCACGTCTAGATGCTTCCATTGTGACAAGGAGGGTTACAAAATAATCGACTGTCCAAGTCGTGAGAAGGAGAAAGGAAAGAAGAAGGTTGTTGATTCTTAATCCGACCAAGATGATTCCACCGCAATATGCGAGGGAGACTGCTAGCGTGCTTTAGGGAGGTGAAGACAGATTCAAGATGGCTTATGGACTCGGCATGTTCAGATCACGTGTACTCATCCAAAAAGCAGCTCAGTACATATCATGCATACAATGATGGCACGGTCAAGATGGGAGGTGGAGAGGTTCACCACGTTAAGGGAATTGGATCAATGCAGTTCCGCATGTTTGATGGAGCAGTATGAAGTCTGACAGGTTTCAAACATATTCCTACGATCAAGAAGAATCTGATTTCACTGAGAACGATCGAGTCACGAAGACATCGAGTCACCATTAAAGCAGGAGTTCTCAGAGCGAGTAAGGGAGCACGCGTAATGATGCGTGGGACAAGGATGCCGAACAAGGTGTATAAGCTCGAGGGGAGGGTCGTGACAGGTAATGGAGTTCCAGTTATTCTCAAGACGAGCAGTACGATGAGAGAGCGGCAGGTTATCGACATCTCTGCTGCAGAAGCGTGAAACAAGGAGAAGCGAGTGTGGTTCGCTTTACAGAGGATGTCGACACAATCTCCAGTCACGAGAGATTTGAGGTGTCGCGTTATGAGGCACAATACTGAGTTATGCGAGTGTCCGCGAGGGGGCACGTCGAAGGCACCCAGTGACGGGTCTGTCACCCAGAGTTGGTGAGATCCTGCTAACAAGACCTGCAGATGACGAGGATGGCCCGGTGCAAATCCAAGATGATGAAGAGATCGTGATGGAATTCAACTAAAGGGGGAGATTATTAGGATTAGAGGTATATCAGGATTGAGAATCCTAATAGGATTGGACTCTTAATCCTAATAGTTATTGAGTTGTATTCTATTTATAGTTTTATTGAGAATAAGACTATAGGGTTGTATTTGGGCTATATATAGAGGGGGTGGAGGCATCGCCTCACCACCAGCAACAAGAACAATGTAATCCCTAGAGAGAAAGGGGGAGGGGGAGAGAAGAGAGGAAGAGAGCGAGGACACATAGAGAGTTGTACTCATTCTTCTTTTAGTGATATTTCTTCTCCAGTGGTCGCGAGAGGTGACCGACCACCGTTATACCCAATTTCTCTTTTCTCCATGTGCTTTTGTGATGGTGATCGATTGTGCATTCGTATCTGTATCTGTATCCGCTTCCGTATCCAGGGGTCCGATATCCGAGAGGAGACGATACCGGCGAGTCGTGTTCCCATCAAATGGTATCAGAGCAGAGTTAGTACCGCTTCCGCTCCTAACAATATGGGGTTTTATTGACCCTCTTACACCCCCATGGGATGTGAGAATGCCACAGTGCTTGGTTTACACCTACAAAGGCTCCATATGTTTGAGTATGTCCTATTTTTTATATTTGAATCTTCTTTTGCAGTTGCCCCTCATGTAATAGACAACAATGAAGACAAAGTTACCCCCCATAGAACAATTGTTCATTCAACTTAGGGAGAGGAAGACCCTTGGTCCAACTATCAAGGTGAAGGGGGTCTAGCTACTCGCTTTGATCGATCCATGCATGTCATGAGCATTATAGAGGCTTATGATAATGTATATAGCTTAAAGGAGGCAGAGCCTGTGATGCATCTTTTAATGATAATGACCTAGCTAAGGTAAGTAGCTTACTTGGATTCTCAGACCTGCATTGTTCATGTGGTCTTACATGAGTCCATTTGCCAATACTTTACCTAATCTCAAGCAATGAAGGAGTCAGAACCCGAAGATTATACTATCGATTTTTAGAACATGGTAGTACATGACACATTCCACGTGATAGGATATCGACATTTGAATTAAAACGGAAATATTATACTAAGAAGTTGTCAGCGATGTAGTAAGGACATTAATTATTAAGCAGTGACTTACCTATAATGGCCATGTTTAGGTGGATGCTTGTCCATACAATAATTATGATAGAAACAATTAAGTCTAGGTGCAGTTTTCTCCAAATAAGAGATACCAAACTCATAATTACGGAGGTGTGACGTCTTGATCATTTTGACATTTTTTTCATGGTTAGCTTGATTGAAGTCAAGAGCTCTTAATTTGACTCGATCAAGTTTGAGGTTGGCTTGACCCAAAGTAACCGTCTTAATTAAACGGGTTATTTTCTTCTCCATTAACATATGAGGTCCTACCTCTTAATGTCTACTTCACGAGGAAGGATCTTATGAAAAGAGATCAAGACTGTCCATTTTCTCCTCATTAGTTGACGTTTTGTGCTCCACAATTGGTAAAGAATTTCAAATAAATCACAAGAAAGGTCAGTACTTGAGTGGCACTACTTGAGTGGCACTGTTCTTTTATCAAAAATCATGTGACGCTTTAGGATGCTTGACTTATGACCATTAATATGTAAGGTGCATGCTGTTGGAATTAACTTTGTTGGGATAATTTGATGCAATTTGATGGTAAATATCAAGTTGTATTAATGTATCTCAATTCTTGGAATTCAATGTTTCAACTCTGTTGTTGGGAATAAACGAGATAAGTTCCATTAACCCTAGAGCTCTCTTATATAGGAGAAAAGCTCTATGGGTAATTTACATAAAGAGAACAAACAAATACTAAATGATAAAATTACTCTAACATGATAAAATTACTCTAACACTCCCCCTCAAGCTGGAGCATATATATCCAACATGCTCAGCTTGGAACAACAAAGATGAAATGGACCCCTAGCAAGGGCCTTGGTGAACATGTCTGCAACCTGCTCTCCTGATGATACATAAGAAGTTGAAATAAGCCCCTTTTGAATTAAGTCCCGTGTATAATGGCAATCTACTTCAATGTGCTTCGTCCTCTCATGAAAGGCTGGATTATTGGCTATGAACAAAGCTGCTTGGTTATCACATTTCAGATGCATGGGAAGAGGAACATCAATAGTTAAATCAGTTAAAACTGATTTAACCCACATCATCTCAGCACTACCTTGGGCCATTGCCCTATATTATGACTCTGCACTAGATCGAGCCACTACAGTTTGCTTCTTACTCTTCCAAGCTACTGGTGAGCTGCCAACAAATACAATAAAACCTGAAGTTGACTTTCTATCATTAGGACACCCAGCATAGTCTGCATCAGCATAACCTGTGACGGATATCGAGGTATCTCTTCTAAATAGAAGACCAGTGCCTGGAGACGACTTCAGATATCTCAAGATCATAAAAACAGCATTCATGTGAGCCTGCCTGGGTTGCTCCATGAATTGGCTTACCCTATTAACCGCAAAGGCTATATCCGGTCGGGTAATAGTGACATACAAGAGCTTTCCCACTAGCTCTCTATATCGTCTCTTATCTACCTCCTCAGAGTCATCATCATACAGTTTGATATTAGAATCCATAGGAGTAGCTGCTGGTCTACATCATGCCATACCTGTCTCAGATAAGAGATCCGTAACATACTTCTTTTGTGTCATTACCATACCTTGCCCGTTTCGTGCAAACTCCAGCCCCAAAAAGTAGCGAAGTGTACCCAAATCCTTCATAATGAACTGCTCGCCAAGAAACTCCTTGGCTGCTTGAATGCCCTGCTCATTGCTGCCTGTAATAACAATATCATCAACATACACTAAGATGATCACAGTACCTCGCTGGTCTCTCTTTACAAAGAGAGTATGATCTGTTGTAGATCTGACGAAGCCCTTCTGTTCAATCAACTCCGAGAGCTTCTGAAACCAAGCCCGTGGACTCTGCTTCAGGCCATATATGGCCTTATTAAGACGGCACACCATACTGGACTCCCCCTCAGCAGCAAACCCCGGCGGCTGCTGCATATAGACCTCTTCCTGTAAGTCACCATACAAGAAGGCGTTCGTGACATCAAGCTGAAATAGGGGCCAGTCGCGGACAACAACCACTGCAATGAGAATCCGTATGGTAGAATGACGGGCTACTGGAGAAAACGTCTCCTGATAGTCCACCCCATATGTTTGGGTGAACCCACGAGCAACCAACCTGGCTTTGTATCTATCAACCGTACCATCTGCCCGATGCTTAACAGTAAAAACCCATTTGCTTCCGACAATGGATGCACCTGGTGGAGGATGCACAACACTCCACGTACCACGTGACTGCAATGCCGCCATTTCCTCTTCCATAGCTAAACGCCACGGGCTGCTCCGTAGGGCCTCCTGATAAGACCGTGGGATGTGTACTGTCGATAACCCAACAACAAACTTGCGAAAGTCCGGGGACAAACGCTCCAACGACGCCTGAGAGCAAAAATCCATCCCATATTTGGGATTCATCGTCCGAGCACGCTTCTGCCGTCTATGAGCAATAGGTATATGTAGGTCATCAACTGGAGGAGTGACAGTACCATCAGTACCCTGTACATCCATCTGCGCATTCAAATCACTTGTACCATCAGTAGAACTCAAATGATCAGTACATACCTCGGGCGTGCTGGATGATGGAGGAGGCACATGAGCAGAGGGCCGTCGTTGATAGACCTGAGGATAATAAACAGTAGTTGGTGGTGGCGGCGGTGGTGGTGGTGGTGGCGGTGGTGGTGGCGGCGGTGGTGGTGGAGTAGACTGTGGTGGTAGATTAGAGCATGGAACAGATGGAGGTGGAGGCGGCACATAGATGTCATCTCCTTCCTCTGAGTAAGAGAGTCTGTCACCTGTAGGAGAAAAATACATAATGGACTCAAAAAAGGTGACATCTGCACTGACGTAGTACCTTCGTTTCACCGGATCAAAACACCGATATCCCTTCTGGGTTTTGGAATAACCCACAAAAACACATTTGACAGCTCTAGGAGAGAGCTTGTCAAGACCAGGAGAAAAATAATGAACAAATGCAACAGATCCAAAAACACGCGGTGTTAGGGAGAAAAGATCCTTTTCGGGAAACGCAGTCAAGAACATAATCTTCTCCCCTAACACTGTCGAAGGCATACGATTAAGAAAATAACAGGCAGTGAGAACCGCATCCCCCCAATAGGAGTGAGGGGCACGGCTCTGAATCAAAAGTGTTCTGGTCATATCCAACAAATGACGATGCTTCCGTTCAGCCACCCCATTTTGTTGGGAGGTATAAGCACACGACGTCTGATGCACAATCCCATGAGACATAAGAAATTTGGACAATTGGGTATTGCACAACTCTAGAGCATTGTCAGACCGTATGTACTTTACTTTAGCAAAGAAAATATTTTTTATTTCAATAAAAAAAGACTGAATAAAGTGACCAGCATCAGATTTATTTTTAAGAAGAAAGACCCAAGAAAGTCTAGAGAAATCATCGACAGCAACAAGATAAAACCTGTGCCCTTGAAGATCAGGGACACGACTGGGACCCCAAATATCAAAGTGTAGCAGCTCAAATAGACCATGATGACTTGGACCTATACGACTCGGAAAAGATGACCTGTGATGTTTGCCAAGTTGGCATGCCTCACACTGAAATTGGACTTGGAAGAAATCTGTGAAAGAATATGGACCATCTTTTGCAACGGAAGATGGCCAAATCGAAGATGCCAAGTGTAGGGTGACACCGATCCAACCCTCATAGGAGTGATGCAACATGATAGCCATTTTTATGAACATTTGTGTTATTTATTCTAGTTAGTATTTGTTTATTTGATTCTATTGCATGCCCTTGTAAAAGGCTCATTATAAAAGGCCTCTTTTTATAATTTTTCCTTTGATTTCTTCTTCCCTAATTTTAGGGATTTTGTTGCTTCTTTTGAGGGGAGCAGCCTCTATAAAGGGCTCCCTTGTATTAGGGTTTTGAATTAAGTTGAACTGAGTTTATTTCCTCACTTATCTCTCTCTCTACTTCTCTCTCTCTCTCTCTCAAACCCCGTGCGCCTCCCCCTCTCCCCATCCCGCGTTCTATCCCCCCCCCCCCCCCCGAACCCTAACTTCACCCTCCCTGCCGCCCCACCCATCCCGCACACGTTCGCCGCCCCCTCTTCCACCTGTTCTCGCGCGCCGCCGCCTTCCCTTCTCCTCCCTGCAGACGTCCTCCCGCGCCCTCTCTTCCCCTCCCTTCTCCTCTCCTCCCCATTCCGCTCCCTCCTCTCCCTCCTTCTTCCGTGGTCACCCCTCCACCTCCTCTTTCCCTCCCACCCCTCTCTCCAACCTGCGGCGTCACCGCGCCCAGTAGCCCGCCCCCACATCGCGCCGCCAACCCGCCTCCCGGCGTGTTAACCACTCTCCCACCACCCCTTTCACAGGTCGCCCCCGATCTCGCCCTCCCATCTGTCGGCCTTGCCACCCGACCCCCCCCCCCCCCAGCCACCGATACCCCGCCCACTCACAGGCCTCCAGCGTCCCCTCTTTCCAGCCGCCCCTGCCGCTAATCCCGGCTGCCTTGGTCCGGCACTACTGCGCCCCGGAACTGCTCGAGAAGCCGCTGTGAATAGCCCTTGCCCGCCCTTTCGGCCAGATCTGAAGCACGCCTGTTTCCCTTTGCTGATTGTGGTATGAGCGTTATTTTCCCCTTTTATTCCACCGCATAATATAGTTTGTGGATTGTTATATTGTTGACTTGGTTTGGTGAATCGTTGAGACCCCACGTCATTGCAAATATTGTGATAATTTTCTAAGACTTTTAACTCATCCGTTTGTCCTAAATTTGTGGATCGAAAGTCGGTGCTAAAACGCAAATAACGTGGCTATTTTGTTGCTGATTTTGGCCTGTCGTGCATCAATTCTTGCTCATTCGTCGTTCTATTTCGATAATTCCATTGTTCGACTCATCATTTAGGTTATTGAACATTTAGGTTGCATCAATTTGGTATCAGAGCCTCACGATTATGCATTTCGTCTGCATCCCATTTACTCGTTGCATATAAAAAAAAAACACACGCACGCAAAAAAAAACCCACAACACAAAACCACAAAAAAAACAAACAAAAAAACCAACAAGGAAAGCTAAAACCCTAGGGTAGCCATGGCCGACAAATCTAGTGGCTCTAAACCCACCTCCACTACACACCCTGAACTATCACTGGAATCCCTAGCTGCTCACATGCAACACATGCAAAAAATGATTGACCAGATGTGTGGACAAATTGCTACCTTGAATAGTCGTATGATAGGCAACGACCTTACTGATGAAACTCCCAACAAAGGTCGACGCACGCACCGGAAATCACACTCCCGGAATAGCACTTCCCGAGACTCTAACTCTTCTACTTCTGACGAACGTGTCAGCGAGTATCATTCTCAGGAAAGCAAGGAAGAAGGACCCAGAGAATACACCCCCTTCATTCCCAAGACCCCGGATCCATACCCCTTTGGCTATACTCCACAAAATAATGGTGAACATCAACATCAATCACGAAATGGAACCAAAACCGACGATGGATGGGATCGAGGTATCCGTCTCGATGTCCCAGAATTTGATGGAGGCCGAGATCCTGACGTCTTTTTGGACTGGCTCCAAGCCGTCGAACACTTCTTTGTGTGGAAGTCCATGCCTAGCGAACGTAAGGTCCAATTCGTCACTATAAAATTAAAGGGACATGCGCTGCTATGGTGGGACCGTTTGCAATCTGAACGCAAACGAAAAGGGAAGAGTAAGATCCGCAGTTGGAGTAAGATGAAAGCCAAGCTAAAAACCAAATTCGTGCCGGAAGATTACAAACGAGATCTATACGCACGACTGCAATCATGGAGACAAGGCACCATGAGTGTGAGAGAATACACCGAAGGGTTCCAATCCCTAGTCCATCGCAACCGCTTGCAGGAGACTTCTATTCAGGAGGTCACCCGCTACTTGCAAGGCCTCCGCCAAGTCATCCAGGATGAACTCTACCTCCACAATTGTTTCTGTGAACTCTGCTCCTCGTACCAGTACCACGACGTCCTACTTCAAACCCATGGGTTCCTCAGCTGTCCTGGCGGGTAAAACCCAAGCCAAACCAACAACTCCTGCCGTCGCCCGACCACCTACTGGAAACCCCGGCCAAGGCATCTTGGGAAGCCGACCTATTGTAGGGCCTGATACTTGCTTCCGATGCTATCAAAAGGGCCATCGTGCCGCCGAGTGCCCAAACCCTAAGGCTAGACCTGTCCATCTATGCACCACCGACGACCCTGAATACCCCGACCCTGACCAACAAGAATCCCCTGAAGAGGATCCGACTGCATTGACCGCTGACACCATGGGAGCCGATGACTATGAACCTCTAGGAGTGGATGGAGACGACTCTGGCCCGTTCCTGGTGATTGAACACGAAGACTTTCTCGCTCCCGACAGCGCACCCACGAACATTCTGCTCACCCCCGCTGTCCACGATGCTGATAGCTGGCTGCGACGCAGCATCTTCCGAACTACCTGCACCTCAGGAGGACGACGCTGTTCTCTAATCATTGACGGAGGAAGCGTTGAGAACTTCGTTTCCCAAGAAATGGTGGATAAGTTGGGTCTGCCAACGCAACCACTCGAAAAACCATACAGCGTGGCATGGTTTCGAGGTGGTACCCAAATCCCGATCCACCGCCAAAGCCTCGTTAGCTTCTCCATTGGTCCCACATATAAGGACGAGGTGTGGTGCCATGTAGCCCCTATGGATGTCTGTCACATACTTCTAGGGAGACCGTGGCAATTCGATCGAGACACCGAACACCGAGGAAAACCGAACACGTACACCTTTCTCATAGACAAGGTTCGTGTAACCCTCAGACCGCAACGTGAAGCCCTTAGCCCTCGCCAAGTGGCTACACTTCGAGCTGCGTCCAACCAAACCGGCAACAAGACCCCACCAGCAAAGACTGCGACCACGGGCTCTGTGTTGTTGATGGAAGCCCAAACATTCCAACGTGAAATTCAGGAGAGCTCCATCATCTATGCCTTAATGGGACGCGAAGTGGACAACCAAGAGTCAACTCCGCCTGAAGTCCCACCTGAGATAAAGCCCATCATCCAAGAGTTCGCTGACATCATGCCTGAAGAGTTGCCTGAAGGACTACCCCCGTTGCGGGACATCCAACATCACATTGATCTAGTCCCTGGAGCCAGCCTCCCTCACTTACCCCATTACCGAATGAGCCCAAGCGAGCATGAAGAGATGAACCGACAGGTTACTGATCTGCTGCGACGTGGGTATGTTCGAGAGAGTATGAGTCCCGTGGCGGTTCCTGCTCTGCTGACCCCGAAGAAAGACGGCACATGGAGAATGTGCGTGGACAGTCGAGCTATCAACAAGATAACGATCAAATATCGTTTCCCCATTCCTCGCCTTGATGATATGCTTGATTTGTTATCAGGTGCCAAACTGTTCTCCAAGATGGATCTCCGCAGTGGATACCACCAGATCCGCCTGCGACCTGGAGATGAATGGAAAACCGCTTTCAAAACCAAAGAAGGCCTGTATGAATGGACAGTCATGCCCTTCGGCTTGTCGAATGCCCCAAGCACCTTCATGCGGACAATGAATCATGTTTTGCGACCCTTTATTGGCAAATTTGTGATCGTGTACTTCGATGATATCCTGATCTACAGTTTGACCAAAGAAGACCACCTATCTCACTTGCGACAAGTCCTGGAAACCCTGAGAGACCAAAAACTGTACGTCCACCTCAAGAAATGCTCCTTCATGTCTGACACGGTCCTCTTCCTAGGATACATTGTCACCGCTGATGGACTTAAGGTTGATCCCTCCAAAATCCAGGCCATTCAGAACTGGCCCGTACCCAAAACACTCACGGAAATTCGCAGCTTCCTGGGATTAGCTTCTTTCTAGCGACGTTTCATACGGAACTTCAGCACTTGTGCAGCTCCGTTGGTAGATTGTACGCGGAAAGGCGCACCCGCCTGGACTCTCGAAGCAGAGACGAGCTTTCAAAATCTAAAACATCAATTGACGCATGCCCCTGTTTTGGCACTCCCCGACTTCACCAAGATTTTCGTGGTCGATTGTGACGCCTCACATGTCGGGATTGGCGCTGTCCTCAGTCAAGAAGGGCGACCTATCGCCTTCTACAGCGAGAAACTGAACGATGCCAGATCACGGTATTCCACTTATGATGTTGAATTTTATGCCGTGGTCCAAGCTCTCAAGCATTGGAGACATTACCTGATCCAGCGTGAATTCATCCTTAACTCTGATCACGAAGCCCTGAGATATTTGAACTCCCAGAAAACTCTTAACAAGCGTCATGCCAAATGGGTTAATTTCCTCCAAGAATACACCTTCCATCTCAAACACAAAGCCGGAACCCTGAACCGTGTGGCCGACGCGTTAAGCCGACGAGCACATGCCCTGACCACGATGACCGTCAGCACGACAGGATTTGAAACTCTCAAGGACCTATACCCCACTGATCCTGATTTCGGTCAAATTCATGCCGACTGTGTTGGTACTGGGCAGGACCCAACAGCCACTTTTGTTCTTCATGAGGGTTTCCTATTCAGAGGCCACCAACTATGCATCCCGGCCACGTCCCTCCGAGAGAACTTAATTTCAGAACTACACAATGGAGGTTTAGCTGGACATTTTGGACGAGACAAAACCTTGATCCTTCTCCAAGAACGTTTTTATTGGCCACAGTTGCGAAAGGATGTAACAAAATTCGTACAGAAATGCCACACATGTCAAAGATTCAAAGGCCATCGGCAGAACACTGGGCTATACACACCCCTACCCATTCCTCTGCGACCCTGGGAAGATATCACCATGGATTTTATGCTAGGGTTACCCCTCACTGTGCGAAAAGTTGACTCTATTTTTGTGGTTGTGGATCGATTCTCTAAAATGGCACATTTCATTGCATGTAGGAAAACCTCAGATGCATCTCATGTCGCAGATTTGTTTTTTCGTGATGTCGTCCGTTTGCATGGAGTCCCTCGTTCTTTTACCTCTGACCGTGATACCCGGTTTTTGAGTCACTTTTGGCGCACGCTGTGGTCTCGTCTTGGTACTCGTTTGCAGTATAGCACCGCTTATCATCCACAAACAGACGGTCAAACGGAAGTAGTTAACAGGTCATTAGGAAATTTGTTGCGATGTCTTGCAGGGGACTCTCCGTCCAAGTGGGATCTAATTCTTCCCCAAGCTGAATTCGCATATAACAGTTCCACCAATAGGTCCACCGGAAAATCCCCTTTTGAGAGTGTGTACGGCTTTCCACTTACTCAATTCCTTGACCTAAAACCCACAACCGTGCAAGGGAGAAGTAGTGCAGCTGCTGAGGATCTGGTCGAACATCTAACCCACATCCATACTGAAATCCGAGCCAAACTCCAATCTATGACCCAGAAATACCAGACCCAAGCCAACCTACACCGAAGAGAGAGCGAGTTCAGAGTTGGAGAGTTAGTGATGGTCCACCTGAAAAAAGAGAGATTCCCTCTGAGAGTCCACCAAAAATTGAGCAAACGAAAGATTGGTCCATTCCGAGTCCTCAAGAGGATTGGGACCAATGCTTATTTACTCGACCTGCCGCCAGACGTCCAGACATCGCCAGTATTCAACGTATCAGATCTCTTTTTATATCATGGAGATGAACAGACGGAGGCTACTACTCCAGCAATTCCTGATGATGACATGCGCCACCCGCCAGCCGCAACCGATGCTGATCAAATTGAAGATGTTGCAGATATCCGAGACATGACGACTAGACGTGGTCTCTTCCGACGATATCTCGTCAAATGGAAGGGACGACCTCTTACCGATTGCACCTGGATCGACGAAGATGAACTCCAACAACTCCGCCCCGATATACTTCAGAATTTTCACGATGCCATCTCGACGGAGCGAGATTCTTTTCAGCAGGGGGGAGTTGATGCAGCATGATGGCCATTTTTATGAACATTTGTGTTATTTATTCTAGTTAGTATTTGTTTATTTGATTCTATTGCATGCCCTTGTAAAAGGCTCATTATAAAAGGCCTCTTTTTATAATTTTTCCTTTGATTTCTTCTTCCCTAATTTTAGGGGTTTTGTTGCTTCTTTTGAGGGGAGCAGCCTCTATAAAGGGCTCCCTTGTATTAGGGTTTTGAATTAAGTTGAACTGAGTTTATTTCCTCACTTATCTCTCTCTCTCTACTTCTCTCTCTCTCTCTCAAACCCCGTGCGCCTCCCCCTCTCCCCATCCCGCGTTCTATTCTCCCCCCCCCCCCGAACCCTAACTTCACCCTCCCTGCCGCCCCACCCATCCCGCACACGTTCGCCGCCCCCTCTTCCACCTGTTCTCGCGCGCCGCCGCCTTCCCTTCTCCTCCCTGCAGACGTCCTCCCGCGCCCTCTCTTCCCCTCCCTTCTCCTCTCCTCCCCATTCCGCTCCCTCCTCTCCCTCCTTCTTCCGTGGTCACCCCTCCACCTCCTCTTTCCCTCCCACCCCTCTCGCCAACCTGCGGCGTCACCGCGCCCAGTAGCCCGCCCCCACATCGCGCCGCCAACCCGCCTCCCGGCGTGTTAACCACTCTCCCACCACCCCTTTCACAGGTCGCCCCCGATCTCGCCCTCCCATCTGTCGGCCTTGCCACCCGACACCCCCCCCAGCCACCGATACCCCGCCCACTCACAGGCCTCCAGCGTCCCCTCTTTCCAGCCGCCCCTGCCGCTAATCCCGGCTGCCTTGGTCCGGCACTACTGCGCCCCGGAACTGCTCGAGAAGCCGCTGTGAACAGCCCTTGTCCGTCCTTTCGGCCAGATCTGAAGCACGCCTGTTTCCCTTTGCTGATTGTGGTATGAGCGTTATTTTTCCCTTTTATTCCACCGCATAATATAGTTTGTGGATTGTTATATTGTTGACTTGGTTTGGTGAATCGTTGAGACCCCACGTCATTGCAAATATTATGATAATTTTCTAAGACTTTTAACTCATCCGTTTGTCCTAAATTTGTGGATCGAAAGTCGGTGCTAAAACGCAAATAACGTGGCTATTTTGTTGCTGATTTTGGCCTGTCGTGCATCAATTCTTGCTCATTCGTCGTTCTATTTCGATAATTCCATTGTTCGACTCATCATTTAGGTTATTGAACATTTAGGTTGCATCAAGGAGAGACACCAGCATAAGAAGATTTCACCAGCCTATAAAGACCCCCTTGCTCACGGCCAGTCCCAATCACTCTGCCCGTTAATATGTCCTGAAACACAAGAGTAGATGGATCAAATATAGCACGGTAATGTAAATCTTTGGTGAGTTGACTAATAGACAGCAAATTCATCGAAAACTTCGGTGCATAGAGAACATTGGACAGTCTCAAGGTAGGAGTCAATTGCACCTCCCCCTGACCAGTAATTGGGGAATATGTACCATCAGCTATCACCACCGATCGTTCAGATTGAGCAGGATGAAAGACACTAAACTGACCTCTGTCACCACAGAGATGGTGTGATGGACCTGAATCCATGATCCATTCTGATAGATCCGCCTTGTAACCCGTAGTAACGGCAATGGATGTGGAACCTTTGAAGGCGCCCACAGATGGAAAATCTACCTTGTTGTCTGACATGACGACAACAATAACCTGTAGCTGGGGTTACACAATCTGAAGGACGGCTAGGGCATATGGTGCACACGGCTGCATGCTACAGAACATGATCTGGACTACACGCAAGATACGTTGGTAAGATACCTGGACTACAGAACATGGCTAGGGCATATGTTGGCAGTATGCTACACCACGCGCAGACTGCAGAACACTAGGGCATATGTTGGCTACAGAACCACGCGCGCCACAGAACAGGTCTAGCGGGTATACCACTCGCGCCACAGGGGTGAAGCCGCGCGGCTACGGGAGACACAGGGCTTTTATGCGGCACATCGCCAGGAGCGATGAAGAGATGGAGGCACAGGCGCGGCGATCAGGAGCGCCACATGGATGAAAGCAATCGCCCTCTGTTGAAGAGGTGGAGGAAGCGATCAAGATCCCAGCAGGAGCGAAGGCTCCAGGCGCGCGAGAAGAGATGGAGGAAGCGATCAGAATCCCAGCAGCCACACCAGGCGCGCGAGATCGGGAGCGAAGGCTCCAGGCGCCAGGCGATGTGAGGCACGCGTGCGGCGTGAGGCACGCGTGCGGCGGCAGCGCCGATCGAGAGAGAGAGGCCGGCGGGTGGGGTGGGTTAGGGTTAGGGTTTCGAGAACTCCGGCCTAGGACCGTCGCTCTGATACCATGTTGTTGGGAATAAACGAGATAAGTTCCATTAACCCTAGAGCTCTCTTATATAGGAGAAAAGCTCTATGGGTAATTTACATAAAGAGAACAAATAAATACTAAATGATAAAATTACTCTAATATGATAAAATTACTCTAACAAACTCTGTGGGTTGCTGTTTAGTCCCACATCGTGGAGAGTCAAAACTGGCACTTGATTTTTATATGGAAAGTCCCGAGACTAGTGTGGAAACTGACTAGAGAGGACTTTGGACCATCACACACGCGCACGCCCGTCGGGCCGGGCCGGACCAGGTGCAGGCCCGGGCTTGGGAGCGGGCGCAGGCGCGGGCGTGGCGTAAAGACCGGGTCAGTTTTGTGTAACCACCTGTTTGAATTCCAAGGGATGTGTCCCTTTATCCTCTCACGATACGTAATCGCCCGGACGTCTTTAAGTATCTCTAAAAGTCGTGGGGCGTAGGTAACGAACATACGACTCTCATTTTCACCGCCTCTTCTCTCCCTCTCACGTTCTCAGGCTTCGTCTAAGGAGGTGACTTTCAAGAATGCTCAAGCACAGTACGCACCGTCGACGAGCGTGGACCGTCGGGACCCTGGGAACGACACTTCAAGGCCATGCGCATCAGTAAATTGGGGGGCGTTGTTTCTCTAAGATTGTTGATAAAAACGTCATCAATATACATACATAAATATGATTTTTTTAGAGATCACAACCGAAGCGTCTTGTTGTAGGACTCCCCTTAGAGCGACAGATCTATAACGTGATAAGAAAAATGTCGGATTTGAGGTTTCGGTCTCGTGTGGATTTCACTGGTATGCCAGAGAAATTTGGGGACCAGAATTTTAAGTGTTGGCAACAACATATGAAAATCTGACTGACCACGATTGGCCTGATTTCGGTTTTGGAAACCGAATGTCCTAAGTTATCTGACAAAATCCTGATCCAGATGTGGTTAAGATGGCAAATGCATTGAAAGAACATGACCGTATGTGTCATGGGTGCATTCTTACTGCACTATCGAACGTTTTGTTCGATGTCTACGGTGCATCTATCAAAACTGCTAAGGATATGTGGGAGGAACTGGATAAGAAATACAACATAGAGAATCTGGCTATTGAAAAATACTCGGTATCCAAGTTCCTGAAGTTTGAGATGACTGAGAGAAAATCGATTTCTGGATAAGCTCATGAGTTTTTGTTATTGCTCCACGGACTAGCCGAGGCGGAAATGAAATTTCTTGAAAAGATTCAGGTCATGTCGATAATTGAGAAATTTCTCCTGGGAAGATTTTGGGATGTTCCTAAAGCACAGGAAAGGGAAAATTTATCTGGATGATTTAATGGTCTCAATAGCTATTGAATAGGAGCATATGAAATAAAAACCCGTGATGCCTATTGATGTGAATCCTAAGGTCAATGTGATAACCTCAAAGGGAAATAATGCTAAAGGGAAAAATAAGAAACTGAAAGTCAATGGAAAAATCCAGAAAAAACCAAAGAACAATCCTTGCTGGCATTGTGGACAGGTTGAACATTGGAAGAAGGATTGTCCTTCTCTAAAGGCCTAACAGAAGTCTACGGATGCCGTTTCTCAAGCTCTTGTGCTGACTAAGGGAAGCCGGCTCGGTGAGGGGTATGTCTCAGTGAACCCTGAACTCTATTTAGTAAACGAGCCTAATGAATGGCTTGTTGATACCGATGCAAACGTACACATTTATACTGACAAGACCTTCTTTGTGTCTTATTAGGCTTCAGCTGGTGGAAAAGCAATGATGGGGAACTGATCTGCAGCCAAGGTGCTTGAGTCTGAACGAGTCGAGCTGAGATTCTTAACTGGATGAGTTTGGCTTTGCGCAGGGTGTTGCACGTTCCTGATATTAAGAAGAATATCTTGTCTGGTTCTTTATTAGTGAGAGAGGGTTTTCAATTAGACTTTAAATGTAATAAAGTAGTTTTTCTGAGACATGGTGTTTTCTTTGGCAAAGGATATTTGGCTGATCATGATCTTTTATTTAGAATCAGATGTGACATTGATAGTTCAGTTAATAATATTTCTGGTTTTGATTCCTCTACTTGTATTGTTTCAAATATTGAATCTACGGATTTATGACATGCTAGGTTAGGACATGTGAATTTCAATTCTATACAAAGAATGATGAAACTTGGCATGATTCCTGATCATACTACAGACAAACTCACTAAATGTGAAATTTGTGTTCAAGCTAAGTTGCCTAGAAAGCCTTTTCATTCTTTGAATAAGGAAACTGAAATTCTAGACTTAGTGCATTCTGATATTTGTGAGTTTGGTGGCGTAATGACTAGAGATAACAAAAGATATTTTATCACCTTCATAGATGATAGCACTAGATACTATTATGTTTATCTGTTTAAAACTAAGGATGAAGCCTTAGAAAAGTTTCTTATCTTTAAGAATGAAGCGGAAGCACGAGTCGAAAAAATAATTAAACGTCTATGGTCTGATAGGGGTGGCGGATACACATCTAAGATATCTGATGAAAATGCAAATTATTTGGCATAGTTCATGATGTCACTGCACCATATTCACCGTAGTCCAATGGAATAGTAGAACGAAAAAATATGACCCTAACTGATATGGTCAATGCACTTTTACAAGGTTCCGGGCTACCATCTTACATGTAGGGGAGGCTTTCAATACGGCCTACGAGTTCCCCTAAGATATAAAGATAAGAGTCCATTTGAACTTTGGAGAAATAGGAAATCAAGCCTAAAATATCTCAATGTGTGAGGATGTTTGGCTAAGGTCTTAGTCCCAGAACACAAAAGAAAGAAGCTTGGATCTAAAATAATTGGCGTGGTCTTCTTGGGGTACCTAGAAAATAGTTATGCCTATCGATTCTTCGTAATTCGGTATGAGATCACGGGTATAGGTTGTTGAACTTCGTGATGCTGCCTTATTCGAGGATATTTTTCTAATGAAAAAAAGGAATTCCTGAAAATCTGACTAGTGATGTAGCCTCCACATCTGGTTCTATTCCACAACAAATAGAAAAGATGTCAAATGCGGGGGCTACCTCTTCTGAACCCAATGAACTTTCGGAGGATGTTGAACCTAGATGAAGTAAGAGGCCCAGGATTGCCAAGGATTTAGGTAGCGACTTTGTCTCCTACTTAATCGAGGGTGATCCTCCCACGTACAAGGATGTCATGGCTTCTACTGAAGCAAGGCATTGGAAGGAAGCCATTAAATCTAAAATGGATTCGATGGCATGTTGGAATTGGTCGATCTACCTCATGGTTGTTCCACCATAGGAAGCAAATGGGTATTGAGAAGGAAACTTAGAGTGGACGGATCCATTGAAAAATATAAGCAAAACTTGCAACCAAAGGTTTCAAGCAGAAAGAAGGTATTTATTATTTTGATACCTATTCTCCTGTTACTAGGATGACTACGATTCGGATGCTCATTGTATTGGCTTCCATACATGATCTCACAATTCATCAAATGGATGTAAAGACTGTTTTTTATATGATTATCTTGAGGAGGAGATTTATATGGACCAACCTAAAGGATTCGTAGCATCTGGTAATGAAAGAAAGGCCTGCAAGCTTGTAAAGTCTCTTTATGGACTGAAACAAGCTCTGAAACAGTGGCATGACAAGTTTGATAAGACTATCCAGTTTATGGCTTTATTGTTTATTGAATCCGATAATTGTGCGTACACTATGGTTAAAGGTGATATGCTTGTTGTCTTGTGCCTATATGTAGATGATATTTTGATATTTGGATCAAACATAAGGATAGTAGAAGAAACCAAGAGGTTCTTGAGTAGTAAGTTTGAGATGAAGGACTTAGGAGTTGCAAATGTGATTTTGGGGCTCAAACTGATTAGATCTACTAATGGGATAGTTGTGTCTCAGTCACATTATACCGAGAAAGTTCTTGAAAAATTTGGCTATGAGAGCTGTAAATATGTATACACTCCTTATGATTCATCTAAACCCCTCTACAAGAACAACAGTGGAGTACCTGTAGCACAACTACGATATTCTCATATTATAGGAAGCTTGAAGTATCTTGCGAACTGTACTCGACCTGATATTTCATTCACAGTCGCAAAGTTGAGTAGGTATACAAGCTGTCCTGACCGTACTCATTGGGAGACCTTGGATCGAGTGTTGAAGTACCTTAAGGGTACTGCACTTCTTGGACTACATTATGGTAAATATCCTCCTGTCTTAGAAGGATATAGTGATGCAAGTTGGATTGGTCAAATGGAGGACTCTGGGAGTAACGGTGTCATTGGGTATGTATTTACCCTTGGAGGTGGTGCAGTCTCCTGGAGGTCTGTGAAACAAACCATCTTGGCTTGGTCTACTTTTGAGGAAGAGATGTATGCTTTGGACACAACATGTATAGAGGTTGAATGGCTCAGGGTGCTTCTCTCTGAGATGCCCTTGGTACGTAAGCAGATACCGGCAATTTCTTTACATTGTGATTGTCAAAAAAAATGAGTAATCTATTATTCCAAGGAACCCTAGGCTCCCTTATATAGAGAGAGACCCCATGGGTAAAATACATAAGAGTCCAGAAACTAAACAGAAATTAAGAAACGGCACATAACATCATAACATAAGTCTACACTCCCCCTCAAGGTGGAGCATAGATGTCTATCATGCTTAGCTTGGAAGAACATCTCTGGAAGGGTCCTCTGAGCAGCGGCTTGGTAAATATGTCAGCAGTCTGATCCCCTGAGCTAACGTGAGATGTAGATATCAAGCCTCTCTAGATCATGTCTCTTGTGTAGTGGTAGTCACTTCGATATGCTTTGTTCTTTCATGAAATGCTGGATTCTTGGCAATAAACAATGCTGCCTGATTGTCACACTGAAGCTGCATAGGTAAAGGTACAACTATATGTAGATCTTCTAGCACAGCTCGAACCCACATCATCTCCGTGCTTGCTTGCGCCATGGCCCTATATTCAGATTCAGCACTGGACCTTGCCACAACAGTTTGTTTCTTGCTTTTTCAAGAAACTAGAGAACTCCCAATGAAAACGGTGAATCCTGAAGTAGACTTTCGATCTTTAGGGCACCCTGCATAATTTGCGTCTGCACATGCTGAAATAGATAAATCTGTGCTCTTTCGAAATAGCAACCCTGAGCCTGGAGAAGACTTTAAATACCTCAGTATCATGTATATGGCATCCATATGAACTTGTCTTGGCTGCTCCATAAATTGACTCACCCGGCTTACTGCAAAAGCAATATCGGGTCGAGTTATAGTGATATAAAAGAGCTTACCCACCATCTCTTTATATCTCCTCTTGTCTACTTTTGCAGTATCATTGTCATACAACTTCATGCTCGGATCCATAGGAGTACTCGATGGTCTACATCCATCCATGCATGTTTCATTCAAAAAATATGTAATGCATTTCCTTTGGGTCATCACCAAACCCTGTGCATTCTTGGCAAATTCCAACCCAGAAAGTATCTTAGGGTACCAAGATCCTTTGTGACAAACTGACGGCCTAGGAATGCTTTTGCCCTCTTTACTCCATGAACATCATCTTCTGTAGCCAGAATATCATCAACATAGACCATGATGACAACCGTACCTGTATAAGTCTTCTGAATGAACAAGTGATCTGCATTTGATCTTTTGAACCCCTGTCGTTTAATTAGGTGGGAAAGCTTCTGGAACCATGCCCTTGGGCTCTGTTAAGGTCATAAATCGCCTTGTGAAGTCTACACACCATATGCTTCTCCCCCTCAGCAGTGAACCCTGGTGGTTGTTGCATGTAGACTTTCTCCTGTAGCTCTCCATACAAGAAGGCATTCTTGACATCAAGTTGAGATATAGTCCAGTCACGTACCACAGCAGCCGATAATAGAATGCGAAGAGTAGAGTGACGAGCCACAGGAGAAAATGTATACATATAGTCCACGCTATAGGTTTGTGTGAAACCTCTCGCAACAAGTCGTGCCTTGTACCGATCTAGACTGTCATCTGCATGGTATTTAACTGTGAATACCCACTTGCAGCTAACAATGGATGCATCAGGAGAAGCATTAACCAAGCTCCATGTGCCACGAGACTGTAAAGCTCACATCTCTTCTTCCATTGACAGTCGCCAGCAATCGATCTTCATCGCTTCTTGATAGGTCCGTAGTATATCCACGGAAGACAAAGCCGCAACAAATCTCTGAAAGTTGCTTGTGAGGCGATGAAAGGACACCTGGGAAGCAAGAGGATAAGACACACAAGTCCGTTTCTGCTTTCGAATAGCAATGGGAATATCACGGTCGTCGTCAACGGTACTGGATGGTGTAGCCTCCTCTTGCAATGAAGAATCCTGCATATGTACAATATCTGACCCATCATTAGTGATGCCATCTGAACATACCTGAGGCGTGATGGATGCCTGACGTGTAGTCTGAGCAGGACCTGACCGACGCATATAGAATTTAGGTAAAGGTGGAATAGGCAGTTGTGGAGGTGGCGGCGGTGGTGGTGATGTAGCAACAGGAGTTGGAGTGGACTCAGGTGAAATCAAACTAGGAGGAGGAGGAACGTAGACATCATCGTTGGTAGTGGACGATACCAGCCTGCCACCTGCAGGGGCAAAGTACATAACGGACTCACAAAATGTGACATCAACGCTGACAAAATATTTCTTGTTTATGGGGTCATAACAACGATATCCCTTCTGAGTCCGAGAGTAACCTACAAAGACACTTGACAGCTCTATGAGAGAGTTTATCAAGTCCAGGAGATAGGAGATGAACAAAAGCTACAGTACCAAAGACACGAGGAGTGAGGATAATTCCTTATCAGAGAAAATGACAGAAAGAGGAATTTTCTCACCAAGGACAGATGATGGCATTCGATTGACCAGTTAGCAGGCTGTAAGGACAACATCCCTCCAGAAAGTGATAGGAGCACAACTCTGAATAAGAAGGGTTCGAGTGATGTCAAGAAGGTGACGGTGCTTTCTTTCAGCCACGCCATTCTGTTGGGATGTGTAAGTACAGGTGGTTTAGTGGATAATACCCTTAGAAGAAAGAAACTGTGAGAGAGAACATGTGCGGAATTCCAATGCATTATCTGTACGAACATATTTGACAGTAGAAGAGAAAACATTCTGCACTTCATTAATCAAATTTTTAATAACATTCCCTGCTTTAGATTTATTCTTTAAAAGAAAGATCCAAGATACACGAGAAAAGTCATCCACCACAACTAGATAAAACCTGTGTCCCTGATGATCAGGTACACGACTCAAACCCCAAATATCAATGTGAAACAACTCAAACGGGGAACTACTGCTCTGACTCTGACGACTAGGAAAGCTAGACCGGTGATGCTTTCCCAACTGACACGCTTCACAGCGAAATGACGAACTAGGAGAGATCTGAGGCAAGAGATGTCGCATCTTCTGGAGCGGAAGATGGCCAAAGCGAAGATGCCAGATGTATGGAGAGACTGATCCGACTGAATGTGAAGAGACGCCAGCATAAGAGGTCCGGACCAGACAATAGAGACCATCCTGCTAAGAGCCACAACCAATCACCCTGCCCGTTAGTATGTCCTGAAAATTAAGAGATGAGGTGTCAAATATAGCACGACAGTGCAAATCCTTCGTAATCTGACTAATAGATAACAAATTCATGGAGAACTCAGGAGTATGCAGAACATTCTGTAAGATGCATAAAAGGTGATAAGGAAACCTCCCCCTGTCCAATGATGGGGGAATGAGTACCGTCTGCTATCAGCACTGAGCGGCCATGTGGAATGTCCCTGTAGGACTCAAGTCTCTCTCTGTCACGGCAGAGATGATGGGTTGCACTAGAATCTATAATCCAATCAGAGAGATCATGACAAGATGTAAAGGCAGTGACACTACCTGAGGTACTGGCAGTTGCAGACGAACTAGCAGAGGCTGTAGCAACAATATCTGAAGGTCCACCTGGAGAATCAGTTTATGATTGAGGCATAATATCACGCAGACGTGCCACAAGCTCTTCGAATCGGTTATCTGTAGTGGATGCTGACTGAGGCGTGATATGCTTGGCTACACACGCTGATGCTGGGAACCCATGCTTAGAGTAGCATGTATCCTCCGAGTGGCCTGTGCGGTGGCAGAATGAACACGGTTGGCGAAAGCGACCTCCTCGTCCACGGGGTCCACGTCCATGACCAGAAGACTGACCACCTCTTCCACACGATATTGCCATCGTCGATGGGGGTGGAGTAGACTTGCTGGAAGAAACTGATATGCGACTGAGCCTCCGATAAACATCCTTCACAGGAGGAATAACTGCATCGGCCTGTATCTGAGAGCGGGCTGCCTCATACTCAGGATCGAGCGCTGCAAGTAGTACTCCCACCATGGTAGCATTTCGAAATGTATTCTGCTGCTCTGGAGTTGCCGTGAGTTGTACAGTTTCTCGAACATCCCTTTCAGGGAAGTGTACAACGAGTGGAGTGGCCGCCCATTCTGCTTCACTGTGAATATATCATGTTGAAGCTGTAACATCTTGGTCTCATTCCGCACTTGGGAATATGTAGCGGCCAGAATATCCCACATTGCCTTCGCAGTGGGCTGATGGAGAACATCATTGGCAATCTCCATCGACAGTGTGCCTGACAGCCAAACCTTGGCATAAGAATCATCAGCCTCCCAAGAGGCATAGATCCCAGTCTTCTCTACCGGCTCATCCTCGGTAAGTATATGCTTCTTACTGTTTGACTTCATGAGGCTCATGAACTGCATCGCCCAGAGCTCATAGTTTGTCCCGTCCATCTTGACTATTGGCGCAAGACCTTTGAAGGTGCCTATGGAGGGCATATCGACTTTGTTTTCTGACATGTCGCCGTAGATGAAGAACTAGGGATTGTAGACCAGAAACAGGTGTCTACAAAGACTTGATCGGATTTGAGTGCATATATAGACGTTATGCACTCAAATCCATGAAGATAGAACGACCGACGAAAGAGGTAGCGTCGGCGTGGAAGGAAGGGGAACCCGACGGTGAGGGTCCCCTACCTTGGGCGCGGATCGGCGGAGGAGAGAGGCGGGGACCGGCGACGAGAGGAGGGGCCCGACGGCAAAGGAGGGGGCCCTGGCGGTGGCGGAAGGAAGTGGAGGAGGGGAGGGGCGACATAAGAGAGGGTGGCGAGTGAGGGGGTCCAGCGGCGGCGGTGGAGAACCCTAGGGTTAGGGTTAGACCCTGTGCTCTGATACCATGTCAGAAAAAGTGAGTAATCTATTATTCCAAGGAACCCTATGCTCTCTTATATAGAGAGAGAGACCCCATGGGTAAAATACATAAGAGTCCATAAACTAAACAGAAATTAAGAAACTGTACATAACATCATAACATAAGTCTCTACAGTGATAGCATGACTACTATTGCAAAGGTAAAGAGTTCAAAGTACAATCAGAAAACTAGAAGACATATCCAAGTTAGACTTAAGTCTATTAGGGATTTGGTGTCTTCTGGAGTGATTATCGTGGAATTTGTTGGTACCAAAGATAACACGGCAGATCCACTTACAAAGGGACTTGATAGATCTTTAGTCCAAAAATCCAGACTTGGGATGGGGCTGAAACCCACTGAGAGTTTACCCGCAGTAGCAACCCAACCTAAATGAGTGGAGATCCCACAAAATAGGTTCAATGGAAAAACAAGCTGTATTGGAAACTGTTTGGCACTCATTATGCAATATTTTGCATGTGAGTCCTATCCCTGAAAAGTCGAGTGCCGGAAAGCTGCAGGAAAAGATTGAGCATTATGCTTTTAATGGATTCAAGCTTTTATAAGCAGGATGTGAGCAGTGCATCCTTGGAGAACGCCACCTATATGAGTATTTCTGTAGGCTGCCAATAAAGGATGAGGGTTTGTCATTAATATATACTCATGAATAGGGAAGGGTGCATGGCCATTAATAGCACAAAAACCAAAAGATTATCACCATAGACTTCACTCTGTTGTTGCCACTCGATATCATTACATCAAATGATTAAAGTTCAAGACTTAGTTCACTTTATTCCTGTGACGGTTAAAGGGGATAACTCATGTAATGGTTCAAATCGGAAGGTATCTTTATTGAAAGCAGCGTGTGGAAACCCGAGATCTTTGGCTCTTTGTGTTTCAACAGTGAATTCGTGGGGGATTGTTGGAATTAACTTTGTTGGGATAATTTGATGCAATTTGATGGTAAATATCAAGTTGTATTAATGTGTCTCAATTCCTGGAATTCAATGTTTCAACCCTGTGGGGTGCTGTTTAGTCCGACATCGTGGAGAGTCAAAACTGACACTTGATTTTTATATGGGAAGTGCTGAGACTAGTCTGAAAATATACTAGAGAAGACTTTGGACCATCACACGCGCCCGCTTGCGTCGGGCCGAGCCGGGTCGGGCACGGGCTCGGGCTAAGGCGGGGGCGCGGTCGGCGTGGCGTGGCGTGAAGATCGGGCCAGTATGTTGTAACCATCCGTTTGAATTGCAAGGGACGTGTCCCTTTATCCTCTCACGATACGTAACCGCCCGAGCGTCTTTAAGTATCTCTAAAAGTCGTGGACGTAGGTAACGAACATACGGCTCTCATTCTCACCGTCTCTTCTCTCCCTCTCACGATCTCGGACTTCGTCTAAGGATGTGAATTTCAAGGACGCTCAAACACGGTGTGCTCCGTCGACAAGCGTGGACCATCAGATCCTGGGAGCGGCACGTCAAGGCCATGTGCACCGATAAAGTGAGAGGCGCTGTCTCTTTAAGATTGTTGATAAAAATGTCGTCAGCATACATACATAAATCTGATTTTTTCTGTAAACCTGCTGGAAATCGGATTTATGTATGTATGTTGATGACGTTTTATCAACACATGCTGGCTAAAGAATATTGGTGTGAATTTAGATTCCACGTGTAAAGAATTTTAAAAGAGTTATTGAGATGAGCAACGCTGGGCTTTGCTTGACTTGTCAAGAAAATGAGAACAACGACTATACTTGTAGGTTGAAACAGATTTATTGTATCATTGACTATATCAACTACATAAACAAATTCCAAAAGGAAAAAAACAATGATATATTTTTTTCAAGATCAGAAGATTTGTCTCCAAGTTCACCACCCCCATGAACACATCCTTATCTCCGTTGTGGAAGTAATCCTCCGATTGTCATTATTTCCAAGTATAACTCACTTGTGTATACTGCATTCTGATCTGAATGCAAACTACAGTGGTTAAGTGTGAACAACTTAAGCTAAAACTTGTGGACCGCAAATTTACATGTGTATTTTATTGATTATGAAATTGTGTATATAGTAATCTATTAGTTATGTGTACTATCGTGGGGCATTTCTTTTGACAACTTATTCCTTAAAGTTATTTGTTCAGATTGTAATAAACTATTGTATTGATGAATGCTATTTTTTATTTCCAAATAACGAATTGCTTGTGATCAATATTACCTCGGTTTGGCCAATCTTGACGTATATAGAAAGGAATATTCTGGCAATATCGAGATGACATAAGTGAACTTGCTCCATGTCATCTTGATTTATGTGTAATTGTACAATTATTATATGTTTATGGGGATTATGGGCTACTTCCTTTTTCAAAAAATTATGGGTTACTTCCAACCAAATAAGTTAATGCTGTCTTTGAAATTGCTATGTATAAAATATGCGCCCATAATACTGGAGTTGAGGTGATAGTAATAAATAAATATTCATGTTTTATTTCAGATTAAAGGCGAGCCTAACATTTCCTACATATGTTCTCGCTACTATCGAGCACCTGAACTCATATTTGGGGCGACAGAGTACACAACTGCAATCGATATGTGGTCAGCAGGATGTGTTTTGGCAGAATTGCTTCTTGGCCAGGTTCCTTTGCTATTCGAATGACTATTTTTTCAAGGCAATTCTCATGAACACTATTTATTTTCCCTTATTGATTGTAGCCTTTGTTCCCTGGTGAGAGTGGAGTGGATCAGCTTGTGGAGATAATCAAGGTATTTGCCACTAACCCATGCTGCATAAACAAATAAATTTAAATTTAATAGAAATCAATGATACAAAATATTTTTCCATTAGGTGCTTGGTACTCCCACTAGAGAGGAAATTAAGTGCATGAATCCTAATTACACTGAGTTCAAATTTCCTCAGATAAAGGCGCACCCATGGCATAAGGTAAGCGGGTTCCTGTCATGCTTGCTTTAGCAAGCTGTCGTATGTTATCATTATATCAGCTTTCTGTTAAGTTTGACCAATGCAATTAAATATGAAAAGTTCTTTTGTAGTTATTTCACAAACGCATGCCGCCGGAAGCTGTAGACCTAGTGTCAAGACTTCTCCAATACTCACCAAATCTTCGATGCACTGCTGTAAGAGTTTATATTTATCTGTGATTTGAAATAAATCTTCCTTCAAAACTGCAACTTGATGCAATCTAGATTTGTGTACGTAGGAAATTGGAATAGATATTACTTCATATGGGTGGGTGGGATCTCTTTTTATGGCCATATTCAAAGTTATTAAGGATAATTCTTAAGTGAGCGTAATTGCCTAACAAGGAAAAATACATAATAGAAAAACTCCTAGAAAAAATACATAATAGTAAAATCTAAAAAGTTGAAACGCTAACTTATATTGATAACACTTAGCAGGTTGGAGCATGTGTGTCTAGAGAGGGGGGGGGGGGGGGAATTTTCCAATGAGATCTGAGCTCATTAGGAAATTGATGAGCATGCTATCTCATCCATCAATTTTACATCTGATAGAGATCAAACCACCTTTAACACCATTTATGATTTTGGATTAAATGCTTTCTGGAAAACATGAATTGGTTAAAGGTCCAATTGAAATGCATTGTCATAATCAAGCTGCAATAAGATTGATCAATAGTGAGATTAATAGTTCTAAAGGAAAGCGCATTGAAATCCAATATCATTGTATACAAGATATAGTGACGAAATAAGAAATAACGATAACGTATATATCTACAAGTGATATGTTAGTTGATTCCCTAAACATGGGAATAGTAGCTAGAGCTACATTAAACATGCTGGTTTAATGGGACTTAGGAATGCATGAGTCAAGGAAGAGATTTTCATGAATAATGAACCTCACTGTAGACATCTCTATGAACTACACAAATAATGGGAGAGTAAAAGCTTTGACCGTTGCAGTCAAGTAGGAGACGTGGAATGGCCTCCGTGATTGCGTGGTCACACAATCACATTCAACGGTTATGGTGAAGTCGGGTCTCATGGACAAGGTTAAGGAAAGCGGTAGGTGTATGCGTTCAGACAAGTCACCGAATATTGAATTAGCAGTATGTGGGGACATATGCGGGGTATACGTGGTTCTGTACGATTTTCTAATTTTTAATTTAAAAAATATATATCTAAATAATATTACTACTTAATTTATATATCAAAATGGAGTTGAAGAATAGCTAAGAAAAAATGGTTCATGTTGGAAGGTTGAGTAGATGCCATTAATTGCATAATATTTAATCACAAAAAACATTTAGCCATAAAAACTTTACATATTAGGTGATTCATAATAACAAAACTTCAATACACATACATGCATATTTGCAATACATGAATAAAACATCAATAGACATATATAAAAATGTTAGACGATACATTGTGTACACTCATGAAAACAATACACGAGCAAAACATAAAAATTGCATATATATATATATAATGGCATAATGCATCACAATTGTATACAAATGCATTGCATATTCTTACAACTAAATGAAGGAAGAGGAAAAGCTACAGAGGCAAGTACCTGGATGAGAGAATTGGAGTGTTGAAGCTGTCGGAGACTGAGCTATCAAGCTGTTGGCGCAATATACGAGGCATATGTAGGGTATCAGGGGCATATGTAGGGCATATGCTCTTAGGACGCATAATGCACCGATTCATATAATCAGTTCAGTATGCATGTCGTGCGGTCATATGCGGTCAATATGCGGCCCGTGCGGATGATTTCCTGAACATTGTTCACATGAGACCATAATCGTCGAGCATGGGGGGAAGACGATGCGAAGTTGTTCATGTCCTATAAGTGCCTCCTTCGGGAGGGAATGAATCGCTCAACTCCGATCTGTATTCACCAATCGGGGGCCCACTACCACCCCAAATCCCTAATCATCTTCTTCTGTCCATCTCTCATTCTCTCTGAGAAGGGCATCACTGACGTACCTCGATCCAAGACATATTGATATCACTGCTTATGTCGATGTAGATTATGCAAGTTCACCTAAGGATCGATTGTCTACTACTGACTATGACATGTGTGTTGGTGACAATCTTGTTACATAGCGCAACAGGAAGCAAACAATGGTTTATAGATCAAGTGTAGAAACAGAATACATGACGATGGCCTAAGCAACTTGTGAGATTACATGACTTCTCCTTTTTCTACAGGAACTTGGTCTTCATACTACTACCCCAGTCCCTTTAAATTGCGATAACAAGTGTACTACATACATTGCCACCAACCTAATTTTTTATAAATGGACTAAGCATATTGAAGTTGATTGTCACTTCATTCGTGATGTTGTACAGAAGAAGAATTATTACCCATATCTCCATCGATTTTCAACTTGTAAATATATTCATGAAGGCACTACTGAAGAAGCGCCTAACTTGGATGATTTTCAAGCTGGGCGTGATCGATAGATATGCTCCAACTTGAGGAGTGTTAGATTTATTGGGGTATTTCTATTTATTCTTATTTCAATCTTGTAACCCCATCGGGGTATCTTTGTAATTTTCTCCTTTGCTCCCCTAGGGTTTCACGCTATATAAGAAATCATAAACCCCATTAAATAAGACAAGTCATTCATTCTCAATGGTGGTATAGTCTGGAGACATAGATTGAGAGAAACATGTACAATGTACCACTATGGGACCATTGCTTTGATACTGTGGAAAGTCATGAAATGAAAAATTATATTCCTCGTAGCCCTAGAGCTCTCTTATATAGGAGAAAAGCTCTAGGGAGAAGTTAGATAAAGAAGACAGGAGAAATAGAAAAATATAAATAAAGACAAAGAAATATAATTATCTCAACACTCCCCCTCAAGCTGGAGCATGTATATCTATCATGCTCAGCTTGGAACAACACCGGTAAAAAGGACCCCTCACAAGAGCTTTGGTAAACATGTCTGCAATCTGATCACATGACGCAACATGGGAGGTGGAAATAAGCCCCTTTTGGATCAAATGACGGGTATAATGACAATCTACTTTGATGTGCTTTGTTCTCTCATGGAAGGCTGGATTATTTGCTATGAACAGAGCTGCTTGATTATCACATTTGAGGTGCATCGAAAGAGGTACCTCAATAGCTAGGTCAGTTAGGACGGACTTGACCCATATCATTTCCGTGCTCCCTTGGGCCATAGCCCTATATTTTGATCAGCGCTGGATCGAGCAACAACCGTTTGTTTCTTACTCTTCTATGGAACCAGTGAACTACCAACGAACACAGTGAAGCCTGAAGTGGACTTCCTATCTTTAGGACACCCAATATAATTCGTATTTGCACATCCAGTGACTGATAGAGACGTATCTCTTCTGAAAAGAAAATCTGCACTTGGAGAAGATTTTAGACATTTCAAGATCATGCAAATTGCATCCATATGAACCTGTCTAGGTTGCTCCATAAACCGGCAGATTCTGCTCACAACAAATGATATGTCAGGCATGGTAATAGTAGAATATAACAACTTCCCTACAAGCTATGTACCGTCTCGTATCCACCTCCTCAAAGTCATCATCATAGAGTCTGGCATTAGGATCCATTGGTGTAGTGGCAGGTCTGCATCCTGTCATGCTTGTCTCAGCCAGAAGGTCAGTAACATACTTCCTTTGCATCATAACCATACCTTGATGATCGCATGCAAACTCCAAGCCAAGAAAGTAACGTATCTTGCCAAGGTCCTTGCTCACAAACTGTCATCCAAGGAAATCCTTAGCTGCCTGAATACCCTATTCATCATTGTCAGTAACAATGATATCATCAACATAAATCAGAACAACAACAATACCTCTCTGAGTTCTCTTAACAATTAGAGAAGGACCTGCATTGGATCTGACAAAGCCATTTTGTTCAATCAACTCTGATAGGACTCTGCTTAAGGCCATATATGGCCTTGTGAAGTCGGTACACCATACTGGGCTCCCCCTCAACAGCAAACCCTGGTGGCTGCTGCATGTAAACTTCTTCCTGCAGATCTACATACAAGAATGCATTCTTGACATGCAACTGGAAAAGCGGCCAGTCACATACCACAACAACTGCAATAAGAATCTGCAACGTGGAGTAACGCGCAACGGGAGAAAAAGTATCTTGATAATCTATCCCATAGGTTTGGGAGAACCCACGAGCAACCGGTCTAGCCTTATATCTGTCCACAGTCTCATTAGCTTGATGTTTTACAATAAACACACACTTGCTACCAACTACAAATGCACCCGGAGGAGCCTTTACAAACTCCATGTACCACGAGATTGTAAAGCTGCCATCTCCTCTTCCATGGCCAGACGCCACGGACTCCTCTACAATGCCTCCTGACAGGACCGTGGTACCTCCACGGCAGACAATCCCACAACAAACCTCTGAAAATCCTCGAACAAACGCTCCAAGGATACATGAGAAACTGGAGCATTCATAGTACATGCCCGCCTCTGCCTCCGTAGAGCAATAGGTACGTCTAGATCTTCAATACTCGCATAAAGTGTATCATCCAAGACATCCGGCACCTCAAGCTGCACATGCAAATCACCAGTGCTATTAGAAGAACTCATAAGCTCAAAACATACCTTGGGCGTGCTGGATGATGGAGGTGGAACATGAGCACGAGGTCAACGCTGATAAACCTGTGGAAAGAAAGTAGGTTGTTGCGGAGGCAGCGGTAGTGGAGGAGGTGGTGGTGTGGTGACAATGATGATGTAGTGAACGGAGGTAGAGGCATATAGACCTCACCATCTTCTAAAGAAATGATCTTATCACCTGTAGGAGAAAAATACGTAATGGACTCAAAGGTGACATCATCACAACATAGTACTTTCGTCGAACAGGGTCAAAGCAACGGTATCTCGTTTTGGTCTTGGAATACCCAACAAATACACATTCGACTGCTCTGGGAGAGAGCTTCTCAGTACCAGGAGACATCTGATGAAAAAAAGCCACGGAACCGAAAACACGAGGCGTAAGGAGAAAAGATCCGTCTTGATAAACGCAATCAAGAATGGGGTCTTCTCCCCCAGAACAGAAGAGGGCATACGATTTACCAAGTAACAAGCAGTTAGAATCGCATCCCCCCATTACGAATGAGAAGCACTGCTCTGAATCAAAAGAGTCATGTTAACATCCAAAAGATGACGGTGTTTTCGTTTAGCCACCCCATTTTGTTGGGAAGTATACACACAAGATGTTTGATGTACAATACCAAGGGACTTATGGAATTGGGAAACCTGAGTATTGCAGAATTCAAGAGCATTATCTGAATGTATAAACTTGACTTTTGCAGAAAAAAATGTTCCTTATTTCATTAATAAAAAATTGAATGACAGGACTAGCATCAGACTTGTTCTTAAGAGAAAAACACAAGACAATCTTGAAAATTCATCAATTGCAACAAGATAAAACATGTGTCCCTGATGATCCAGGACACGACTTGGACCTCAAATATTAAAATGAATTAATTCAAACAGACTATGACTACTTTGACCCTGACGACTCTGGTAAGTGGACCGATGATGCTTCCCAAGCTGGCAGGCCTTGCATTAAAAGGTAGAGCGAGGAGAAATATGTGGAAGAACGTGACAACTTTTGCAGAGGAAGATGACCGAGTCGAAGATGCCATATGTAGGGAGATTCAAACCCAGTGCAAAGAGAAGAGACGCTGGCATATGAGGATTGCACCAGTCTGTAGAGACCCCCTTACTCACGGACAGAACCAATCACCCTGCCCGTGAGAATGTCTTGAAACACAATAACAGATGGATCAAATATGAAACGACAATGTAAATCCTTAGTGATTTGACTAATTGATAGTAAATTCATAGAAAAATCAAGAGTATAAAGAACATTTTGAAGTTGCATTGCATGAGTCAACTGCACTTCCCCTAACCAGTGATGGGAGAGTGTGTCCCATCTGCTATCACAACAGATCGTCCAGGCTGAGTAGGACGGAATTCACTAAACTGACCTCTGCCACCACAGAGATGATGAGATGCTCCTGAATCCATGATCCATTCTGCAAATCTGCCATGTAACAACTAGTAAAGGCATATGTTGTACATGATGTGGATGTTGATGCTGAAGCAGGTACATCTGAGGATCCTGAATGAGAGCTGGTTGACCCAGGAGTAGGCATGATCTTCCTGAGTGGTGCCACAAGTTCGTCGAATCTCTGATCAGCAACCGGTGATGGGCTCCTGACCTGTTGGGTCTGTTCTGTAACCCGAGCTAAAGCAAGAAATTCATGCTTAGAATAGCAGGTTTCCTCGGAATGGCATGGTCTGTGGCAATAGATGCACGACTGACAGGTTCGACCACCCACTCCTCTACCACGACTAGGGCCCCCTACTACGGTATGGTGTAGGGCTTCCTCTACCACGAGATGCAGCCATAGCTGAAGATGTTTAGGACTGTAAGGTGCCGCCGGAGGATATAGATAGTCTACTCAATCTGCGATATGACTCCTCCATTGGAGGTATGGTAGCATCAGTAAGAATCCGTACTCGAGCAGCGTCGTACTCAGGATCAAGAGCTGCTAGAAAGACCCTAGTCATCGTAGAGTCTCTGTATACCTTGAGCTACTCTGGCGTAGCATTCAAGGGAATGTAACCATGTAGCTTCTCAAACATACTCCTCAAAGATGTGTGGAGCGTATGAAGGGGGCGACCATTCTGCTTCGACGAAGATATCGTGCTGGAGTTACAGTATTTTCGACTCATTCCCACATTGCCTTTGCAATAGGTTGACTCAGAATATCATTTGCTATCTCTGGTGACATAGTCCCAGATAGCCACACATGTCCATAAGCATCTTCTGCTTCCCATGAGGCATTTATCCCAGTTTTGTCATTTGGTTTCTCCACTGCGAGGACGTGTTTCTTGTCGTTGCATTACATCAAACTCATGAACTGCATTGCCCACAACTCATAATTTGTCCCATCCATCTTGACTATGGATGTTGGACCTTTGAAGGTACCCATGGATGGAACGTCAGCCTTGTTGTCAGACATAATGACAACTATCTCCAAGACTGGGTTATCAACAAGAAGAACTTGCGCCTACACTGACATACAGGAAGATAGTTGTGGTGTAGACTCATACCACAACCTCTTCCATTCTTTGGGGACACTTTTGGGTAACTAGGATGTTTTAGATAATCACGTCACATAATAGAAATCCAAGAACGAAACCGCAGTGGCACTAGGCACAACGCGGGATGGCATGGTAAGTCGTACGACACAGAAGGGCCGCACAACACGAGAAGCATGGCTGGGCGGCTAGGCGGCAAGGCAGCACAGCGCGGGAGGTGCGTCCGGGTGTCGGGGTCACATGCCGCGGCTAGGCCGCACGGAGCAAGAAGTGCAGTTGGGCGGCAGTGTGGCCGCAAGGCTCGGATGCGCGGTTGCACCGGTGGACCTTAGGGATGCAAACGGTCGGATACAGATACGAATATAGGTATTACCGTATCCTTATCCATTTTTGAATACGGATGCGGATACGGATATTGACGGATATTAAAACTATCTTACCATATCCTTAAAAAACAGATACGGATTTAAAACGGATACTGATCGCATATGCGTAATGTTAGAAATACTCTATAGAAACAACTTAAATATATACAAATTGGATGGAAAACACATGATATAAATTTATTAAATGTGTTTGTATCATAAAAATTATACAAATATGGTAAAAGAAGGTATAGAATTATGCTATATATGATTATAAATAAATCCATGACTATATTTATATACAAAAATGGATATGCGAATACGAATACGAATATTTTCGGTTATCAAATCGATATCCATATCTGTATCTATTTTAAAAAGGATACGAATACGGATGTCAAAATCTGTATAAAACGGATGCGGTGACGGATCGGATACATATATATCCGTAACCGTTTGCATCCTACCGATGGCCGCACGACACAGGAGGCACAGCTGCGCGCTAGGCTTTTGATGGGGGCGGAGCGTTAGGGCACAGGCTCCGATCTAAGATCATCTCTCTATGTGAAAAGTCGTGAAATGAAAAGTTGTATTCCTCGTAGCACTAGAGCTCTCTTATATAGGGGAAAATCTCTAGGGAGAAATTACATAAAGAAGATCGGAGAAATAGAAAAATATAAATAAAGACAGAGAGATATAATTATCTCAACAGATACCATGTGGAAAATACGAAGGTTCTTTTATTACATATGAGAGGATTAATTATCAATATATAAGGCAAGGTCTAAATCAAAATGGAAAATTCTTACATGAATAGGGACCATTTAACAAGAAACAAATAATAGGAATAATCATAAAGCGAGGGACACTTATTCATAGTGATAAACTCTGCAATGTACTTATGCTACGAAGGTTTCTTTTATGATTTCCGTGCATGAATTAATTTGCTATCTTTGTGTAATGATGTTATCCGCATTCACTTAACGAGCAGTTTTGCCCACCTTTGTCCACCGCATGCCCCTAAATGAACCATTGTACCATAGGGGGATTTTTATTCTTTTTGCTTGGGCGTGTTACATTGTAAACAATGAATATTTTGAAGGAAATCAAGAATGTTAATGAGGAAAAACATGCACAAAAACAAAAACACAAGGATATACAGGGTTCGACACGTTGCCTATTCCACTGCTCAAACAAGTCCTGTGGAATTCATGAAAATTGTATGGAGAATACATTGAATGGAGGTTGTCATGGGCATTCTTTAATGCCGTGGTGTTAGGAATACTTGTTCACATGAAAATAGTTGGTTCTTTTCTTCTTGCACTGAACGTTGTGTACTCTTCTCAGAGAGGAGTTGCCTAAAGGTTGAGTTCATCGAGCCTAATGAACTCGTTAACACAAATAAGGCGAGAGCTTTCCTCCAATAAAGGTCGACGAGCGAGCAATTACTTCCATTCTTCCTGCAAAATCCGATATGGGACAAACCCAAGGTGCCCTGGACCGGTGCAGAAGTCCACTATTGTTAGGTCTATCTATCACTGCTGCCTTTTCTAATTATCCTAAGCTCGGAGAGGCTAGATATACCCCTTATATATTAAGAAAGCGCTGGAGCTGGATTGATGATGTTGATACTGTTTTAATCAGGCTTCACAGTAGAAACCTAACAGATTTAACAAGTTAAATTTTAGTGATGTATCGGATTTTTTTCAAATCAATGCCTGTACTATCTATGGTCTATGTAAAGTGCAAGTGGCTCGCTATTTTAACGTTGCCAATTCCAATTGTAGTATTGTGGTCATATGCTGTCATTATACTTCATTCATGTTCCTATGCATTACTATTCTGACCCAGTGGTAAAATGGAGATCAGACAAAAAATTATACTATGCTGATTCATTCATGTTCCTATGCTGACCCAGTTGTAAAATGGAGATCAGACAATTTTATATGGCCTTACTATAAAACTGAATGCATATTCCACCTAGTTCTGTTCACCATTCAATGTATATTTATGAATTGTTAATTACTTATTTATATTGCCAGTTAGAGGCCTGCATACATCCATTCTTTGATGAACTTCGTGACCCAAATACACATCTCCCTAATGGCCGCCCGTTGCCTCCTTTATTTAACTTCAAATCTCAAGGTATACTCTCCATTCTATACCATTTACATGAATATAAAACAAATTGCCTTTTTGATTTGTGTATGTTACTTTGTGAAACTAACATTTGAATTCAGAGCTGAAGGGGGCGTCCCTGGAGCTTCTGGTTAAGTTGATACCTGAGCATGCGAGGAAGCAATGCAGCTTTCTTGGTTTCTAAGATGGTGTACGGCATCAGATGAAGGTATATAAGTTGCATTCCGATGTACTCTTTCTCCAGTATGTGAAGAGATCTCCACCCCTTAACGCTGTTCCTTGGTTCCGTCCTGGTTATGAACTCAGCACAATATCGTTGCTGTTTTCAGGACTAATCATTAATGATGTTTGTAAATGCAACAGTGTCAGAATCTTTATAATATTAATAGACATAACTCCTTTTATCATTTTTAAAGTTTGACTTCTATTTTTTCTTCTGCACTTCATTTCCATAGTTCCTTATGTAATTATTTCTATATAGTGTAAATTGGAGATCCAATCTGAAACATCGGATTTGGCCAATATCTAGATGATAACCTGCAATCAAGTATTTAAGTTTTGACTGAGAAGATAAGGACACGATCTGGTACTTAAATTATCATGGACCAAGATAGAAAAGAGTAGTCAAGGTTCATTTTTGATGTTTGCGAAGTTGCCACCATGTTCTTTTTTTCCCTATACTTCCCTGCTCTTCATCAATGGTACGGCCGATGTAATTGAGGTTATTGCCGAGTTCATTTCCTTGTGATGTAGTTTTGCCTACTTTTCACCTCCTGGACATGATGTAACGTCTAATTGTCCTTCCAATTCCAACCAAGTATCAACGGGTCTTTGATACAATATAAAATCTAATTGTGCTTCCAAATTAGCATGTTTGATTGTAACCTAGTTTTTCTTATTTGTCAGTCAACATCTAATTTCTGATCCAGATCAAAGGTGTCTTAGTGCCATACTTTGGGCATCCAATTTATATATAAAGCATCATGAATTTCCAGTTTCTTCATGCTTATATACTCCATGTATTTTGATCATCAATATATATGCCATGGCAGAAATAAGCGATATTGAAAGATCACGTGGAATTGGATATTCTGTAATATCTGCTTAAATCTTCTTATCTGGTTTGGATTTTTCATTAGATATTACAAAGCTCAATGCTGAGAATAGTCTGTACTATAATACATATTGTTTTGATATTTTACGTCGTTATACAACAACAACAACAACAACAACAACAAAGCCTTTTCCAACTTTAAGTAGAGTCGGCTACATGGATTTTTTGCTTCCATTCAGATTTATCTTGGGTCATTCTCGAGCTTAGATCCAAAAAATTAAGATTCCTTCGTATAGTCTCATTCCAACACTTCTTGGGTCTTCCACTCCCACAACATTCCAAAACTCGCATCTCCTCACCAGTGCATCAGTTGAACACCTTTGCCAATGGCCAAAACTACCTTAAGCGATTTTCTCGCATCTTATCCTCGATCAGAGCTACACCAACTTTCATTCTGATGGCATCATTCCGAATCTGATCTTTACGTGTGTCCACACATCCACCTTAGCATTTTCATTTTTGCTACTACTATTTTCTGCACATGTCTATGATTCACATGCCAACATTCAGATCCATAGAGCATAGCAAGTCTCACAGCTGCTTTGTAAAACTTTCCTTTGATTTTTAAAGGAATTTTCTTATCGCAGAGAACAGTAAAGGCTCATCTCTACTTTAGCCAACCTGCATTTATTCTATTCAATTTCTCCATCATGTTGCAAAATAGATCCCAAGTATCTAAAAGAATCTCTCTTCTGAATGTTATCATCATCAATCTTAAACATCGATTCCTTCACCATTGCTTCCGTCAAAAGTACACTCCATATATCCAGTCTTAGCCCCCACTTATATGAAATCATTTAGTCTCCAATGCATGTCTCCAAGCCTCAAGTTTCTCATTTACTCCATCTCTAGTCTCATCAATCAACACAATGTCATCAGCGAATAATATACACCAAGGTATCTCATCCTGAATATGACTTTCAACTCGTCCATATCTAAGTAAAAAGGAATGGAGTCAAAGGAATGTATCTCTGATCTCCAATTTTGCATTGTTAAATTTGCTTAAAAATAGGTGTACTTTCTAATGTCTTTTCAACAAACTATATTCTGGCAAGATTGTAATGGATCTGCAAGATACATCTTCTGTTGGTTTACCCATTGTTACTACTCGTCATTATTGAATATTTGCCTAATCCTCAAAGAATCCAAATGTCCTTGTCCATTTTTAGATGATTTATGTTATATGCAAACAAATATAAGCGTGTACGATAAAAATGTAATAATGAAACTTATAACAATGCACATTTTACTGTGTGGAATTTCAAATTTTTGATTAAAAAATATTAGAACTTGATTTTCTAGGAAGTTTTGGTAATTTTATATGAAATCATTTAGTCTCCAATGCATGTCTCCAAGCCTCAAGTTTCTCATTTACTCCATCTCTAGTCTCATCAATCAACACAATGTCATCAGCGAATAATATACACCAAGGTATCTCATCCTGAATATGACTTTCAACTCGTCCATATCTAAGTAAAAAGGAATGGAGTCAAAGGAATGTATCTCTGATCTCCAATTTTGCATTGTTAAATTTGCTTAAAAATAGGTGTACTTTCTAATGTCTTTTCAACAAACTATATTCTGGCAAGATTGTAATGGATCTGCAAGATACATCTTCTGTTGGTTTACCCATTGTTACTACTCGTCATTATTGAATATTTGCCTAATCCTCAAAGAATCCAAATGTCCTTGTCCATTTTTAGATGATTTATGTTATATGCAAACAAATATAAGCGTGTACGATAAAAATGTAATAATGAAACTTATAACAATGCACATTTTACTGTGTGGAATTTCAAATTTTTGATTAAAAAATATTAGAACTTGATTTTCTAGGAAGTTTTGGTAATTTTATTGTGAAATTCCTTTGTTTTGGTATTTTCGGAATATGAGTGTGAAACTTGCTTGCCTATGGATTAAGCAACCGTTTGAAATTTTAACCTATTTGAGAATCTCCGGATCTATGCTTGTTTTTAACTCTCCAAAGCATTCCGCTGCTTGCTAAGCTTTTTCCTTATTTGAACCTTGACATCCAATAAGGTTATGCCATTCTCTCGCGGTAACAACAATACACTTGTTTTCCTGGCCCCTCTGTTGTCTGTTCTGGCAGCAGATGCCTTGGCAACTATGACTGGACTCACATAAGGAGGTTTTATCAGGGGCTACACGAGAGATGGTCTCTCCATCTCGGTATTGCAGTATGTTGATGGTACCATTTTTTTCATCGAAGGTGGTGAAGAGGAATGTAAGGCAATCAAGGCAGCCCTACATATATTTGGTGATCTATCAGGTCTAAAGGTCAATGGTGCAAAGTCGGCTTTGGCTTCTTAATTTGTCTCTAGAGCTGGTGCCTTTGCAGAAGAGGATGCCTTTAACATACCTTGGTTTGCCTCCGCTATGTGGGAGATTAAGACATGTGGATTGGTTGCCTCTAATTGAGAAGATGGAGAAGAAATTGGCAGACTGAAGGCTTCTTGCTTGTCCAGGGGAGGGAATTTGGTCTTGGTGAAGGTTGTTTTGTCTGTTATTCTTGTTTTCTTTCTCTCAATACGAGTGGTACCTGTGGGCATACGTAGAAGGTTGGAGGTGCTAATGCGTTGCTTCTTTTTGTCATCGTCTAGAGACGGAAAGGGTCTAGTGTTAGTTGATTGGGGTGTTGTGACGAGTCCCACAAGGGTTGGAGATCTTGGGATTTTGAGCATGGAAGATATGAACAAGGTCTTGCTTTCGAAGTGGATTATGAGGATTTGGGCGAGGACAATGATTTGCTTTCCAGGTAGATCCGTGGCATTTATTATGTCTCATCTAGATTTTGGGCTAGGGCAGATGTGGTGGCGTCGCCATCTAATTTCTGGAGGGGAGTTTGTTTGATCCTACCATAGATGATCTCCTCTCTTCGACTTGTTTTTGGGAGATAGTAGAAGTTTTTCTTTCTGGAAGGATGATTGAATGGAGGAAGGGGGTTTGTGTGACCTTTAACCAAGGCTTTTTGCTTTGGCCGCAAGCAAGGGGGCAAAGGTAGCTAATGTTTGGGACGGAGGGTCATAGGTGCTTACTTTCATGGCGAAGTTATCATAGCAGAGATTGGATGATTATCTAGCACTATCAGTTATGCTGGGGAGAGCAGAGGAGCCATCGGAAGGGAGAGATTCATGGTGTTGGCGCGATGGAGTTTTCTCCGTTAAAAAGGCCTATGAGGTGTTCTCAGGTCATGGTGTGGCATGCGAAGATGACTTTTCGAGAGACTGCTAGGTTTCGGGGATGAAAAATCCCTATGAGGATTAAGGTTTTCATGTGGTTGATGAGAAGAGATCGACTCGTGACGGCTGTTAGAAGAGTGAGGATTTTCCCTGGGGTTGTGACAAAATTTGCGGGAGATTTGGTCAAGAGAGCGAGGTTTAGAACACATACTCTTTAGATGCTCGGACCCAAAGGAGGTCTGGTCAGCTGCCGGGATCCCTGGTATTCAGTGGGATCGGATGGCCTCATTTTGGTCTTCTTTTGGTAGTAATTGGCGTGGCTCTGTTGAAGGCAAGAGCAGGGTGTGTGCCTATTTGTGGGCCATATGATTGGCTACAAATAGTTTTGTGTTCAAACGGGAGAGATTCTACTATAAAAGTGTAACTGAACATGCCAAAGCTTGATTAGTGTTGGCTCTTGTAATGTGTTTTTAGTGATTGATTAAATTTTTTGGATGGGCCTCTTCTGGAGGCTTATCTCATCATCTCTCAAAAAAATCTCTCGCATTAAAAACAGTACATCTGTTTTCTTCTATAAATGTAGTGATATGGTTGTATACAATTTATGAACTATACTCTCATAATCAAGAAATTCATTTAATCAGTAAAATCATCTACTTCCATTGCATCTTTTGCTACCTATTTATACTCTCACAAATAGCCAGTCTTGCTATATTTATGTACATATATCACGTGCGGGATCAAAGCTCCGTGTGCAATGTACTGTAACTTTCCGTCGGGTTCCCCGCTTGCGACCTGCTGCACTTCGAGCTGTCAGAGCAGAGGCAGTCTGCAGCGGGATGCACAAAACCATAGTTGAAACCCATGGCACAGTTGCAGAAGATCTTGGCCTTTCCATTTTCACTCTGCAGGTTGATGTTGTTGATGTTGTTCAGGACAATGCTGCTGCATGGAACCATGCCGCTGCATTTGAAGTTGAATGCTCTCGGAGTCTTCGACGTCCCCTTGATGTTTCTGTATACTACTTGGCTTATCTTCACTGCTGATGTCTGAAAAGTAACAAGGAAACATGGAAAGTTGTTCAGTACATCATTCTGGTTAACTCGCAGTGATCAGTATTGGGTTAAATTATATTTGTTTTGGAGATAAACCCGGTTTCCGCAAGGTTTTGAGGAATTGCAGTAGAACTGATCGATGATTATCTTCTGCACTCTCGTACGGGATGGCTTGAACATGTCCAGATCCACCCTTCACAGAAAGTAGGTTCATCATAGAATTCGGATATATGGGACGTTCCCCATGTAGATTATCTGTCTCCGAGCCGGAAGAAACACTTGATCCCACGTCTTGATCCAGAGTCCGTTGGTCGTGCCTGTCAACGTCGCAATGTCCAGGACGATCGAGCTAACTGTGGCTACTGAGTTGTCCTGACCAAGGCTCCCAATGCTAAAAAACACATAGCAGAGATTGAATCGGGCCCTGCTTGAGAACCAGAAGGCACGATCCTAAGATGCAATGGTAAATTGGTTTTCAGGTTTGTCACCTTATGCCATGTCTCGGCCCGCACTCAATGTTCTTCATTCTTATGTTGGAGCTCGTGTTCACAATCGAGACACAATCATCTCCTGTTCCAATCTGGGTGTCCTGGTGGATTATGTTGGACTGGCTAATGTGGATGCCATCAGTGTTGGGGTTATCCGACGGCGCGTGGACGCGGATGTCATATACCCTGACTGCAGTCGAGCAGGCGATGGTGAAGTGAATCTGCTGGCTGTTTTGGATGTTGAGGTCCTCCTCACCGTAGTGTTCAAATCAATCGTCAGTGCCTGCATGAATCTGTTACCCCTTTTTTTCAGAACTTTGGAAGATGATCAAACTGGTTTCTAGATTTTGCATCTGTGGTTTCTGGAGAAGTTAAAGTACAGGCTTACCGTTGGTGTTGCTCTTCATGGCTGCAAAACAAAGAGAATAAACACAATTAGCCGAAACATATGATCGACGATCGAGTTGTGTATACAAATTAGTCATCGAAGAGAAGAGGACGGGAGTGATCACATTGGTCATGTTGATCTTTCAAGAGGAAGCCCTCCACTTGGTGCCTGAGCCATCTATGGTTCCACCACCTTGGAACCAGGCTCTGTTCTGGTTTGTGACGTACATCCATATCCCCGGCTTCTTCAGATCCCAGTCCTTGGACTCGCCCGATCGTCCCTGCGATCTTTTTCCGAACAGAATAATACATGTGTGTCCCATCAATGCAAGCTACGAAAGAAAGCAGATGTACAAAATATGGCTTATAGATACAACAACAGTAGCTACCTTACCTTGATTCCAACAGAACATGCTAAAATTGTTATAAGATTTGCGATGGGAACTCAAGCCCACCAGACTGATCGAACCAAGTCATGAAGACTTAAGGTTGATTAGTGGAAATGGTCCGATAGACCATGACCCATGTCGACATCCTCAGAGCACTTGATGATTGTGGCGTCGACTTCCCAAGCAGAAAGGTCAAACACGTCCGCAACTTTCTCCATCTCTACTCATGGTAGGACATGGTAAGCTTCTAGGTTTGCATGAGTTTGTTGGTCTATACTAGATTCTCGTATTACTTATAATGCCTGAGAAGAATCAATGCAAACATTTGGCTTATACAATGCTTTTCCCGTCGTCGCCATGCCATCTCATACAATTTGATTCTCAATCTCTGAACATGTCTACCGAGTTGAACAAGTTGCATCAGCTCTGACTTGGACTCAAACTTGATAACTCAAGTCGGAATCAAACTCAGACTCGAAAAGTTTCAGGAGTCACTCATATTCGTGGATATTGAGTTGACCCACGAGCCCCTTAACGAGTCTGTTGTAGGTTGACTTCTGTTGAAGGGAATAAGCGAGATGCATTCCATTAACCCTAGAGCTCTCTTATATAGGAGAAAAGCTCTATGGGTAATTTACATAAATAGGACAATTAGAAAGACTAAATAATATAATTACTCTAACACTCCCCCTCAAGCTGGAGCATATATATCCAACATGCTCAGCTTGGAACAACAAAGATGAAATGGACCCCTAGCAAGGGCCTTGGTGAACATGTCTGCAACCTGCTCTCCTGATGATACATGAGAAGTTGAAATAAGTCCTTTTTGAATTAAGTCCCGTGTATAATGGCAATCCACTTCAATGTGCTTTGTCCTCTCATGGAAGGCTGGATTGAACAAGGCTGCTTGATTATCACATTTCAGATGCATGGGAAGAGGAACATCAATAGTTAAATCAGTCAAAACGGATTTAACCCACATCATCTCAGCACTACCTTGGGCCATTGCCTTATATTCTGACTCTTCACTGGATCGAGCCACGACAGTTTGCTTCTTACTCTTCCAAGCTACTGGTGAGCTGCCAACAAATACAATAAAGCCTGAAGTTGATTTTCTATCATTAGGACACCCAGCATAGTCTGCATCAGCACAACATGTGACGGATATAGAGGTATCTCTTCTAAACAGAAGACCAGTACCCGGAGATGACTTCAGATACCTCAAGATCATAAAAACAGCATTCATGTGAGCCTGCCTGGGTTGCTCCATGAATTGGCTTACCCTACTAACTGCAAAAGCTATATCCGGTCGGGTAATAGTAACATACAAGAGCTTTCCCGCTAGCTCTCTATATCGTCTCTTGTCTACCTCCTCACAGTCATCATCATAAAGTTTGACATTAGGATCCATAGGAGTAGCAGCTGGTCTATACCCTGCCATACCTGTCTCAGATAAAAGATCAGTAGCATACTTCCTTTGTGTCATTACCATGCCTTGCTTGTTTCGCGCAAACTCTAGCCCCAAAAAGTAACGAAGTGGACCCAGATCCTTCATAACGAACTGCTCGCTAAGAAAATCCTTGGCTGCTTGAATGCCCTGCTCATTACTGCTTGTAATAACAATATCATCAACATACACTAAGATGATCACAGTACCTCACTGGTCTCTCTTTACAAAGAGAGTATGATCTGTTGTAAATCTGACGAAGCCCTTTTGTTCAATCAACTCCGAGAGCTTCTGAAACCAGGCCCGTGGACTCTGCTTCAGGCCATATATGGCCTTATGAAGACGGCATACCATAGTTGACTCCCCCTCAGCAGCAAACCCTGGTGGCTGCTGCATATACACTTCTTCTTGCATGTCACCATACAAGAAAGCATTCTTGACATCCAACTGAAATAGGGGCCAGTCACAGACAACAGCCACCGCAATGGAAACCCGTAGGGTAGAGTGTCGTGCTACTAGAGAAAACGTCTCCTAATAGTCCACCCCATATGTTTGGGTGAACCCACGAGCAACCAACCTGGCTTTGTATCTATCAACCGTACCATCAGGACGATGTTTAACTGTAAAGACCCATTTGCTGCCCACAATTGACGCACCTGGTGGAAGTTGCACGACACTCCACGTACCACTCGACTGCAATGCTGTCATCTCCTCCTCCATAGCTAAACGCCACGGACCGCTCTGTAGGGCCTCCTGATATGACCGTGGGATCTCCACAGCCGATAACCCAACAACAAACTGACGAAAGTCTGGAGACAAACGCTCCAACGAAGCCTGAGAGCCAAAGTCCATCCCATATTTGGGATTCATCGTCCGAGCACGCTTCTGCCTTCGATGGGCAATAGGGATGTCTAGATCATCAACTGGAGGAGTAGAATCATCTGTAACCTGTACATCCATCTGTACATGCAAATCACCGTGCCATCAGAAGAACTCAAATGATCAGTACATACCTCGGACGTGATGGATGATGGAGGAGGCACATGAGCAGAGGGTCGACGCTGATAGACCTGAGGATAAAAAACAGTAGGTGGTGGTGGCGGCGGTGGTGGTGGATTGGGCTGTGACGGTGGTGGTGATGTCGGAATAGAGCATGGAACAGATGGAGGAGGAGGCACATAGAAATTGTCTTCTTCCTCTGAGTGAGTGAGTATGTCACCTGTAGGAGAAAAATACATAATGGACTCAAAGGAGGTGACATCTGCACTCACATAGTACCGTCGTCGAACTGGATCAAAATACCGATAACCTTTTTGCGTTTTTGAATAACCCACAAACACACATTTGACCGCTCTGGGAGAGAGCTTGTCAAGACCAGGAGAGAAGCAATGAACAAACGCAACAGACCCAAAAACATGTGGTGTTAGGGAGAAAAGATCTGTTTCGGGAAACGCAGTCAAGAACGGGATCTTCTCCCCTAACACTGACGAATGCATACGATTAACCAGATAGCACGCAGTTAGAACCGCATCCCCCCAATAGGAATGAGGGGCACGGTTCTGAATCAAAAGAGTTCTGGTCATATCCAACAAATGACGATGTTTCCGTTCAGCCACCCCATTCTGTTGGGAGGTATATGGGCAAGACGTCTGATGCACAATCCCATGAGATAAAATAAATTTAGAAAGTTGGGTACTACACAACTCTAGAGCATTGTCAGATCGTATGTACTTCACTTTAGCAGAAAAAAGATTTTTTTATTTCAATGATAAAAGACTGAATAACATGACCAGCATCAGATTTATTTTTAAGAAGAAAGACCCAAGATAGCCTAGAGAAATCATCGACTGCAACAAGATAAAACCTGTGCCCTTGAAGATCAGGGACATGACTGGGTCCCCAAATATCAAATAAAGTAACTCAAACAAACCATGACGACTTGGACCTAGACGACTCTGAAACGACAACCGGTGATGTTTCCCAAGCTGGCATGCCTCGCAATGAAAAGTATACCTGGGAGAAATCTGTGGAAGGATATGGACCATCTTTTGCAACGGAAGATGACCAAAGCGGAGATGCCATGTGTAAGGAGAGGCAGATCCAGCACTAACAGAAGAGACACCAGCATAAGGAGACTGCACCAGTCTATAGAGACCCCCTTGCTCACGGCCAGTTCCAATCACTCTGCCCGTTAGGATATCCTGAAACACAAGAGCAGATGGGTCAATATGGCACGGCAATGTAAATCTTTAGTGATTCTTGACTAATCGACAGTAAATTCATTGAAAACTCCGGAGCATAAAGAACATTCTGAAGTCGTATCGCAGGGGTCAACTGCACCTCCCCCTGACCAGTAATGGGGGAGTGAGTCCCATCAGCTATCACCGCAGATCATCCAGTCTTAGTTGCATTAAAAACATCCTATTGCTTTTTATCACCACATAAATGATGAGATGCTCCTGAATCCATGATCCATTCTGATAGATCTGCTCTGTAACAACTAGTAAGAGCATATGTTGTACCTGACATGGAAGCTGATGCCGAACCTGCTATCTCTGAAGATCCGGATGTACTTGCTTGCCCCTGACCTGGCATGATCTCTCTAAGCCGCACCACAAGCTCGTCGAACATCTGATCCGGGACATTGGAAGGAACCACATCCTGCTGAGTCTGCTCCGCCACACGTGCTGTAGTAGTAGGAAATCCATGCTTAGAGTAGCATGTTTCCTCAGTGTGTCCAGTCCTGCGACAGTAAGTGCACGGCTGTCATGGAGGTTTGCTACCTCCTCCTCTGCCACGACCACCTCTACCTCGAAACTGTAGATATCCTCCCCTGCCACGAGACGCTGCCATGGCTGAGGGCGTCTGAGCTCCACCATGAGGTATGGAGAGTCTACTCAGCCTGCGATAAGCCTCTTCCATAGGAGGTATGGTGGCCTCTGTAAGAATCTGCGCTCTGGTGGCATCATACTCCTGATCAAGGGCTGCTAGAAATACTCCTGTCATGATTGAGTCCCTGTATGCCTTTAGCTGTTCTGGTGTGGCTGTCAACGGAATGTACCCGTGTAGCTTCTCAAACATACCCCTCAGAGAGGTGTATAGGGTATGAAGAGGACGGTCGTTCTGCTTCGAGGTGAAAATGTCATGCTGGAGTTGTAAGATCTTGGACTCGTTCTTCGCCGGAGAATAAGTGGCAGCTAAGATGTCCCACATGGCCTTCGCAGTGGGTTGACTCAGAATGTCGTTGGCTATCTCCATGGATACAGTACCCGATAACCATACACGTGCATAGGCATCGTCAGCCTCCCATGAGGCGTTAACCCCAGTCTTCTCAACAGGTTCCTCTTGCGTGAGAATATGCTTCTTGCCATTGCATTGCATAAGACTCATGAACTGCATGGCCCACAGTTCATAGTTCGTGCCGTCCATTTTCACAACGGGTGCTGGACCTTTAAAAGCATCCAGAGACGGAAGATCGACCTTGTTGTCTGACATGATGACAACAATATTCTGCAACTGAGGTTACACGACTAGATCGTGATGTCTACGTGAACATCTATGAAGGTCGTTGTGGACGTAGACTCAAATCACAACGCCCTCCATACCTTGAGTGTTTCTCTGACTAGGGCGTCTACTGTGAGACGATGGAACTACAACCAAGACACACGCACTTGACGCGCATGTAGGGCTTGCGCCGACAGAAGTTGCCGCGCAAAGCAACTGGGTTGCAGAGGATGACGCGCGCGCGCACAGCAAGGACCACGCGCTACTGGGCTGCAGAGCAACTGGGCTGCAGAGGGGCTTCACGCGCGACTGGGCGTTGTGCGCAGGAGAGGCGCCAGAGATCGCGCGCGAGAGGCGCAGGAGAGGGAGGCACAGTGTGCGGTGCTCAGTACGCGCAGGCGGGGCGCCTAATGTTGCGTGATAGCCCGGTGCACAGGGACGATGCCTCCAGCGGGGGTCGCGCGATGGAAGGCACGCGCAGGGATGCCGCCAGGGGGCGCGAGATGCCGAGGCACGCCGCCGCCGCGACCTCGGAAGACGCGTATACGTACACGCAGTGGAAGAGGCGGCGGCGTCGATCGGAGGAGAGAAAGAGGAGAGGCCGACGGGTGGGGTCGGGTAGGGTTAGGGTTTCGAGAACTCCGGTCTAGGACCGTCGCGCTGATACCATGTTGAAGGGAATAAGCGAGATGCATTCCATTAACCCTAGAGCTCTCTTATATAGAAAAGCTCTATGGATAATTTACGTAAACAAGACAATTAGATAATATAATTACTCTAACAACTTCTATACTCGTTTGTGAACTCTCCTTGACAGGTGGAGTTAAACTTATAGAAAACTAAGATCTTAGTAGAGAACTTTATCTCTTTAATCAAAATTCAAGCATGATTTTTTTTAAAAAAAAAATAGGTGCAGTCTACATTAGGGGATCGTTATTATTGTTGATTTCTCAGTGGAAAAGATATCCTTGTATGGTCAGAAATAATTTCTAGTTATTCTTTGATTGCATATAACGCAACAAATAATTTAATATGTATTGTCATATCTTCCGTATTTCAATATATAACATTGAAAATTATTCGTTACTTGATTTTTTAATTTTCAATTATTATCATATTTAGTTCAACATCTTTCTCTACCCAAAGGGTCATCCTGCCGACCTCCATGGGAAGCCATATAAAGGATTATTTTCAACTAGACAGTGTGGTACCATGCCTTCTTTTATCACGTGTGAAATTGCGATATTCCTGAAAGCAAATTACTTAACATCGGCATTATATAACAATAGCTAGCCGCTACTTTTTCTTCTAAGTATTGTTAAATTTAGCCACGACAAATATAAAATTTAACGAATAAGTGAACCTATAAATCATTGCTATAAAAATTTGACAATGAATACAACATTCATTGCCAATTAAAAGAACAAAAGCTAATAATGCAATGAGTAATATTTGTTATTATATATTTAAAATCAAAGATCAGCTGATGCACCAGTTAGGAGATGCGAGTGTTGGGATGTTGAGCCGGCTAAGAGAGGGTGAGGACGGCCCAAGAAGTGTTGGAAAGAGATCATACGAAGGGATCTTAGTTTTGTGGATATAAGCCAGGGATTGGCCCAAGATAGATCTGAATGGAGGCGAAGAATCCATGTAGCCGACCCTACTTAATTGTGGGAAAAGGCTTTGTTGTTGTTGTTGATTAAGCCAATTTTGTTAGATTGGTAGCTCATTCAAACGCATGACATGTATGCACAAAAAAGATTGCTGTGCATATGAAAATGTGCTTTGCCAGTAAAAAAACAGGCTACAAAAATATAGAGTTCACAAATACTTAAAAAAAACTGGATCTCGTGAAATAGTTTAGTAATGTTGTAAAATAAAATAATTTAATTTCATACCAGTTATCCAAATTGTTTAATTCACATAAAATACATGATATACTCTTGCGTCATATCCAGCCTTCATAAACCCTACCTAAACAAACAACATGATCTGCAAGAAAAGTTGTATAATGGATCACATGACGATATATAAGTAGAAGTTCTGCATCTGTGCCCAACCTATGACTATAATACTAACCAATCTAAACTCTGAAAATCAGAATTCTAGTATCCACGAGCAACATACAGAACTTACATTGACGATGTGATTATCCTCACAGGGCTCTTTGAATCTGACTGCTCTGTACCAAATATTATGTCTGCTAGGGGACGAGGAAGACCGGATTCTTGACGCTGCACGATACATTCCACGCATCGACGAAAGCCTGTATAACATTCACGATTAATCCAACAGTCGACCCGCAACGTAGTAACTATCTTCACAATTAATCCAACATCCACGAGAAGATTTCAGAAAACAAAGTTACAATCGCTCGCAACGATTACTACACTACCTGTGTATCATCAGCAGCTCCATCTCCAACCGCGCCAAAGCTATACACTACCTGTGTATCATCAGCAGCTCCATCTCCAACCGCGCCAAAGCTATCAACGTTCACAGGGTCCTCCCCAACCCTTCGCTCTCCACCGCCAACTCCTCCTCTCCCCCATCAGCATGATAATCTCCTCCCCACAGCTCGATATCATCGCAAGTCTCCTCTACCACCAGCGCATTGGCGAGGAACAGTACCATAACTGATCTTTCCAATGTGATGTCACTTGGTGATCCGTTATGGTACCGTTCAATGTATACATGTATAATGTAGATAGAAATATGTGGATCTGTCACAACTATACTGAGAAGTTGCTGTTTTTCTTCCATAAAGGAGCATATGCAGAATCTGATACTGTGGATGAACTGAATGTTTAATCAGAAGATTTGACAGAAGAATGGTTCTAGTGGGGGACAGAAAGATCATGTCCAAGTTGAGAATTGGTGATTGTCAACCTTCATATGGATGTGTTTTGTATTCAAATGTTTCAGTTGTTCCTAACTGTAAAAACCACTGTTCTAGGAAAGTCTATTGATGAGAATATGTTGCATTGTCATGAATGTTTGATAAAGAACTCACCTATTTGACCCAGGTTCCATAACTGCAAAACTACTGTGGAACCATATCTGTCGTAGTTAAATTTATAACAACAAATAATATTCTTTACTTGATTCTTTAAGTTCGTAATGATTATTCGATTTGTTGCTATAATCCTAGCAACGAATCACATAACAACAATTACCAGTTGACTCTTTCTTCTAATTGTTGTTAAATTTAGCAACGATTAATATAAATTTTAACGAATAAAGCAACGGATAAATCATCGTCTTATGAATATTTAACAATAAATATGAAATTCGTTGCTACTTACAAGAACAAAAAGTTAATTTTGTAACGAATAATATTTGTTGGTATATACTTAATATCGGAAAATATGGCAATGAATATTCAAATTATTCATCGTTGTGGGTTAATTTTCTTGTAGTGGATGTATCAATACCTTCTATTGTATATATCGGTATAGTTACACCAATATGTACACATATATACTAGATAATTTTCGTAGTCGATATCTTTATGCAATGTTTTGAAAACCTTATCAGATCGGTCGATTTGACCGGTCTGACCAATTGATCGATTTTTACCGGTTCAGTTGAAAAACTCTGTCGGGTCAAATAAGTAGTTTTTTTTTGTTTTTTCAAATCCGGTTTAACCATGTTCAACCAAAATTAAATCAGATTTAATTTTGAATTTATTTAAAAACAATGAGTTGGTAGGAGTTGACCCCATTACCTTTGGTAACACGTACTAAACTTGAAACCAACTACTCTATAACAAGCTTCTGTGCTACAACAGAAAGACCTATTAACTACGCTTGGCAACGTTGAGACAAACCCCAATAAACGTTGAATTTATTTTTTTTCCAACTTATAAGGAAACGAGAAGATTGAGGTCTGGAGATATGCATTGAAAAGTAAAGGATTTCGTATAAGTAAAGCTAAGACTGAATATATGGAGGGTACTTTTGATGGAAGTAATGAAGGAATCGAGGTGAAGATTTTTTACGATAACATTTAGAAGAGAGATTCTTTTAGATACTTGGGATCTATTTGCAACATGATGGAGAAATTGATGGATATATTACTAATAGGATAAATTCAGGTTGACTAAAGTGGAGAGAAGCCTCTATTGTTCTCTGTGATAAGCCTCTATTGATAAGAAAATTCCTTTGAAAATCAAATGAAAGTTTTACAAAACAGCCGTGAGACCTGTTGTACTCTATGGATCTGAATGTTGGTTTGTGAACCATAGACATATGCAAAGAATGGCAGTAACAGAAATGAAAATGCTAAGATGGATATGTGGACACACATGTAAAGATTGGATTCAGAATGATATAATCAGAAGAATTGTCGGTGTAGTAACGATCGAGGATAAGATACGAGAAAACTGCTTAAGGTGATTTGGTCATTTCCAAAGAAGGTCGGCCGATACACCAGTTAGGAGATGGGAGTTTTGGGATATTGAACCTGAGAGGAAGGTCCAAGAAGTGTTGCAATGAGACTATACAAAGGGATATTAATTTTTTGGATCTAAGTTCGAGATTGGCCCAAGATGGATCTGAATGGAGGAAAAGAATCCATATAGCCGTCACTACTTAATGTGGTAAAAGGCTTTATTGTTGTTGTTGTTCATAAGGATGTCAAAAAATTACTTTATTCAGCTGCGTCAAAATTCAATTTAATCCATGTAAAAATGAAACCGTCGATTCTTTTCAGCTAGGCAGACTAAACGTCGACATATAAACGTTGCCTATAGCAATAAAACCCTGTGTATAAACATCGACTATATCAATTAAACTTGACAGATAAATATTTAAACGTCGAAAATGTCTCACATAAACGTCAATTTTGGTATTGATAACTATACTGCACACAGGCAGTGATTGCATTTACTATATTACTAATCACACCAATAATAAGGCCCACTTGTTCCTCTCTGCTTAGTGACATATAGCAGTAAAAAAACTATGATTATATTGTTAGATAACTTATGTTTCATTGATTATTTTACTTTTTTCACAAATGCAACAGAAGAACATACCTGCATTATGCAAAAATTTACATACCTGCATCGCATATGAATATGTATTCATATTCAGCTGCAGTGTTAGGATGCAAGAACCGTTTTGCGAACCATCTTGTGTCAGGAGACAGGATTCTGATCATTATCATATATTGCCAGATAGTTCACTTCAGCAAAATTGTGAAAAAAAAATCCTCACCATTTGGTTTGTTTAAGAGCATTATAGTTCACTTCACCAAAATTGTGGGAAAAAAATCCTCACCATTTGGTTTATTTAAGAGCATTCACGATAATTATCATTATCATATATTGCCTGTTTCGACCACTCAAATCCATCCCATTTACTGGTTTTGCCATGATAATGGAACAACATGATTGTAAAGTTCTCCATGCTTGGTATCTTGATGATGGGACTATCATCGGGGATACTTTGGAGGTAGTCAAGGTGCTTGACATTATACATCGCAAGGGTCCAGAGATGGGGCTTATGCTGAATATAAAAAAATCCGAACTTTTTTGGCCTTCGTGTGATGGATAGAAGATCCGCAAAAGATTGTTTCCCGTGGATATTGGAAGACATGTGCTGGGAGTGAGGTTACTAGAAAACTTGGTTATGATGAGGGCCACAAAAGCTGTTGACTTAATGCATTTACTCCCTCAATTGGAGGATCCACAAAGTGAGCTTCTTTTATTACGGTCTTGTATGGGCACTGCGAAGCTCATGTTTGGCCTAAGGACATGTCAACCTGCATACATAGAACAAGCTGCTACGTGGTTTGACAAAGGGCTTCGCGGAGCTATTGAGGATATTGTGGTTTGTGGAAGCCCTTTCTTTGGCAACCTTCAATGGTGGGTGGCATCACTACCCATCAGACTTGATGGTTTCGATCTTCATTCAGCTCTTGAGGCTTCCTCGTATGCTTTCGTGGCCTCTAAAGCTCAATCATGGGTGCTCCAAGACCACATTTTACGAGACAGTGGAATACATGGTATATATTTTGACTTTCTATACGCTTTGGAGGGCCTACGCACCAAACTTCCATCTCTCGATCTTACATGTTTTGCTAACAAGGATACCGTCCCCCCTAAAGCCCAGAATGCTTTGGCGAGTTATCTTTTTAGCAAAATTGTTGAAGAAATGGAAATTAAGTTTGACATGACTGTTAGGCAAAAAGTAATTTTTCGTTGTCTACAGGCTGACCATGCTCAAGACTTCCTCCTTGCTACTCCTATTAAGGGCCTTGGGATGCATATGTCACCTATTGAGTATCGCACTATCTTCAAGTATCGTCTTATGATTCCTCTTTTTTCAGTTGATGAGCTTTGCCCGATATGCCACAAATCATACTTGGGCGCTTTTGGGGAGCATGCAGTTCATTGTCATGAACTCCTAGGTTTTAAATATAGACATGATTTTGTAAGGGATGTCCTTTATGATGTACTCAGACATCCTGGAGTTGCTTCAAAGAAAGAAGCACCTGTGAATTTTTTGACGGATCCTCAAGAGGGGAGATCGACACTCAGACCAGCAGATGTTTTAATTTTTGGATGGGCTGGAGGGAAACATGCATGTGTTGATCTGACTAGAGTTTCTCCATTGGTGAGTCCGATAAGGAGTGATTTTATTGCGGGACACGCTGCACAGAAAGCTAACTCGGCTAAAGTTGCTAAGCATGAGAAGGCATGCATTAACAATCAACATGTATTCATTTCTTTTGGTTTTGACACCTTCGGATTTTTGGCTACTGAAGCAGTAGAGCTTCTCAAAAAGGTCCAAAGAATTATGCACAACAATGTCATGGTTCCCAAATCTATAGATGTTGTATTTCGAAGAATTAGATTTGCCATTGAAAAGAGATTGGCGGTGTAGCTTGTTGCCCGTCTCTCATATGTCTCTCTGTAATAGTTTAGGATTCAATTACATGCTATTAAAGTTCTCTGAAAACTGCAGAATGAAGTGCACTTCACTGGAATCTAATATATAAAAAATAACAAAATGCAGTGGACTGTTTACAATATGTGGCAAGTTAAATAACAAAATATACTTTAAATAATGGCAAAGAAATTAAGTATGAATTTGCAGGGATGCCTTATGAGCTAATTAAGAACTTATCTGCTTTCAGGTGACCACATTTAATCTCAGTATAAAATGCAGTAAAAGAGAAAATGTGTAATACCTGACTAATCACTCCAAGGTCTCTTCATTTCTCCAACATATTTAGATCTCTCAGGATGCGTTAGATCAGTCCATTCTCCGGAGAATCGATCTGTCGAGCTTATGATGAATGGCGAAGATCAGGATTCTAATATATAATGAATCGATCAGTCCATTGATGCTTCATTTGCTCATGCAGTTTTGCTTGATTTAGTCTATCTGTAGACCATACTCCAATCAGAAGTTAGTCAGTACTGAATTAATCCCTACAGAACTATCAAATAAATATTCTAGCAGTGGAACAGATGTTTCTGTTCAACTGTGCAAAAGATGATAAACCTGTGAGCTAAAATGTAGCTGATGCAGAAGATGTTTGATCTCTCGCGACTAAGGTGATCAACCATTGAAATGGTTCAAGATCAGATAAGTTCCAGGTCTAGGGAACTCAATATATATTTCTAGTCTTCCAATAAATATGACCAGATTCGAAATTTCTTGGATGGAAACTTGTTGAGAACAAAACAGTAGTAGTAGATAACTAAATGTTTCTAACACCAATTCAACTTAATTCAATGTACATGTCATTGTAAAAAATTGGTTAAGTAATTTGAGAATCAACTTGACTTAGATACTTTATGTAATTAAGTGTATAAACGGATTGCATTGTAAGTAATATCTATCAAAGTCAAATCTTCAAGTTCGATAATCATGATTCTATGATTACTACCTCCATTATGAAGCAAGAAACGGGATATAAACAAGAATCAAAGGAATATCTAAACTTGTGAAAAACAAAAAGGATGTGTGATAGAGATGAGTATCAAAGACCGTGCTTTTACCGATTATAAACGTAATGTATACGGAATGCTTGTGGTGCAATCTGTGTACAAAAGGCATGTGAGTTTCATGCAAAATGGTTAGGTTTTCACACAACTTAAGCTGATTGACAAGATGAATCCGAGATTCATCACCCCCACTCTTAGAATCAACTTTGAAACTTTGTGAGACTACGTGAGACTATATTTATCTTTAGGGTTGGCGTGAAAAATAAAACCGTTTAAATTCATTATTATATCCCTATATTATGTCATTCAATTTCGTGAGAAACAGACTCCTACGGCCTTCATCCAGACAGGGTTGATTTAAAAAATCATGCAACCTTTAAAAAATGACTGTTTAGATGGAGGTCGTAGGAGTAGGGATGCAAACGGTCGGATACGGATACGGATATAGGTATTACCATATCCTTATTCGTTTTCTAATACGAATACGGATGCAGATACGGATATTGACGGATATTAAAACTGTCTTACCATATCCTTAAAAAACGGATACGGATGTAAAACGGATATTGATCGTACATGAGTAATGTTAGAAATACTCTATAGAATTGACTTAAATATATAAGAATTGGATGGGAAACACATGATATTAATTTACTAAGTGTGTTTCTATCATAAAAATTATATATATATATATATATATATGGTAAAAGGAGGTAGAGAATTATGTTATATATAGCTAAAAATAAATCTACGACTATATTTATATATGAAAACGGATATACGGATACGAATGTTTGCGGATATCAAAACAATATCCATATTCGTATCCATTTTAAAACGGATAAGGATACGGATGTCAAAATCTGTATAAAACGGATATGGTGATGGATCGGATACGGATATATCTGTATCCGTTTGCATCCTTTCGTAGGAGTCTCTGTTTCGCACGAAATTTGAATGACATAATATAGGGATATAGGATGAATATTCACAGAAGAAATTTTCAAAAAAAATAAAAAAAACTAGGGAAAATGTGGCGGGGGAGCTAAGTTAGCCCCCCAGGGGCCAGCCATATTTTTCCCACATACATACATACATACATACATATATGGGAGAAACTTCAAATGAGATGGTGTCTCACCACTTTTGTGGTGAGCCATTAATAAGGACTTTTAGATCTTAATCACGTGGTTGAGATTAAATCATGTTTAATGCTAATATTTAATTAGTGAAAAACCCATTTTTGTCATTGTCACATTCTAAAAATAGAATGTGACAACCCTAGATCCTATTTTTATGGAGAGCAATTATTTTTCCATTCTCTCTCTCTCTCTCTCTCTCTCTCTATTCATTGAGGACGATGCCCTCCCTCCCCCATCTCTCGTGATTCGTTGCCAACATATTCTCGTGTAGGCATTAGAGGTGGTCGTACGTGGAGGCAATGCCTGTGCGAGGAGGTTATGATGTCATGTGATGACGACGACGATACGTGGTGATGATTGTCACAGTCCGTGGAAGGACTTGAGGGCATGTTCGTGGAGGATGTTGCGCATGAAGGCTTCAATGCAAGGAGTGGGAGGGTGTGACGACGATCGATGCGTGGAGAGGGAGGAGGTGCTCGAAGACGAACGGTGGCGAGGCATGGAGGGGTGGTGATGCGTGGCGATGAAGGTGGTGTGTGAAGACGGTGGTGCCATGTTAGATACCGCAAGCAGGAGAAATCAAATGAAGGGTGACAGACACTGATTTACATTGTGAGTTAATTATTTTACATATATGACATTCTTATTTATACTTTGATTCACTTTTTTTACAAATCTCATGTTTTATTATTTTTCTATTTTTCAGAGATCTGTGCGAATTTTACAAAGGAGGGAGATACAGTTACAAAGATTAACGGATTTTTTTACAAAACAAACATGTACAATTACAAAAAAGTTGAATTTTACAAAGAGGAAAAATACTCTTACAAAAACTCGCTGGAGTTACAAAATGAATGTACCGATTTACAAAACGAATATAACCATTTACAAAATTAAAATTCAGTAATAAAAAGAAATCATTATTGAAATTACAAAGAATAAAATATATTTTACAAAAACTCATTGTACTTTACAAAGCTATGGTTGAATTCAAATCGTTTGGAACAAAATCAGAAATTAGTGAATAAAGGCATTTGTGAAAATACCAAATCGAGAACATCTTATAATGACAATTTGAAATCAATAAATGAAAGTCAAATTTAATGAAATCGATATGACGAAAATGCCTTTATGGATGAGCTTTTTGATGCAACTGTCAGATTGAGATCTGACGAATCTACTCGATGGCTCACCACAATATTAGTGAGACACCGCCTCATTTGAAAGGGTCCCTATATATATATATATATATATGGAAAAAATGGGGCTGCCCCCGCCCCATTTTTCGGCGTTTTTTTTTATTTTTTTTTTTGAAAAATAAAACCATGTATATTTATCCATATATCCCTCCTACATGCCATTCGAATTTTGTCAGAAACAGAGACTCCTACGGCCTCCATCTCGATGGTATCGATTTAAAAAAATCCTGTTACCGTTAAAAAATTACTGTCCGGATGGAGGCCGTAGGAGTCTCTGTTTCTGACGAAATTCGAATGGTATATAGGAGGGATATAGGGATGAATGTAAATGGTGTTATTTTTCAAAAAAAATAAAAAATTTTGTCCAAATAAGGCGGGGGCAGCCATGTTGGCTGCCCCTAGGGGGCAGCCACATATGACCCTATATATATATAGAGAGAGAGAGAGAGAGAATAATGGGGCTGCCCCCGCGCCGTTTCGGCGCGTTTTTTATTTTTTTTTGAAAAATCTTGCCGTGTAAATTCATCCCTATATCCCTCCTATATGTCATTCGAATTTCGTCAGAAACAGAGGCTCCTACGGCCTCCATCGAGATGGTGTCGATTTAAAAAATCCTGTTACCGTTAAAATATGCCTGTCTCGATGGAGGCCGTAGGAGCCTCTGTTTCTGACGAAATTCGAATGACATATAGGAGGGATACAGGGATGAATATACATGGCGATATTTTTCAAAAAAAAATAAAAAACGCGTCGAAACGGCGCGGGGGCAGCCATCTTGGCTGCCCGCAAGGGGCAGCCCCATTAATCTCATATATATATATATATATATATATATATATATATATATAGTTTAATGGGGTTGCCCCCTTGGGGCAGCCAACAATGGTTGCCCCGCGCCGTTTTCGATGTTTTTTTTGTTTTTTTTGAAAAATATCGTCATGTATATGCATTCCTATATCCCTCTTATATGTCATTCGAATTTCATCACAAACAGAGACTCTTATGGCCTCCATCGAGTTGGTATCAATTTAAAAATCTTGTTACCGTTAAAAAATGATTGTATGGATGGAGGTCGTATGAGTCTCTGTTTCTGACGAAATTCGAATGGCATATAGGAGGGATATAGGGATGAATAGACATTGTGATATTTTTCAAAAAAAATAAAAAAATACTGAAAACGACGCGGGGGCAGCCATGTTGATTGCCCCAAGGGGCAGCCCCATTAAACTCATATATATATATATATATATATATATATATATATATATGTATGTATGTATATATATAGGTATATATATATATAGGGTCATATGTGGCTGCCCCCTAGGGGCAGCCAACATGGCTGCCCCCGCCTTATTTGGGCAAAATTTTTTATTTTTTTTGAAAAATAACACCATTTACATTCATCCATATATCCCTCATATGTACCATTCGAATTTCGTCAGAAACAGAGACTCCTACGGCCTCCATCCAGACAGTAATTTTTTAACGGTAACAGGATTTTTTTAGATCGATACCATCGAGATGGAGGCCGTAGGAGTCTCTGTTTCTGACGAAATTCGAATGACATGTAGGAGGGATATATGGATGAATATACATGATTTTAAATTTCAAAAAAAAAATAATAAAACGCCGAAAAATGGGGCGGTGGCAGCCATGTTGGCTGCCCCAGGGGGCAGCTCCATTTTTTCCATATATATATATATATATATATATATATATATATATATATATATATATATATATATATATATATATGTGTGTGTGTGTGTGTGTGTGTGTGTGTATGTGTGTGTGTGTGGAAAAAATGGGGCTGCCTTAGGGGGAGTTGCCTTAGGGGGAGCTATATATATATGGGTAAAATGTGTATGCCCCGTAGGGGGAGCTAACTTAGCTCCCCCCGCCCTTTTTTCACAAAATTTTTTTATTTTTTTTTGAAATCTAAAACCGTGTAAATTCATTATTAAATCCCTATATTATGTCATTCAAATTTCATGCGAAACAGAGACTCGTACGACCTCCATCCAAATGGGGTCGATTTAAAAAATCATGTTACCGTTAAAAAAATGACTGTCTGGATGGAGACCGTAGGAGTCTCTGTTTCACACGAAATTTTTATGACATAATAATATAGGGATATAGTGATGAATATTCACGGAAAAAATTTTCAAAAAATAAAATTTTTTGAAGAAAATAGGGCGGGGGGAGCTAAGTTAGCTCCCCCTAGGGGGCAGCCCCATTTTCCTCTCTCTCTCTCTCTCTCTCTCTCTCTCTATATATATATATATATATATGAGAAACTTCAAATGAGGTGGGGTCTCACCATATATATGGTGAGCCACCCTCGATTTAATAAATATTAACACAACATGTATAATGAAATAAAATTATGAAAATATTATTATATTGGACGGAAATGTTAATTTAAATTTGGATGATATATTTTAAAAAATTCATTTTTTTACAATGTGCAGTTTATACTTTTACAAAACTGTTACAGAGTTTTTACTAAATTCACATTGGCCTTTACAATTTCAGAAAAGCCCCCACCTCATTTGAAAGGTCCTTTAAGGGATTCTACTCCATGGAGTAGGTAACTTATCTACTCTATTTTCATTTTTTTCCACTATTTTATTTTTTTGAAAAATACTTCCACGGATTTTCATAACTACATCCCTCTAATATGTCATTCGAATTTCGTTAGAAATATAGATTCCCATGTCCTCCATCCAGAACAAGTAAATTACAACAAATCTAGGACTGTTAAAATTACATGTTCGATCGGTTCTGACAAAATTTACATGTTCCAAACGGAGGGCATAGAAATCTATGTTTCTGACGAAATTTGAATGACATGTTAGAGAGATATACTTATGAAAATTCGTGGAAGTATTTTTCAAAAAAATAAAAAAAAAGTGGAAAATGGAGTAGGTAAGTTATCTACTCCATGGAGTAGGATCCCTTTCCTCATGTGTGTGTAGGAAATATGTCTAACAAGGTGTACTTTTCATGGGTGCAAAGAAAGCTCACCATCTCATCCCTATGTAATTAATACGATGGTTACGATTAATTCTTTTTTAATCTTAATTTTTTAATATTGAAAATCTATTTTAGTATTTTTGTCATATATATATATATACATATATATATATATATATATATATACATATATATATATACATATATATATATATAGGGACCCTTTCAAATGAGGTGGGGTCTCATAGAGATTATAGTGAGCCAACAATAAATACGGTTGGATTAGAATCGGATGGATGGGATCAAAACCACTATCATTATATGGAATGGTTTTGATGATAAAACATTTCTATATATAGAGAATACGAACGTGCGATTTTAATGGGATAGTAGAGAAAAATACGGAACTACAAATTAGGAAAAACTACTTTCTTAAAAACAGACGCCAGGACGGCTAATAGTACAAAAAATATTACTTTATTGGTATAGTTTATTGAATACTACTGTAACAAGTTGCTATTATATGAGACTTTTTTGAAATAAATCTATTATAATTACAAAATTTATGTTTTGGATTTTAAAATTTTTTAACAGATTTAATATGAAAATGTTAGTTGACAATTTGAAAAAATGAACAATAATTTGAAATTGTAACGTATAATAATACAAATATTATGATATGAAACGAAATAACATATACTACTTAAATTTAAAAATTAAGCGAATTTATTAAAAAGATGATGGCCTCATAAAGTATACTATGCTATTTTAATTTAATAATAAAACTCCAAAATTTTCAATTTATGTACTTAATAAATATTAAATTTTAATTATATTTTTAATAAAGTTGTTTGAATTTTACAAATGTATGACGATATTTTGAAATACCTTATAATATATTACAAAAATTTCTTGCATTGTAAAATACAATTCTTATTACATGTTCCGACTTTACATATATAAATTTCAAATCCATCTTAATATGGAAAGCATTGATTAACTAATTAAGATAATGTATCGATGACTGATTATGATAATGATAAAAACATGGAAAGTAATAAATTACTTTCGTAAAGGGAGCTCTCATTCTGCTCCTACATTTCCGCCCAAAAAAACGAGAGACGGTTGTGGCATTTCCAAATCGAACATAATAGTCGGAATTGTAGTTAATATGTTAAGATTTTCCATAAAAAGAGGAGGGAGGGCGGTTTTGATGGTGGTTTTCTATTGGAAAACCAGATTTAATCATGACCATCAATTCAAATCAAACGGTTGTAAATTGTGGCTCACTATAATCTCTATGAGACCCCGTCTCATTTGAAGTTTCTCCTATATATATATATATATATATATATATATATATATATATATATATATATATATATATCCCTTTGATGTTTTCCACCCAAATCCCTTAGGTAAATCTTAGATGCACTTTGTATTGATATGCGTTGTTGTGTATTCGTATATAGTTCGAATTAAGGTTGCATCTTTTTATTTTAGGTACAAATTCAAATACTCGATTTCTTTTGTATCGATTTAGTTCATCTTGCATAGAAGTAATCTATGATTCATCTAACGAAGCTTCATTAACATTTTTAAGTTTCATTTGAGATACGTGAGATTCTAATACAGAGCTATTATTAAGTTGCAATCGTGTCTTTACTTTGTAAAAAAACGCAAGCAATTATTCGATCCTCAAGATGTTTATTATTAATTATTTTTATAATCATGTATGTTAATCTTTTATGACTGCACGTTTTCGATTAGAAGTAGATTCTCTTCTTCTTCCTCTATGATATTTTCTTAGTTATTAGGAAGGTTGTCATCAAATTTTATATGCACGATGGATATACACACACACACTTGAATACCCAATAAATATGCATCCATATCCTTAAGTATTATTTTTATCCCAATTATCTGTGGTGTTTATACTTAAGCATTAAATATATTAATGTAAGTTATCTCAAGGAGTTTACCCTAATAGAGTTCAATATTTGTTTTCTTTATAATTTCTCTCATTAAGACTCTATTAAGAATGTAACAAGTGGTATTTGTAGACTCAATTCAAAAGTAATTTGGAAGGTTTGAATATAGAAATAATGTCTTATTGCATTCGTGTAGCATCATGCAGTTTTTCCGCTCTACGATCCCATTTTGTTGAGATGTTTTAGCGAGCGAGAATTTGTGTTTGATCCCATGAATCTCATAAACAATTTAAGATTATCATTCTTCGATTTTTCATTATTATTACTAAGAATGATATGATCTTTAGGCTAAGATAATGTTGCAACGCAGAAGGTCGATCTTTATTCTTAAATACAAAGTCTAAGTAAATCTAAAAAAGTATTAACAATGATAAAATAATGTTTAATGATTGTTCTAAATGAATAATAAGAGGTAAATTTAGGGATTCTCCTATTTAAATTGAGTCTCTATTTTCAAAAACTCATGTCAATTTTATAAAGAGCATGCACCACTTAGTGTGTCTGAATGCGTGTGGTAAAAAATTCAATAAAGAATCTTCAACAAGATTATTTGAGTGAACATGTTTAGGTATTATAGTGCAAAATCACCTACAAGAAAATTTAAAAATATATGACGAAGAGACAAGGCCTGTAGAGGAGCCAAAGAAGAAGATGCTCGATTTCGAAGTCGAAATCGTAAATTCATCGTGCAACAAAGAATGTAGAGACATGGATGTCAGCATACTTGCAAGAGCATTTAGAAGGTTTCATATGATTTTGTAATCCCTTTTATATGGGAGTAGTATATAAACTTTCTAGGATTAGGATTCTCTGTACTTTCTATTTTCTCCACATAGTGAAAACTCGTCGTTGTCATCCAAGGACATAGTCTAGTAACGAGTGAACCTTGTAAATAGGGACTTTATTAACAGTCCCCTCTTAAATGTTGTAATATCAGTTGTGCCCTTGACTTCTTTTGCAATTATCACTTTACACCTTTGTGGTTAGTTGGTGCATGTCCGTGTCCCAAGCTGATGTTAACTTTTGAAACATAAAGGTATTTAAATTGAATTGTTAGGAAAGATGCATCCTCAAATTAAGAAGAAAAATAAAATCCCCATTCCCACTCATCTAAGCACCTCCCAGCTCTTCCAACCTTTCCTTCAGGTTCAACAACACTATCCCCTTTTAATCGAGCAACGATGAGTTAACGAAGGGTTTGAGGGTGTGATCCACCTCCACTTAGACTTATTCCCACAATACGAGCCACGAAGAGTGGAAGCATCGTGGCAGCCATTGATGGCATAACGGAGGAACTTCTGGGAGGTCGGACTAGAAATGATTGACAAAGAGGCTGCCAATCTTGGAAGGGTAGTGATTAGGGAGGTCGAGGTTGAGGGAACAGGCAATCTGCTTCTTGAGCATGCTGATGGGCAATCCCTTCGCTCCTCCTTACGTTGCACCTCGCAGATGGAGGAGTGAAAATTGGATAGGGGAGGCATTAAAACACTTCGATAAGTCTAGCATTCAGGATGAATCATCAAACATCAAACAACATCGATCTGATCACCTTCAACATCTGAAATCAAGGACCCCATCTAGAGTCAAATAACATGATATGTTGGATGTATGAAGCACGAAGCGCATCTAGAGAGACAACAAACAAATTTAATCAAGTTTGATGATCAACCTAAAGAAACAAAGCATTATCAAAGCAGCTACTAGAATCCGATAAGCTAGAGCATCGTCTAGTGCATGAAGGAGATAATCATCACTTGAACACTAGGACCATCACATATGAAGGTTCAATCGAGTTGTGCATAACCAAAAATCCATCAAAAGTTTGTTGCTTGAAGATATGTTGATACAAATGGGAAAGAACACTTGTTGCTCCATATGGAGCAGTAACAATAGTATCCATTGTCGAGGAGTCTTCATCAACAAACCAGAACCACTCTTCAACATTTTTGTTCATGATCATTCGATTGGATCAAGTTCCCCATTCATCTGCATATCGTAGTCCATTAGGGATCCGTCTCCTTCACCCTCATGCACCATGTTTCTGAGCGCTCCACTACCCACAACAACGGGGACTATGGGAATAAGCCAAAGCAAAGGGTTTGCAGAGGAGATGGGAGCAACAGAGGAGGGGGCAGAGAAAGTGATGGAGCAATGGTGGTGGCGCTTGGGGTCGAGGTCAAGTTTGGGCGGCAAAGGAGGTCAGGTTTGAGGGGGTTGGGGCAAAAGAGATCTAGGTTTATGTTTTGACCTTTATGCCCTATTAGACATACCATGGTTTGAATAAGGCATGGTTTAGTTCAATTCATTGACCACCAATCTAACAAAAGTGCACAACTGATAATTACGAAAGAAGTCGAAAGCACAACTAATATTCCAAAGTATAACTATGATTGCAACATATGACGGAGGCATAACTGATAAAATCTCCAAAAAAAATAATGTCACTATGATGAACTATACAAAGAAACATCTTCCTAAACAAAATCTAGAATGGGCTGCACCAGAGATTAGATCCCGACACAAATACACAACTATCCAATTCCGTCAACATAAACGATCGCACTTCTACGGACTACCACTCTAATGAAAACCCGTATAAATGGTCATTTTGCACTTCATATCCCAGACAAAAAGCAGCAGCCAGACTCAAACAAACAGAATGGGTAAACCACACTGACACTACTCCAAAGTTCAGTCAAACATCTATACCACCAAACTATATGAGCTCCTAATCACAAACTTGCTTCCCATTTGACTGCCCAGCCACGACGCTACACGATTCGCTTCACACCAAAGTCTGCCAAAAAGACGACACATCTTCTACGCATGAGACACTCTCAACAATCACGGCCAAAAAATTGTCATTGGCGACAAGTCTGCCAAGACGACTTCCATGTAAAAAATAGGAGTATAACCGATTTTTTCCAGCTTCAGACCAAATTATGACGGCTTGCAAACCTAACTAGAGCAAAACCAATGACTATATTGCAGCCACACAGGTGAGCATCTCCAGTCTACATGTACTATTCATAGCCAGAAACAACCATACACCACGCACCATCAGAGAAACCCCCACTATTTCTTTAGTAAGAGATGGGCTTTTTTTTGTTCCAGCAATCACTTGGATGTTACATTAACTTGCTCGTCCTCATAGCACGAGAGCTGCTCATTTACGACATAAAAACCTGGACGCTAGGAGTGGTTTTCATGCCCTGGCAAACAGGGCAAGCTTCGATAAACTTGTCGCAGTCCTGACACAAGCAAAGGTGCCTGCAGGGCAACATAAGCATGCACACCTCTTTGCTCTTGCAAACCTTGCAGGCCATCTGCTCACTCATGCCCTTCTTCGTTTTCCCCAGGATGCCAGGGAGGAGAGCATTGGGGCTGAAAGAGGATGCTGCGTCATCAACCTCGCTGTCTCCGCAGCCTTCTTTAAGTTGGTCGGCACCTTGAGCCATTGCTTTGTTGAGGTTTCTCCGCAGCATGTTGACTACAGACTCGTTGTACCGGGCCCTGTAATGCCAAGATTGTGCTTCTATTGCTACTTGCTTTATCCTTTCCGCCAGCTCCTTGTTCTTCCTGTTGATGTTCTCAATCTCAAGCTCCTTCTCTTTGAGCTTCCTGCTTACGCCTTTGTCCACGGCACTGAGGAAAGCAGCTGTATGCCTCTGCCTCATCTCTTTGACACCCTTCGCAATCTGTTCTTCCTGCAAAAGGATGAAAAAATACAAGGATGCTTCACGACAATAACAGGAAGGTAACATTTCCGAATAAAGGAGCACTATAGTATAAAGCTATTGTGTTTAGAAATCGTCCACAGGCAAAAAAAAGAAAGTTGGAAAGAGGATAATCATTTAGCTCAAATACTTAGATACAAGTTTTTCCTTGTTATATACTTGCCGAAGCAATTGAACGTACAGTATGGCATATCCATCTGGTTAAAAATAAGTTATATACCGGGTGAATCCATGTTGATAATGACATCAAGTGCATCAAACTGGATGTCATATCTTCCAAGTAGAGATGAATATTTATGTACCCTCCCTATAACCGGAAAATCAAGGGATCCTCAATTGCCGGAGAAGATTAACTTATAGAAGACTTCTGCCCCAAGAGATCTAGGATAGCCTACAATGTGACTATTGAAGTTTCAACTGATCCTGGATCAGACATCATAGAAAAAATATGGTGATATTATTGACGAGATCGATTCTACCTAGTTTTCTCTAACTTGTCGTTCACCAATTTCTCAATATCATTACTTTTCTTGGAGAAGTTTTTCAACATTGTTTCATTGTCAAAGAAATGACCGGACTTAGACTTTCAATGATCAAGGCAAGATGGCAAGGGGATTCCATTTGGTGAAAAAACAAGGCTTTCTTGTAAAAGAGACGAAGTGCAGAACATGGATATTTTCAGTGACGAACTTCGTGGTTTTCAACCATTCAATATAGCAAGAAATGGGTGGTGCAATCCACAAAATAGAGCTTATGAAGGTTAAATTCCATGCTGGTTAATCTTCCTATCCAGATTAAACAATTAAAAAATGGGTGGACCTACATCTCCAAGAATCTCAAATTTTATGAATTGCCAGGGTTAATGTGGATAACCGGGCACGACTCCCATATTTCAGGCATGATGGATGGAGAATAGATCGAGCAATGATGGGAAATTACTAGGCAAAAGTGACCCATTAGCCTATGTTCTGTGTTTCACAAGAGTCATACTTTATAAGGCTGTGAGATATCATCTTCCATCAATTGGAATTGCACAGTTAGTTTTTCAAGAATGTGCTCAGAGATTAAATCATTACCTGAACTCTAATAAAATGATCAAACTCTTCTTTTTGCCGCTCAATCTCAGTCCTCAGATTATCACCAAGAGACAGCATGACAGGCAATGAAGGCATATTTGCACTTGCAGAAGTGACAGATGAATTGTGTTCATCGTCATCATAGGAAAGTCTTAATCCAGTTGAGACAACATTCCTTTTCTGCATATTAGAAGAAGGATCCACCTCATTTTGGCAGAAGTTATTCAAAGAGATTTGGAGCATTTCTTGTCTTGCTGCATCATCTGCATCCCTGCTTCTTTTGTTTGGCCGGTTCAGCAAAGAAACTTGATCGTTTCCCACGTAGTTGACCGGATCTAAATTTATACCCATTGGCACTGCATATAGAATGCTTCCATTATCAAGTCAAAATACATTTAAACTTAAGTAGGAACAATAGAAGAAAAACATAAAACTGGCCATTACCAATTAAATTTTGCATCGAAAGTGCACTATCATAAAATAAGTAGTACACAAAAAAACTGCATTTAATTCTATCCCTTTATACATGGGACGCTGGTCCCAACCACTTTAGCTTCAGTTGATTCATCAGGTCTTGCAAATTCATACAGTAGGTTTATGGAAAAACAGTGGGTAACTGTGCAAAAGTATAAGCTCGCATTTTTCAAACAATTAAATAATAAAACAAGTATAAGTATTTTAGTAATACATGATGCTTGAGCAAGCCTTTTGCCAAACATTTATTGGAAACTCCTCAAGTAAATTAGCGACACAACATATACAGGAGACCGGGAAAAGATAACATAGAGCAAACCAGCACAAGAACGTATTAAATGTGGCATAAACCATGCTAGGATTGATATGACTAAGAATCATTTTTAATCCAAAAAGGGGAAAAAACTCTATAGTCTCCGCCCCAAATATATTAAAAGACAAAGAGGAGTTACAGAGAGACTTAGAGAGACTTACAGAAGCCAAGACTCAAGAAGAGTTTTGGAATGGGAAATTACATTCTTACTATAAAAACGATGGGAAGAAAAAAGAGTGTCATTTCTTGCTAACCAAATAACCCATAAAGTTGCAACAGGCCTCAGAAGGTTCTCTAGGATGATGTTTTGCCTCAAAAAGAGACTCCCAGAAACCATCTAGATTATGTAGATCCATCCAGTTTGTATACATCCCTAACCGGATTGCCGAAGTATTTACAGTGTAAGAAAAGATGATCCATAGTTTCAATCCGAGTTTCACAAAGAGGACATCTATTGGAGACATCCACAAAAAGCCTAGCACAACAGTCCATTGTCATAATGCATCTTTTGCGCAGCAACCACATAAAGAGACCGATTTTGTTTAACATCTTTAGCTCCCAGATAAGATTGCAATCTTAAATTAGGACATCTGTCCGCAGCAAGGGAGGCCCGGAGATAGCTTTGTATGTCCATTTTACCGAGAAGGAATTATCTTTCCATACCCAATGATCATGACCATATGTTCGTCTATCCAGATCCCTGAGAGAATCTAGGACAAGGAAATCTCCGATGCGCTGATCTGAAAAGTCCATCAGGAACGATGGCATCCAGTTACCATCTAGCAAGCGTTCAAAGACCCTAGCATCACGGTTAACGGCCAGATCAAATTTAAAAAGTATATCTCCTGTAATTCTTGAATTTCCCCTATAAATTAAACTAAATGGTAGATGTTTTCCTACATTCAATGACCCATATTATGTAAGAGAAGTCTAACACAAAGAAACCTAGCACCCCCTCCTTTTCTACATAGAAGAATAATGATTCCAATCAATACGTAACTATTTTCCTAACATTACCATAACTATTACCTTTTAAAAAGCTTTTAAAGGACAAACTATCCTCAATAGACAATTACACACAATACTTGTGGAACAATATCAAGATGTCTGGCATTCTATGTACATTGCATATAAGAGAAATTTAGCACATCCCCCAGATCTTCTTTATAAAATGTAATTATAATTACTCTAACCAATCCCAATACTATTTTCCCAAGATTACCATAACTATTACCCTTAAAAAAACTTTTTAAAAAATTATTCAATAATATGCTCAATAGACACAATACTGAATGCAAATAAACATATATTGGTTAGACAACATCAAATATCTGAACAGTAAGTCCATTTTCTTGCAATAAGTTCTCGACAATATTCTTATAACGAGCAACATGTACAACAGAGATTGATGATTAACATCCAGGAAGTAGCTGTCAAACAAACGCGACCAGCAATTTGTTTCCAAAGAAGCAGCAATGATGCACACAGTACTAGCTTGAAAAGGAATTACGAAGGAATGGTACGCATACATTAACAAACGTGTCGATGTGCATGAACCTTTCTGAATATAAATATAAAGAAATGACCAATTGGGTTTCCAAATTAGAAATTAAAAGGCAAAACCTTCTTGTGGTGGTAGCATTTCAACAACAATAAAAAATGGTGAAGCCTTCTCCCACTTGAAGTAGAGTCGGCTACATCCTACATGGATTGTTGTTCAAATCCATGTTGAAAGATCCGACTATTTTTACACTGATTGTCAGCTACCTAACGCAACCCCCACAAGGAGGACTATTTCAACAATAATGTTTACTTAAATTAATTAGTATTCGTTTACACTTTAATCACGGATCCTATCATATAAAAGCTAACTTGACCAGGATGAATTATCTTCCTGGTTAAATCATATGCACGACCAACAAAAGTCAACAGAATTTTAAAATACTCAAAATGATTACAGCCACATTCATATCATCTACATAAAAAACAATTATTATGACTTAATTAGAATATCCAATTGACCAATTTAAACTGCATATATAGAATGAATGGATGGATGGATGAGTACAAAGTACCAGCAAATTAAATCGAAGGTATGTGAACAAATTGTTGGTTCGAAAAAAGGGGTATCTACCTTATACAGCTGCTGGATGCAATCATGACTGTTTAATGGAAATTCTTTCGTATAAGAATATGATGTTCAAAAAAATCAGGGTTCATGCATCATTTAAGGTAACTTGAAAGGACATGATCTCCACGCTTATACCAACCATGGCAAAAGTTAATAGAATTTAACAGAATTCTGAATTACTCAAAGTTGATTCTTGTAATATTAGTACAGTTACTCTGCATACAAATTACAAAATATGATCACTTAATTAGCATATGCAATTAACCAATTTGAACCGCACATAGACAAAGAATGAATAATGCTGGATAGAGATTATACTTATCATCAAGGATGTGCACAAACAATGCAGGTTTAAAAAAAACAGCAATATCTGCTTATATGGTCGCCACATACAACCAATGTTTACTTGATAAAATCCATATACTATGTAGAACTTTAACCATACAGCAAACAGCTTGTGTTTTCCTTTTTTTCCTTGAGCAGCCAATAGACTGGTTGGGCAATCAGAAGAGTTGACAGTTTCCAAATGTGTTCCTTTCAAAAAAGTTTCCAAATGTGTTGAATATTCATTTCCTTCTAGAAAGAAAATGGCGGCAGAAAAAGATAATTGTTGGTTGTGGCTCGAAGGAGAAGAATAAAAATCATGTGAGTAGCAAAAATAACCAAATTACACAAAATGTTCTGCTTGCAATCCATTAGATCAGAGCTTTCTTTGCTACAAAATAATTTGGCATAGACAAAAGAAGAGCATGCTTGTTGCATGTGACTTTCATAAAAGTGCCAAAAAGTAAAATGAGAAAAGCAGACAGCGATATAAATGGATAAACATACAGGGATGGAATAGATGGACAGACACTGACCATGATTTGGTGTCCAGAAGATAACATTTCATTCGTGATATACTTATACCATGTAACATTTCATTCTTGGTCTGCTTATAGTGTCATACTTTATAAAAATTTTACAAAATGCAAAGAGACCCACCATGCCTTGATCTATTGGCAAACATTTCTACACAAAATAACAACGCGTGAATGAACTTGACTCTAGAGAAGCTAAATTGAGTGATTAATCTAAAAGCTTAAAACTAATGTAAAAGTACATTGGCATACCCACCCTCACCTAGTTGCATATAGCTTTTATTGTTAATTTTCACTCCATATTGCATTGCACTGAGGGCGTGATAAACATTAGGTCTCTAAATTCATATATTTTACCCACCTCAACAAGAAAATTTATTCCCAGCAAACACATAAATGAAAGAAAAGAAATCTTCCCCTTTCATTGTATCCCATGGTGTCGTTATATTGAAATAGTGGATGCAAGAATGGATCACATATTCTAATTTTCTTCATGTGGTGCCATGTTAGAATAATAAATGCAAGGATGGGATAACGTATTCTAATATTCAAGTTGAGTACTAATAAAATTTTGTATTTTTGCAGTTACTACTGTAACCGACTCATGTGCACTAATACTCCAGTACTCAATTGATACACAAATAATGCCTAATGGAATGCATGTTTTCACAAGGGATGACGCTCATATGGTACATCGATGGCGGTTGTTTGGTTCTCACCATCACAAAGGAACAACACAATGTTTCCATAATAAACACAGTGAACCATGCTTCATCTTGTCATCTTCTCTGCGTCATCGTGGGATGCGCCAGATTGGGATAAATCCCCATTCACCATGTTGTGGCATTTAAGATATGAATGACTAATGTAGGATGGCTATCACTCTCAGATAGGTATGTCATTAAAAATGCAAAAAAAATCTCGCCAATTTCACTTATTTTCATTAAATGTAGAATAAGGAGTACAAAAAAAGATGTAATGTCTTTTTTTTCAACTGTGCCTTTTGGATGTATTACTATTGGGTTACTTAGTTTCCTAATAGATATAACAGTATGTATCAATATAACATCCTGAAATTCTGATTGTAGGAATTAATTATCATCTTCAAATCCCTGATGAAGAGTGATTTTCATAGGCAAGCAACAGTTCTTAAAACAGCAAGAAGCCCTCCGTAATTATTTAGCAAGAATGTTATTAATAAGACTAATTATGAAAATGACAAGGTTTGGCTATCAGAAACTTAATTCCTGTGATATTCCTTCAACTATACTACAGTCCTAGAACTTGTTTAGGCCATTTTTATTCTGCCTATGCACCCATGTCACAATGCCAGACAAGAAAATGCATGCCACATGCAACACGAGAAATGAGACTCATTTACATGTTGTAAAAAGAGATCCATTTACACCTTGTAAAAAATGATGACATATATAACACCCATCAACATGTTAGTTGATATAAAATTAAGCTAGGGCAATCGGAACCATCTACTCAAATGATGACTTCAGTAAGCCTAGCCAAGATGTCCACTAGATAGTCACTGATTAAAGCACAGGACAAGAACGTTACTCAACACTATTATCAGATAACATGAGCACGTAGAATGTGGTTATTTGCTACTTTGTCAGCAAATAACTCGTCATGTTGCCACTTGGTAGGCACAGAAATAGAAATAACATCCCACATTATATGACCATCTTCAAAACGTGGTCCATAACATTTGCTTCTGCACGGCTTGGTTAATCACATCTAATAAGGGGGAAAATGGAGTCGGAGATGGACACAAGTGAACTTATAATCTACCAAATGTGCATGCATTTTAATCTACCACATGCATGTGTCACTGTCACCTCAGCAACACTCCCAAATGTTGCCTTCAAACGAAGCCCATCAACAAGTTAAAGCAATCTAGAGACGCTTTACAAAACTACAAATGGCATTTTCATATGCATAAGCTTAGTCCTCTAGCATTGGACGTAAGTAGTCTCCAATGGACAAAAACTTCTATTCTGTGGAAATACCTTAGTTCATGAGGTTTTCAAGGCCAAACTCTTGCATGAGATTGATCGCCTTCAATCTTTTGGTCTCCTTGTTGTTTAAACTTGATATTATAACAAGATATCAACCCAAAAGTGACCAAGAAACAATATTCCCATCACAACAAACTATAATAATTCTAAACCAGGCAAAGTTAGCCTTGGGAGACTGCTTTTAAACCATGTGCGGCATACAGTCTTCATATGGTGAATTGCACCATTTTTAGTTCTTTTTTCAAGGAAGCATTTATACATCAAGCATAACTAAGGAAGACATATGCACATGCATTTTCCTTCCTAATAGCAACTGAAACATCAAAGTTAAGTAATAATGAAAGGATCAATTTTATGCATTCTATAGTTCAAAATGTACAGACAAGTCACCGGACATTGAGTTCAAGCTCGTATGCTCAAATCATGCATACAATCATGATTACCACTGCTCAATTCCATTCTCTAAATGTGTTTGCAAACCATGTCTGTCAAGTCCTTCAACTCAACCACAATTCCATATTGACCAAGACTATTGGAGAAATCTTCTTAAATAACTAGTGATTGCTGCCCTATCTTTATTAACATTATAAAAAGGAAATCTACCACACTTCCGATGAGGGAAACATGTTAAAGCGGTCACTCTCAGTGTTGTTGAAGGCACTTGCCTAAGCCTCAATCAAGGTTCTAGTGTCTTACCTCGCCTCGGGCACGCAAGTGTCTGACCCTAGGCACTATTCACTCCTGGTGAGAATCTGAAGCAAAAATGGCATATTTGGACGAGCTCGTTAGGACTTTAGATTGGACGTCCCTCTACAACCTCCCCATATTTATAGAGCATGAGAGAGAAAGAGAGAGGGAGGGAGAAGCAAGAAAGTTAACATGATTAATGTGGTTTATAATATAGCTAGTTAGCCCCATGCCATTTCAGTGCTGGATCATGTTCTTGCATCCTACCCCTCTTCTCTCCCTACATGGAAATCATCCACATCGTGGTTACTTGACACAAAGACATGAGCATAACTCGAAGATTGACACCATTGGTAGGACTGTTGTTGTAAAGGCTAAAGAGAAATTCCATGGATGGCATGTTTTCACGCTATTGACAGACAAAGGAAACCCCTTGTTAGGTGTAGTTACTTTTTTTTAATAACCGGAGGGGTGGGATCGCAAAATGGGACCCACCACGGAAAATTATATTAATTAGTTAATTTGTAAAAATTACAGTGACCAGGCTGTAACTAAAGCCCTACAGTACTCCAGAATATTCTCAAAATAAAACAATTGATCTTTGAAGATATAATCATTTCTACCACGCCAAATCGCCCACGTGAGCGCAAAAATGTGCAAGCTATCTTCGTGACCATTGTCGCAAATCGCTCGGATGGAGTTCCAAAACCTAGTTGAACCCCCAGTACCAAGCTCCTCAATCCTCGCCTTCCTCCAGTAGTTACTCATCTTTGCAATGCAACTTTTGGAAATAGTAAAAAAGGGTGTTGGGAGAGAATGTACCTCGGGACCAAGATAACATAATTGTATGGAAAGATCAAGGACCAGGAGGATTGAGTGTGAAGCACTAAGTCAACTGATGTCAGAAATCTATGATCAGTCGTTCTTTTGGGACAACATGTGCACTTCAAGATGACATCTGTAAAAATATTGACTAATTAGAAAGGGTATTGTGGTCCTCCCTTTAGATACCTTGTCACCTTAAGGTTATAAGGAACAAGTTCAGAAGGGTTAAGCAACTCAATAAAGTGGACTCATGAACCATGGTGGGCCTTATACGCAGTTGCACGACATCAAGGCATAAGTCCTAAACCTTCCAAGTATTGGTCTTTGTTCCCCATGTGATGCAGCGTGACCCCAAATTATGGGGCCACATTTATTTAATTAAGTAATTATCAATTTTATTTACGTTTTTAGCGGTCTTATTGGTCTAATTAAATAATTGAGATCGCCTGTGATCTCAACGTTTATTTCGTAGAGTTTAATTGCAATTTTGGTCAATTAAATAAGTTAGAGTCCAATTAAGTTAGTTAGAGGTCAATTAGGATTAAATTAGTTGTTAATTTGATTTACTTACTATTTTTGTAAACCCTCTCTCCTATATAAAGAGAGGGTAGGCCTTTGTTTTAGTCAGTCGATTATGAAGTAAAAATTGAGATTTTATCTCGTATCTCTCTCTTATCTCTCTTCTCCCTCCACGCGATCTCCGCGGTTCTCCTCCCTCTACCTCTCGCATTCCCGGCGAGTTTCTTCCTCTCAATCCCTCCAGTTTCTCTTCTCAACCATTCCCTTCTTCTACCAAAAATCCACCAAAAAAATATATTATTATTTTATTCGCTGCCGCCGATTCGTTTCCGCCTCAATTGGTATCAGAGCATGGATATCGAATCGTTCTCACGATTCGACGGTCCTGTCGCATATTGGAGAATGAAGCTCGATCAAGCCACCCTATCACGAGGATCACATGCGCATTCGCGTCAACAAAAATACAAGAAGCGCCTCTGGAAAAGCATCAAGGTTCAACAATGGATAGACTCATGGTACAACGTTGATATTTTCATGGTACAAGTTGACGATGAACAAGATCTTGTCGTCGACGATGATCTGTGCGCTATTCAGATCGTTGTGGATGGGAAAAACGTCAACAACGCTGCTGTCCAGGCCCTTTTAGAAGGGAAAGGCGACGGAACGGTGGCTGGCCAGCACGTCCCAGCACCAAGTACGTCACCGGAAGCGAACCTGCCACCTCCTCCGGCCACCCCGGCACAATCCCCACCGCCCCAGGTAACCCCCCCTTCCCTCCTCGCCCAGTCGAACCCCTCCCAGCCGCTGATCACCCTCCCTCCCGCCTTCTTTTTCCCTTCCTCACCAACCCATCTCGCCGACTGCTATTCCCCTCCCACCTGCGCCTCTGCCAACCGACCCCACACCCCAACCCCGTGCGCCCTCGCCCCAGCAGTCCGCAAACTCGGCGCCGACCTCACCCTAGCCCTGCGCCTCCCCAGCGAGAGATCGCCGCCGCCAGCAGCCCGACCCCCGCGGCGCCTCCCACAGACCTCCCCAAGAACCCCGCTGCCAACCCCATCACGCCATCCCACCACGTCCCTCCCTCGACCCCGTGGCCTAATCCCCAGCGCCGCCACTTCCCCTTTTCCCCTTCCCTACCTCGCCGCCGCCCCGCTCTTTCCCCTCCATGTTTGGCGCGCTGCTGCGCGGCACCCAGATCGAGCCACGCCACCCCAGCCCAGCAACCCACGGGTCTTGCGCCTAAGCCTCGCTTCCCCACCGCCTGGAACGCCGCTGTTGAACCGGACTTCGCCAACCGCCTTCCCGCGACTCCCGGTGCCGCCGCCTCGCGTGGTAACGGGAAGAAACCCTATCGGGTGCTTCTTAACGAAGGGAACCCAATCCCTCAATTCCAGGGAATTGAGGTTGAATTGGGAAAATTGCAAAGACAAATTTCCAAAAAGACCTAATTGCATAAAGAACAAAAGCAGTGAAAATGTGAGGCAAAATGAAGGGGTACGAAAATTGCACCCCTATCCCTGGTGGCAAAAATTTTTAAAGAGAAGGGCTGAAAACCAGGATTATGGGGACTTTCCTTATTCAAATAGGACTAGGACCTTGGGTTTTTCCTATTTAAGGACCCCATGGCTCCAACTTTTAGACACATCTCCCCTTCTCCTCTCTTTGTGCCATTGCTTCATCATGGATTATTCAAGGGCCATATTCTCCATGCCGCATCAATTCTTTGAGCACAATGGGAAGAAGACGACGATCGAGACGACGCCACCGTACGCCCCGCATATGTTTTTCAACCACGGTGGCCACGCCTATTCCGCCCGCACATGGACTCCACCGTTCGCGCCCCACATGTTCTTCGAGAAGACCCTTGACGCCGCCGAATCATCCTCCAAGCTTGCAGTTCACGCAATTCGTTAGGAGCCGAATTTTTAAAGCGGTGGAGAGTTGATGCAGCGTGACCCCAAATTATGGGGCCACATTTATTTAATTAAGTAATTATCAATTTTATTTACGTTTTTAGCGGTCTTATTGGTCTAATTAAATAATTGAGATCGCCTGTGATCTCAACGTTTATTTCGTAGAGTTTAATTGCAATTTTGGTCAATTAAATAAGTTAGAGTCCAATTAAGTTAGTTAGAGGTCAATTAGGATTAAATTAGTTGTTAATTTGATTTACTTACTATTTTTGTAAACCCTCTCTCCTATATAAAGAGAGGGTAGGCCTTTGTTTTAGTCAGTCAATTATGAAGTAAAAATTGAGATTGTTATCTCTATCCTCTCTCCTTCTCTCTCTCCCTCCACGCGATCTCCACGGTTCTCCTCCTTCAACCTCTCGCATTCCCGGCGAGTCCTCTTCTCCAAACCCCTCGTTCCGACGAGTTTTTCTTCCTCTCAACCCCTCCAATTTCTCTTCTCAACCCATCTCGTTCTTCTACCAAAAATCCACCAAAAATATTATTATTTTATTAACGACGCCGCGCGAATTCTCGTTTTGCATCACCATGCCTCAAATAGGTGAGCACTTGCTTGGGGCGAGGGGTTTGAACACTCAGTGCTGGTGAGATCAGGGGTAAATACCTCGAGATGCAGCATCACGCATGGATACCAATGAGGTGGATGTCTAGAAGAGACTTCCACTATGAACCTTAGCATTAGCCCAAAATCCTCATTAAATATGTGGTTAGACATGATTCCTTGAGGATGACCCTCTAAAAGGGTGTTTACGCGCGCAATTGGGACAAGGATCTTATATCGACTAGTACTGAAGTCTTATGCAACCTCTACATATGCCCAATCTTGTGGAATCGAGCATTCATGATTTGAATACAACTTGTATATGTTTAATAATTGTTCTAAGATGTTGCTTCCATGATTTGAATAGTGATATGCCTATTATGTAACTCATGACTCTTTCAATAGGACTCGGGAAATATAGCAAAGTTTACGTACCTAGCAAATGTCGTTGATAGTACTTACTACTCAAATGAAAATCCCCCGGCCAAAAATAGGGTTGGATTCACTCTGATATCTTAGGTATGTCACTTATTATCATTCCTTGAAGAATACAACAAATATTTCTAGAAGTCGTCATCAAAAAGACGGGAAACCAGCACAATGCATAAAACGGGATTGTCCTAAAAAATCAAAGTAGAATTAATCTTGCTTTAACTAGATTTGTCCACATTAATCAAACAAGAAGAAAGAAACCTAAGTAAGCACAATATATCAATCATGTACTCATAATCACCATTAGTGAACCTAGGAAGAGAACATAAATCCAAAAGATCCCGAAAAGCAATCTCATCTCCAAAACACTTAAGAAATGATATAAGGTCAAATAATCACATTGATGCCCCATTCTTTTGTTAACATTGAACATCATTCATGATTGTCTAAGAAGCAATTAGAGTTGGGCAACATGGCCCAACACTGATTTAGAAGCATACAAATTGTCAAGAACTGCAGAACATAAATAGAAATTGCAAGTACCATCACGGGGCCAAGGATGCCATATTGCAACATTGTATAAATTAAACATCCAGTTGGCTGATGAAGGTACTACCAAAACTAAAAGTAGCTGAAGTAGAATGCAGAAGCACAATCCAAAAAATTGATGTAACTTCTAACAAATGACAAGAGTCTCTCATGGAAGGGAAAGATCAACAGAAATTAAACCATTCGTTAACAAACGAAACCTTACAGATTCTACTTTTAACACAGATATAGCAACATGAACAAAATTCCGAGTGTTGTTGAATTCCCAATACTAGGAATGCCCTTGTATCTGGGTTTTTTTCTCATCTGGTATTTCAATGGGAGACTATGGTAAGGAAAAAAGGATGTATTTCATCCTTCTAATCGCACTCTCATTACCAACATATGAGCATGCCGCAACCCTATATACATATTCAAAACCAACCAGTCTCCTAAATTTCTTTGAACATGGGAACAGGCTGCACATGTCAAATAAAAAACAAATGCAAGCCTGATAGCTTCCCAAAAGATATAAGAAATGTAAATCTGCAACTAGCCCAATGCCATAAATATCCAACTCAATGTCTTCAGCTTTCAGTTTCTTGAAGCTTACTTTATCAGATTCCAACTTGAGGAGAAATTTAACAACTCTAATGAAAACAATTTCACTCGGCTCCGAAAGAAACAGTGGTATCAACATAAGCATGTTATAATATAACACGACATTATCTAGCAGTAAATACATAATCATCTCAAAAATGCAGATTACAATATATAAAACACATGGTCATCAGTGGCAAGAAAAAACCAATCGACAGAGTATAATTTATGAATCAGGGTTAAACATTCCATATCCACTACCTTTAATTCCATGAAGTGGAGGATTCACGGCAAACAATTCTAAAAAGTAAACCATTCTTCATGCATCAAAAACCCCTAAAAGCACAAGCAGTCATGCTGAATTATAACAGCCCCACTCACAGTTTCCAAACAACTGGAGTTGTGTAGATGCATTTGTATCATATTGCAGCTGATTCCCATCCAAGTAGACAGGAAACACAGGGTTGCCATTGTTGCCGCCCAACATCTCCTTCCTACCATCAAAACAAGCAAGATCAGCTCTATGTTCACATTCATAAGGAACCCAGACCTCTTAATCACAATCAACCAAACACTCATAGCAGGAGATCCCTCTGAGATAAATACAATAAGACAATTATATCAGCATTTCAAGCAACTAATACATGAAAAACAAGCAGAAAAATCACCCGATCGTAAAAAGGAAATCATCAAGGAAGTATCAAAAAAACACTACTACCATTTTTTAACCCAATAATGACATGCAGGAACAAAATATCCGGTGACCAATTTTCACAAGAGATCTATGTCTCTTCCATCTCCAATCGCGTCACTCATCCCACTTCCAGAAGCAATTCCAGCAGAAACATTAAAAAAACAAAATTCCCATCATGAACAAACTCCAACCCTTCAAAAACACAACAAAACCCTCAGAAAAACAAGTTTAAGATCAAATCGCCGACAAATAGACCACCCGATCATCACAACATTGCGACCACATCAAAATCGTCTGGAAATCAGATCAAAGAAGACCCCATTACCACCTGGATCCTCCCCTACTCCTTTCAAAGATGGATCAATTCGATTCCTGGGGGATTATGCCCTAACGAAGGTCGGATGAAACGGCAGATCGGCAGCTAAAACCGACACGAGGATCTGATCGGGCGATCGGCCTCGAGATCGCTGAAACCGGCGCGTGAGATTCGTGGCGAGCGGATTGATTTGGGTGCGTGAGGGAAGATGGAGGAACTGTCCCGAGCTCGTCGTCCTCATCTGCGCCGCTCCGAACCCAATTTTCTATGATTTGTGTCTGGTTCCCACGCAAGCAGGGTGGGAAATGACGGGAGTGCCCGCGGCAGCCGCTGGGAATATCGGTGGGGGAGGTTGGGGGTAGTTTGGGGATGGGAGGGTGGGGTCGTCCTGGGTGGGAGTTTATGACGCGGGGGTGTGGTTGGGTTGTGGCCTCGGTGGGGGCTCCTGCTGCGTTGGGAAAGAGTGGTATGAATTTTGGGAAGGAAATTGAAAGTTGGGTTTTTTATATTATCCTCTACTGGTGGGAAATGTTTGGAGGGAAAGAAAATGAATCTCCATTACGCGGAATTTGGAGGGAAAGTAAATCATGACTTTTACTCTCAATAATTCTTCTTGGATTCTCTCCCATCTCGAAGAGATTTAAATCATGATCATGCATAAAATTCATTATAAATCTATATTATTTCATGAGTGAGTTCTTCTTCCGATTCATCAACTACTTTATAATTTCTTCGAGAGATCATACCTTTCATATATCTTCATATGTACACCAACTCGTAGGTATATGGACTTTACATTACAAGCAGATGACCCTGAAGGGACCGTCGAGGACCGTCCTCTTTGCTTTGAAAATTGTCCCCTCTGAGCAGAGAGGACGGTTGCCACCGTCTCATTTGACCATAAGAGACGCTTACTACGAACGTCCCTTTTATCCAAACATTGGGGACGGTTGTAACCGTCCCTTCTACGTTGAAGATTAGAGACGGTTACGACCGTCTCTACTACCATGAACAATAGACGACGGTTTTGACCATCCCCTTTATGAGAACATAGGGGACGGTCGGAACAGTCCCCTACGCTTGAAGAACCTTTGGGCTTGTTTGGAAGCAAGGGTGGTGCGGGTTGGGTTGGGTTATTGGGTGTTTGATGAGGGGGGTGTCCAGGATATTGGGTGTTTAGTTTAGTGTTGAAAGCCAATCGTCCGCGACAAGCAAGTTGGAAGCAGGAGCCGCATTAAAGTGTTGCAGCTTTACTTTTTGCCCTGCCAAAAGCTATGATTCCCGACGCTAGCTCACTGTTCATCGCTTCCAACCGCAAGCAGTTAGCAGCTACGGACAAGGCATAGCCCCGCATCAACGACACACCTTGCATCAGTCTCGAAGCGGAAGGGACAACTCCATGGAAAGGTTGTATGATTTGTGCTCCTCACCCACTACACGCGACCAGCCATCAGCATCTTCGACAGGACTGCGAGCGATGAGGATGCAGGGGCACACCTCATCGCGTGAGTCCACCGCCCCCTCTCGCTCCCCTATGCCACTGAGGGGAGGGAGGAGAATATCCAAGGCAGATGGCAAGCGTATTTTCAGTTTCTAATTTGTTACTGTGGCTCCTAACATTATGATGGGTCGTGCTTCTGCTTCGCATATTACAGATGAAATCTACCATGACTGGATTAATAAAACTGCAATCGCAACATCCTTCTATCGTACATGGAATGTGCTCTACTCGAAACTGAACTACAGGGTATGACAAAGTCGACTGAATGGAACATGGCAATGCAGTATTGACTCAACACAATTGAACAAAAGTACAGGGTATGACAAAGTCACCGGGGTGGAGTATCATAAATCACTCACAATTTAGCATTTACAAAGTCAACTTCAATGGAACATGACAAAACAACTATGCCCGATGAAAAGCTAGAAGATCGATGGCTTACCTTCCAAGTAACACCCAGATGCTCGTCGCGATCGCCCGCATGTCCTTCACAGTGATGGAGAAACCGGTGTGCACGAACACCTTCAAAGCAAAGAGGGTCATCTCACACTATGACCTTGACTTGGGGATGGAACATTTCAAATGCCAAGCACTCTATCTTGGCAAACTACATGAGAGCGAGATATCTTAGAGGTCGCTCAATCTCCGATTGCGCCAAACATTGTGGAGACTCTCTTGTCTGGAAGTCCATCTTGGAGACACGGGCTCGGCTGGCGCCTGCCGACCCCCGCTTCGTCCACCGTTCCTTCAGGGATGCCTTTGAGCTCATTAGGCATCGGGCACCGCCCGTGGCCTGGGCTCGCATACTATGGAATAATACTGTGGTCCCAAGACACGCGTGCACCCTCTACCATACAATCTTGAATCGACTTCCGACACTGGACAGACTGGAGAGACACGGAACTATGGTCAATAGAGGGTACTACCTCTGCAACTGGGACCCTGAGCTTTGCGATCACCTTTTCTTTGCATGCGATTTCTCCTCTGAGGTTTGGGAGAAGGCCTACCGTGCCCTTGGAATACATGCTTTCGCGAGTACTGATTTGATTTGCTCGTTGACCTCTGGGAGAACATTCGTAGAGATTTGGAAAAAAGGATGGCAGCTGCCACCATAGCTGCAGCAACTTGGGAAATTTGGAACGAGAGGAACGTCAGATGGACCTCCGAGAGGCGATCTTTGCCCAGCGCTTTGGCACAAAAATGTAATGATTAACAATATTGTGATGTGAAGTCTCTCAACCACGTGCAAAAGACATCCGATAGTGATACTACAATATGATTTTCAATTCTCATTGACTACACTTTTACCGTGACTAATTCAGTGCTAGACATATTCCCTTCCCTTATGTGGTCATATGCGTGTGGTATGTACTGCACTATCAATTTCTTGTTCCACTTGCAAGTTTTTGAATATCTTGTTCTGATGCTTTATGGAGAGGACTTGGCATTAACAGTATGTTGCCTTATGTGGGGGAACCACCCACATATTCTCCAACTTTATGAATCCTTCAATCATGATATTATGCAGTCTGATAATTTGTTTCTGTTAATTTTCAAGGCTCTATTCCCTCGATATGTCTTGCTCTTTCAAGTTTTTGCATATTTCAATGTTTTGTGTTCCCATAATCATTTGCTTGCGGGTTTGGAGTAGCATGACATGTTCTGAACTTTCATCTTCTGTGAGTGAACTAATCAGTTGCATTTTTCCAAAGATTTTACCAACATCTGTTGCTTTGTGGACGAGAATTAGGGGTATAGCATGTTGCTATAGGGGTATGAATTGCCATGAATTTTTGATGCTTTAAACGGGTAACTTACCATGAAATTATATTGCTTAACGGGAATTAATTACCATGGTATGTCCTACAGTCATAACAAACATGCGCAATTTCCCCGTCTCTAAAATTTGATAATGCATTTTGTGTTGATAAGATCAAGTGACATGTCTTGTGGTCGTCCGTTTGGAGAGGGACTGGCAGAGGTCCCAACTGAGGGGCCAACAAACCATGCTGCAAATCATGTCGCCCACTGGAATGCCTTATTAGACAGGTTCTTCGTCGACGCTATGTTAGAGCACAAGACTTCCCGGGCTGGCAGCACATTCACACTCCTGGGATGACATTCGATTGTGAGGAGTTTCAATGAAGTAAGCGACCTTTGCTATACCAAGGTACAACTTCAACATCGATGGAAAAATCTTAAGAAGGACTACAGTGCTTACCTTTACCTACGAAACAAGTCGGGATGGGGATGGGATACGATATACAACAAACGAAGCTTGGTTTGAGGTAATGTCCCTGTAAATAGATAACGCTTATCGCTTTTGAATTACTCAATCCCAAAAATTTCCTTACGACAGCTTACAGATAAGTATCGCAAATATCGCAACAAGCCCTTCTTGTACTTCGGCGACATGCAGAGATTTCTGGAGAAGGACATTGCCACTGGAGTGCATGCATCTTCCTCTCAACCTGGTAGGGATAAGCAGCCAATGGGAGCGTCTACCTCACGAGCTCCCTTTAGCCAAAGGGGGCTAAATTTTGATGAGCGCCTTGATGAGTGTATGGATGAACCGATGGAGGAGGGACACGACAGCGACGACGTGGCTCCTACACCTTCATCACGCAAAAGCAGCACAGGTAGCGGGCGCCCAAGTAGCAAGCGATCGAAGAGCGGAGGGTCGAGGAGTGTCGCAGCGCAAGAGTTGTTAGAGAACTTCCTCAACATATTAACCTCCAAATTCAATGAGGATAGACATGATGTTGATCTGTTGGCAAACGCTACATGCAAGGAAATAAGTTCCATGCGACCGGACCTTAACATCGACGAGTTTGAAAGGATACCTGACAAATTATCAACAACGAGTGGGAGAAATGTCTACTACCACGTGAAAAAGGGACTCGGTTAAGCTCAATGCATGGATCGAACGGAATATTCGACCGTGTTCTGATCTTTTATTTTCGTTTTCATTATTTACCTGCTCACAAAATCTGCAGGAAATTTATCATTGTAGGATGTGTGCCTATAATGGCCTCCGATTGTAGATCAGTCTATAATCTGATTTAGCTGCTCACATAATCTGAACCATGCTTGCTACGTACCTTAACACAGTTATTTTACAGGATGTGGTTTTATTGCAGGACAGTCTATAGATTTACGTGGACATCTCTTGAAGGATGTTGTTATATGGCAGGATGCGATTTACGTGGCAGTATGTGCTTTTATACTAGTTTACAGATTTACATGGACATCTCTTCCAGGATGTCGTTATATAGCAGGATGTGATTATATTGCAGTATGTGCTTATGATGCAGGACATCTATTGTAGGGAATACATCGTACTTATTACATAGTCATGCCTAGTCTTTCCTTTCCATTTGGTTCTCGATTGGCCTATTCAAAAAGACTTCTATGTAGAACTTTGTAAGATAATACATAAATTGACTGTAGAATTTTCACGTAGGGATGGCGATGCGTAGCTACAATCCATTCGATGATGTTAGGGATCGAGTCTCCGTAGTGTGCTTGGGTGTAGTTGGTGCAATCGCCATAGAAGAATGGGAAGCAGGAGAGAGACAGATCCCTCGCCTTTACATACACGACCTTTAACTGGTCGGGAATAGGTTAAGGAGATGCTATACGATCATGACGACCGAGCTTTCCAAAACTTCCGTATGCGACCGACCACGTTGAGAAGGTTTATTCTAGTGTTAGCAGAGCATGGGTTATCACCGACAAGGCATATGGATATGGATCAATAGGTTTGTATCTTCCTGTATGCATTCACAAATGGTCTTCCAAAAGAATAATCCAAGAAGCCTTCCAGCATAGCGCGGAGACTACATCGCGACACATTAAAAATGTCCTCGCAAAGATATTGACTATGGAGGAGGAGTACATCAGATTGGCTCCTCCTGTCGCTCCCAACAAAATCACCTCACATCCCCGCTACTACCCCTACTTCAAAGTAATTTCCATATCTTAATACATTCTATTAGAATACTTGAAACAATTCTCTTATATCTCTGTCATCGTTACAAGGGGTAATAGGTGCTATAGATGGAACATACATTCCCACACATGTTAGTCCAGAAGAGAGGGAGATTACCGTTGCAGGAAATTGTATCCAGCTCAAAACTTTACGGCTGATGTCGACTTTAATCAATGCTTAACTTACATCGTTGCAGGTTGGGAGGGTTCTTGTGCGGATATGATAGTACTTCAGGATTCCGTTGAGAGAGGCCTTTTGTCGTGCCCGAGGGTTGTAAGTACTTAGTGGATTGTGATTACGTAAATACGGACACATTCATCGCTCCATATAGAGGTTCCCTATACCATCTTCCTGCCTGACGGGCGCGAGGATGTTTATACGAAAATCATAAGGACTTATTCAATCATCGTCATGCTTGCTTGTGCATAATTGTGGAACAGGCATTCGGTGTATGGAAGAATCGGTTCCACTGCTTGCGACATATGCCGGCTTACTCCTTTGACATTCAAAGGGATGTCGTGAAGGCCACCTGCATCATTCACAACTTCATACGACTTAATGGAGGGGATTCTTTATCCGATGACGACGAAGAGGACATCTTACCGGAGGAGGTCGATGAATACCAACATCGTGTAGTCGGCATCCTTCGAGACAATATTCGAAGAGGAGATCAACTAAGAGATAGAATTGCTCATGCAATGTGGAATGATAAACGTAGGAGACAGTCATGGAACATGTGATCCAATTTCAACTCTCACCCTGCTATATTGTACCCTCCTCACCTGTGTTTTTTTAATTGCTTCCTTGCGTATCTGTTGCATCTAAGTATTTTTCCTCCCCACCATGTTTTTTTAATTGCTTCGTTACGTTTCTAATATTTATGCATTTCATATCGTAGAAAAGAAGTATGGGTTCTAATGAAAAATGCCATTGTGGCTACCCATTAGTTCTGAAGTACGAAACTGGGAACTAGTATCCCGTGAGACGACTGTTCTATGTCTGTTCAACGAATCGCTGCGGTCACTGACAACCGTATGCGCGGGTACCAAGAACAATGGAAAATCTAGCAGATGAGTTTTTCTTCGTAGTACAATGTATGTGAGAAGCGGAAGCTGAAAATAATGAATTACGACAGAGCCTTAAGAATGTGAAGAAAGAAATACAACAAAAGGAAAATGAACTTACATGCGTATACTCGGAGTTGGATGACACTGAGGGCACGACCTCTTCTTTGAACGACATGGTGGAGTCACTTCGTCTGGAATTGTGAACTGCAGAAATCGACATGGTGGAAGACCCCGTGATTGATAAGCACGTCGTTTAGGTGTACTGTGTGGGTTATACTCGTACATTAGCTGAACTCATGTTGGATGTGGAGGCGGACCAATGCCCCGTGTATGGTGGGGGCAGGGGTGAATGTAACTTATTGGAAATCACGAACTGATGTGTTTTCGTGAAAGTTTGATTCCTTTGGCAGTCAGCAACCTAGAAAAGGATAGCCATTTTCGTAAGAATAGATGTTGTTCTGCCTTTTTCGTAAGAATAACCATTATTACATTAATTCTTAACCATTATTGGATTTAAATTATTGGATACAAAATTGGTTAGAGAAATTCTTAACCAATATTACATTAATGTACTCGTTGTATATTCCTAGATAAATACGTAAAACAAATGAAGTCACATAAACATACATCCCTTTAAAAAATATCCACTCGTTATCCCAATAACTACATCCAATCAACACATCAACTCAGGCCACATCCAGCTCCCACCCAACCCACACATCAACCAAACAGATACTATTCTAATCAGGTTATCCACTGTCCACCCCCCCCCCCCCAAGGATGGGCTACTCCAACCCTCACCATCCCTGCTTCCAAACGAGCCCTTTGGGCGGTCATAGAAGACTATCAGGGATGGTTGTAATCGTCATCTTTAGGTCCCACGGGTCGATACCCGCGACAGGAAGTTAATGTCAAACGTACGCGACGGTCGAAACCGTCTCCTTAGTTAAATAAAGGGGACAGTTGCAACCATCCCTTATATTGAAATTACCTGTAGCGACGCCAACAAAAGAGCTTTGGGGACGGTTTAAACCGTCCCCTTTAGGTCCCATGGGTAGAAATCAGAGGCAGCAAGGCCCTATAAGCGGAAGGGACAGTTACAACCGTCCCGTTGGATTATCAAGAGGGACGGTTACAACCATCCCTTATGTTTGAAGTACCTATAGCGACGCCAACAGAAGACCAAAGGGGACGGTTTAGGTCCATGGGTACAAATCGGAGGCAGCGAGGCCTTATCAAGCGGAAGGGACGGTTACAATTGTCCCGTTAGATTATCAAGGGAACGGTTACAACCGTCCCTTACGTTCGAAGTACCTATAGCGACGCCAACAGAAGACCAAATAGGGCGGTTTAAACCGTCCCCGTTAGTTTTTGAAAGTCAAAAATGTAGACCGTGATCTATTCTGATACGGAGGGGACGTTTCTGGAGAACAATAGGCAATGGTTAGAACCGTCCCCAATATCCTCTAACAGCAAAAAAAATAATGAATTAATGGGTGTTTTTGTCATGCTCCTGCTGCAAAACCACACAGACAATACAAGACACTTAAAAGAAACCAAATTTCTACAATATAATACTTAAAAATAAGTAATTTTTCTGCTCTACATCATCGTAGCCACTAATATAAAATTACAACAAAATGTTCAAGATAAAACTAAAATATTTTACATATATATTCTACATCTATCGTAATCTACTGCGATTCTTCACTTTCCTCGCTCTCTTCATCACTTTCCTCATCATCGTCGAGTTGTGCAGGTTCCATTGGTAGCTCGGCCTGGATTTGAAAATGGCTTATGCATGTCATGAAACTCGTCATGTCCATACGCATCTTAGCCATCTCTTCATCTTGTGCGGACATCTTCACCTTGACGTCGCACAACTCCCTCTCCATCTCTCTCTCCCTCTGGCTCCCTTGCGAGAACGTTCGAGACCCACTTGCACCACCCATTCCGTACCATGTACGGATCGTTTCTCCACGTCCTCTGCAACGTATACGTCCATTGTGTTCTGGACCTGTGGCTTGGAGGAAGGCGTCATCGACGGACAAAGGGGATTGCTCGTCCCCGTGCTATCTAGTGAGGTGGTGGTGGAGAGCGTGATCATTTCTTCTTGCATGCATAGATACATATATTATTTTCAAAATATTAATACGAGGCATTTTAGAAATTTAAAATATATATTGCTTACATAATTGGTGCGTAGATGTCATCAACCCACTGCCAGCATCAGAAGATACTCCCTATGGCTGATGAGGAGGTTCGGGAACTTTCCGAGTACGCCTGGGTCTAGGAGCCATATCTGCATTTCAAAAGCATTTATTTTAAAAAATACATTTAGACCGATTCGAAATATTTAATTATTTGAATATAAAATAAAAAATAACATTAACTCGCGTTACCAGTACCAATGTCGGTATCTACTACTTAATGAAAAAATCATTTGAATTATTCCGATATGCAACATCATTATCCAATGTCTCTTGCTCTTCGTTAACATCGAAGAAGTCTCTCGGTGTAGTCCTAATGGGTATAAATCATCTACTAATAGAGTTATCTGGAACATAGAAGACCTATTCTACCTGACTGGCAAGCGCATACGGCTCATTTGTTTGTAACCGACATGTTTGCTTTAAAGAGAGAACTCCATTTTTATCTTTCTTTAACCTGCTCCAACGCAACCCACATCGAAACAAATGCAATGAAATAGAACACACCTTGCATCATATGTAAAATTGATTTCTAGTATATAAATAATTTCACCGTAGTAACCGTCAATTTCAGAAGAAAGATCGGCCTTCACTATTACTCTAGAAAGTTGTGTTGCTTTATTTTCATCAATTGACTTCTTCCGAAATCTGAATCCATTAACGATATAGCCACAATGTGACACTACTATTGAATACAGACTTATGTGGATAATATCAAGATTGTGCTACACCGTTCATCTTTGATAACTTTAAATAGTTCAATACTATCCCTGAATCATTTAAGAAAGTCCGATTTCATAGTGCTTGTTGACTGAAACTCTTCAAAGAAAGAATCAACCTCATCTAATTGCATCAAGATATAGTAATGAATAAGGTCTCTTTCATCGTATGAAATACTTCGACGGACACTCTTTAGGATAGCTCATACATTTTGTTGAAATATCCAAAGTTTGTTTGGATCTTCTATCCATGACTCACCGTCATTATTTCATTCGAACCGATCGAATGTAATACTTTTTCCATCATCCATATATATGTCATAAAATGTAATACATTCTTCACATAAATATCCCTCAGCAATGCAACCTTCAGGTGCAGCTTTATTAAACACCATATTTTTTAATTTCCTTAAATATCTTTCAGTTGGATACATCCATCAATACTGTGCAAGACTACATATTCGAGCTTCATTAGCAAAATGAACAATTATATATACCATTATATCGAAAGATGTAGGTGGAAAGAGCTGCTACATCTTACATAAAGTCATAACAATATCTGTCTCTAGTCGGAACAATACTTCAGGATTTAAAGCCTACAAATACAGGACTTTAAAAAAATGGTTGAGTTCAATTAGGTTCTGCATAACATCAGAATGTACAACTCCTCTGATGGCCAACGAGAAATGAACTTGCATCAATACATGACAATCATGACTTTTTAATGATGATATCTTCTTGCCATCAGATTTATACATTTGCTTATTTGAGAGGAGATTCCATCCAATACTCTAATTGATTTAATAAAATTGAGTATCTTATCTTTGTCATCACTGGATAATGTATAAATTACTTCAGGAATTGTTACTCTACAATTCTCCGACTCTATCGGATGTAGTTCGGGATGGATACCTAACTGTATTAGATCACGTCTAGCTCACAAGCTGTCTTTCGCAGTACTAGAAAGATTTAAAATTCCAAGAATATTTTCCATAATAGTCTTCTCTATATTCATCACATCCAAGTTATGACGGACCTGTAAAGTATGCCAGTGGGGTAGTTTTTGAAAGAATATACTTTGTTTCCACCATCCATCGGATACCTTCCTCTTAAATAATCGACCTAGAGAGTAGTTGCCCATTTTTTTTGTTCCGTCCACACTGCGCTTCTAGATCGTCGATTCAAACTTATCCGGCGTCCAAACGACTGTCCGTCAAACTTGTAATTGTTTTCACCAGCCATCTATGATTTACATGTGAGAAATAACGATGTCCCAAATAACAATGTTTCATACTCGCAGTTAACAATATCGATTGTGTTCTATCCATACAAATCGGACATACGAGTTTACCTTTCGTATTCCAACTCGATAAATTAGCATACGTTGGAAAGTCATTAGTTGTCCATAATAAAGAATCACGTATTGTGAAGAACTCTTTCTTTACCGCGTTATACGTTCTCACTCCAGAATTTCACAGAATCTTTAGTTCATCAATCAACGGTTGCATATAAGTGTCTATCGCATTATCTGACCCCTTTGGACCAGGTATCAATAACTACATCATCAAAAAAGAAGATGCCATCGACATCCAAGGTGACATATTATATGTAACAAGTATCACATGCCAAATAGAGTAATTCGTATTCGTATTTCCGAATGGATTAAAGGCCTAATCATACGTTTCATACTTCTTCAGAGAACGATGGATATTATTCATCAAATTTCGTCCAATCCTCCGTATATGACAGATGTCGCATAACACCGGTTACATTTTTTTAATATTACTGTGCCATATCATCATTCTAGTTGTTCTTTCATATGAATATAATCGTTGTAATCGGGGAATCAAAGGAAGGAACCGTAAAATATTCTCTGATTTTTTCCTCTTCGAATCATGACCCATAGTCTTATATCTGCTAGCTTTGCAATCAGGACATGTATCTAAATTTGAATATTCCTTCCAATATAAAATGCAGTCATTTGGACATGTATCAATTTTCTCATAATTTAGTCCAAGTGAGCATAATCTTGACTTAGCGTCCTTCCAGTCTTTTGGAAACCTTCAGGATTATTTAACAATGTCCTACTTAACTGCAAGATATCTGTCATCGTAACCGTTGTATATCGATTCTTCACTTTTATCTTAAACAACTACAATAGAAAGCGTAAACGCATTTTGATTCCCGAGCATATAGGTTTTCTGCATCTTGTATCTTTTCATGTAAAGTATCAGGAAGTGATTCCATCCTTTCATCCAGCGTTATGTTCTCGGATATTGTCTAACATCTCAAACATAGCACCACGGTCATCGGTTTTAGACATATCTCTTTTATTATCAACTGGGTCATTATTGACTTCTTCTAATTTAACTCATTCACCATGATACGTCCAATTCATATAATGAAGCCAAAAACCGTTCAATATCATATGCTCGTAAACTACGGTTCGATTTTGAGTCAGAGTGTTCTTGCATCTTATGCAAGGACAATTTCTCCTTCACCTCCTACAATATGGTAGAGTACTCATACTGAAATGGCTAGTCTAAGAACCCGATAACTCCTTTGTTATATGTCTGATAATCATCGAACCTTTTGTTCATCCAGCTTTTGTCCATTTCCTAAAGGTAAAGATCCAAAGTTAATTACAATATCAACATCTCTTATGAATCTCTTCTACACCATCTTTCCTATATTTTTAAAGTTTTAATATCCCAACTTCCATAGCTAGGTTTTAATAATGTATGCTAAGTTAATGTATACATCCTATACTAAGTTAATGTATATCCCAGAGACCATAGCTAAAGACAAGCATAAACATGGAGAATTAATGTATTACATTATTAATCCTAAAGACTAAGTTATTAGTCCTAAAGACTAAGTTATTAGGCATATAAACAAATATATTACATGTACTTCATTGTTCCTAAACACTAAGCTATTAGTTTAAGATTCTAAACAACACAAAAGCAAACATATTTCAACTAAAAAATTTAATAAAACTAAAAATAGATGAAAAACTCACAACCGAAAAAGAGGAGAAACGACGATTGTGCTAGGAGAGGAGGAGACCGGGGTGGTGGGCTAGGGGAGGACGAGACCGAGGCAGCTGTGACAGAGACGTCAATGAGAGAGAGGAGGTCGGCGACAGCGCTAGGAGATGAGGAGGTCGGGGCGGCCCTAGAGGAGGTGGAGGTCGGGGCAGCAGACTACGGGAATAGGAAACCGGAACGACATGATGGAGGCCTCAATGGGGGGGATGGACGGCGGATCCGGAGGGAGGATGATGTTGGAGGGAGGAGGGGGCGGAGGAGGAATTGAGAAACCGATCGAAATGAGGAAAGGATTCGGGGCGGAGAGGATATAAGACAATCGGGGACGGTCGTACGACCGTCCCCTGTATTAATGATCGGGGACGGTTATAAGTGAACCGTCCCCTTTGGTGACAGATATTTCGCAGAGTGCGCCAATTACACTGGCATCGGCGACGGTCATGCAACCATCCCTTATACCTAACTACAAGGGACGGTTGCAACCGTCCCCTAAAGTTTAGTATACGCGACGTCAACAGTGGAGTATAGGGGACGATTATGACCGTCCCCTAAAGAGCCTGGGTATAGGGAAAACAAACTGGAGCTCTACTCGTAAGGGACATCTATGTAACCATCTCCAAAGGGTCAATGAGACGGTCAGTAGCGACCGCCGCTAGTACTTGACGGAGGAGACGGTTGTTTTTTGACCATCTCCTATGCTACTATAGGGGATGGTTGCTCTATGACCGTTCCCACTAAGCGTCCCAAAAGACCGCTCAGTTTGTAGTGTTGATTAGGTCACCAACCTATTGGTCTGTTAGATGTGTACACCCATGCATATAGATGTATATATGTCTCTAGTCAACGGATGTGTGCTTGATCGTGACTATTATGATTCACATCTTAGTTTATCTCAACCTCATCATTTCAGATGGACATGATAAAATAATATCCTTTTATTGCATTAGTGGGGCACCACGGGCTTACAAGTCCAATAACTATCATGAATTATTTATCAAAGAACACATTTGTGACATTGTACATGAGGATCACTGCAAATATAATTCTTTATAATGGTGTTTTAGACATGTATCTAAAAAATACACACCTTTCTAATGATACACATAACCCGTCCGTGGGTTGAACATGCTTAAATTGTATGTTCCTCGATTATGAATGGCATTTCCTTTTCTCCATCTTTTCCATCTAGTGATAGTGGATCTCTGGGCCTAACCTATGTTCACCACTATCAACATGAATTATCCTTTACCTTTTTCTTAGAATTTTCAATAATAATTCAACAATAATTATGATGAATATGTGATTTTGCTCTAATAGCCGACAACAGAGCTTTGTTTTCAAGTAATTAGTTGTATTTAAGGGTTTCTGGTGCATAATTAGCATTTTATTATATATAAATAATTCACATAAATTAAAATGCATTGCATAAATTAATAGTTGGAAATGTTTGTACGAATCTACCTGTAAATAGCTTAAATTCATCTATTTTTAATAAATTCATATTAACTTAGTTTAATTTAAAAATATATGAAAAATACCAAAAATATAAAATAAATTTCATCATAAATTAGTACTTTTAGACCTAAATCGAAAAATCATAAAGTCTAATTTCGCTCCATATGAACTTCAATTTCATTGAAATCACTTTCAACGTTTAAGTTGTAAAATTATCCATTCAATAAAAAGTGATTTCATTTAAATAAGAGATGGTTTGCAAAATATCATATTTGGTACTTTATTGTACTTTGTAAATGGGTATTTTTACATCCATAACCCTAAGTAAGTTTGTAACAACATTCATAACCCTGCATAATCGCGAATTACATAAAAAACCCCAAGTAATGCTTAACTCTTATATGACATAACCCTACGTTGTGTTTCATTTGAGATGCGTGTCATATTTGACGGTTCCCGTTTAAAATGACAAAACTGCCCCCGGCATTCATTCTTATTTGCAAAATATTTCATTCTTCTCTATTATCATCTGACGGGAGGTTGCAGAGGCTCTCCTTTCCGACATCGACGCTTAACCCTTCCCCGCATCAAAGCCCATCCATCTTCCCCTGCCGAGAGCGCCACTTTCTTGTCCCCTACTTCGAAGACCCCCGAGCATGCCACCTTCTCGTTCCCTGCTTCGAAGACCCACTCGAACCCCCCCGCCCCGCTCCCATTTACAACAACACACCCACTCCCCGCACGCTCCCGGCTCCTCCCGACCTCTGCTCCTGTCACGACCCCAACACGCCGTCGTCTGCAGGGAAAGCCCCCCGGGCCCCGTTGACCTTTGCTCCCGCCACGACCCCAACCAAGGCAACACGGCAGATCGACCTTTACAGGACCGACCACCGACTGCCTCTGCAGGCTCCACCGTCCCCCAGTCGATCGGCCTCTGCAGGACCGACCACCGACCGACTTTGCAGGCTCCACCGCCCCCAGGCCCCGCCATCCGCTGTTGGAAAAGTCCCAACCGCACCGCCCTCCACTGCAAGCATGGTGGTGAAATATCTCGTGAATAGTTAATCTTTTACTTTAAATTTCTTCTTTGTTTTGTTTTCCTTTGTTTTGGTGTTCTTTCATTCCTTCTCTGTCGGGCTCTATCTTGGAAACAATAGTAGATTGGCAGAATCTCTGTTCCTGCTTCCTCCCAGAATCCCCATCCATTATGGGCACACCTGAGTGCTCTTAAATGAGACCCCTCTACCGTTGTGTTTGGGTCGTTACTCCCCTTTGCCTCCCAGTGATCAAAGATGACACTACGTCCTCGTGGGTCGACCGTCCACTGCTCCTCTGCACCCTCCCGCCGCTGCCCTCTAGAATCATCAAGCTCCAACAACGCCTCGTTCCCTGCAGGTCCGTTGCATTCCGCATGCAAGATTTCCACCCGGGCCGCAGCCCTCCAGCATCTCCTTCCCCGCCGCGTGAAAGCCCGTCAGCCGTTGTTCTTCACCAACTGTCATAGCCAAGCCCCCACATTAATTTTAGAGTCACGTTGGCTCCATGTGTTGGCTCAAGAGAAAGTTATGGGATACTTTTTTAAAAAATTTAGGTTAATCCTTAGATTGTTGGTTGGTTAGATTTACTGAATCATCTGGTTGAGTTAATGAAGTAAAGTAACAGAAGGTTATGGGTGTAAGACGGCACACTTATTCAGGGTCATGAGCGCAATTCGCGATTATGCAGGTTACGAATGTTATTGCGCGATTATGCAGGGTTATGGGTGTAAAAATCCCTTGTAAATATTCACTAACTTTGATTTATTATTTCTTACCCACAATTAATATGTTTTAAATTATTATTTATTTATTTTCTTTGTTTATATTTTAATAAAATACTCAAAATTAAAATAAAAAATCATTAAATTGAGAAATGATATGTTCTAAATTTGTACATAATGTATACTCTTTCTTTCCATGTTTTTATTTTGATTTTTCTTAATTATTAAAAATATAAAAATGGATTAATATTTTATAAAATTCTTATAATTTATTATATTTACTTTTGTAAATATTTTTTTATCAAAAACTAAAGAAAAATATAAAACAATAAAAAAAAGTTTTTTGTTCATCAAAATAAATACTTATCTTTCCCTTATTGGAATCTAAAACTTTCATGTTTGTAACTTTTCATTTGGAGAACCTATCTATTTCCTTTATTTTTTTGCTTCTTCTTTCATTGCCTTGGTAATAAAATTCTGTCAACATCCACCTGGCCATTTCCACCTGGCCATTTCCTAGTCGTCGGCACATATTCCCACTTATCCAGTTCACCGCCCTCACACCTCATTCCGTCTCATCCTCTCAACCAATCAGAGCAACCCAAGAGTTAACCAACGGGTCAACTCTCTAACCCCATCACACTTCTTTTGTAACTGTAGAGAAACCCACCTCCCTACTCTCATCCATAACCTCTAACTTTGACCATCGCCTCGCCAACTGTTGTAGCCATGTCGGTAGCCTCATTCTTCTCATCCCACACCTCCTCCCTAATCGTAGTCCCTTTGCCATCAAAACCAACTCAACTTCCCATAGTCCCTTTGCCATCAAAACCAACTCAACTTCCCATCTATTCGAGTATCCATCATATTATGTATGAGTGAGAGAGAGAGAGAGCTCGAACTCCCTGAGTTGATTTAGTGATAGCGAGACATCCGTCTGGTGAGTCGAAGGGGTACACACCCCTTTTCTGTAGCTACTTTCCCAAGGCAAGATGCCCAAGCTTGGCCCGTACAATCACCTCGAGTAGTGACCGGAGCAACAACAACTCCTCCACAGGAACCCATCTCCAGACATTCTAGATAGAATTCCTTGTTCCCTTTCTTCTCCATAGCCCCTTCTTCTTCTTATTCTTCATGCTTTATCCTTCTTCTCCCTACAACTTCTTCTTCTTCTTATATTCGTCCTTTCTCTGCTCAGTCTTCTTCGTGAATCACTTTCTACTACCTTCACCTCCGCCTATGAAATCATAACCAACTTTGAACCATTCCCTCTTAACTCTTTCTCCATCACGGTCTTCCCCATTCTGACACATCTCAAGCTTTGCAAAAGCTTGAGACCTTTAGGACCTCCGCCTTCTCCGAAGCCCCTAGGTCCTCTATGCCCCTAGTTCATCCCCTTTATGATCTTGTTGAGGAAACCACTTGTCCCCCCTAAAGCTTCCTTTGCAGATCCCTATCATCAAGCAAGGATCCTCACGCACGACTCCTACATATGAGAGAAGCAACCTGGTAAGATCAAGCCACTCGGACAACTGAAGCTTTTGCACATCACCCCTTATACCTCTTGGAACAATTGCAACAAAATCCTCTGACCTTCGATGATATGCAAGATTGCAAAGCACTCTAAATCCCACGTGCTTCACATGCTCCTGGAAAAGTTGTGCATTCACCCTCACATTTTAAAGGTACATAAAGAAGTGCATGTTTGTATCCATGCTTGGTTTCTATGATTTTTATTTGTTCCAAATATGACCCTGCATTTGATCCGACTTTTGAACCGTCAATGTTTATCATTTTGCAAAACTAAAATATCCTTTTTTTGTCATTTAGTTCTCCATCATTAGAGTTCCGGTTTATATTTATCTGATTAATGTGTGATTTACTTAATTATAAGATTGAAAATCGATATTTTTTGCTCGTTTAAGCTATGAAAATCATATAAATTCGTATTTTTATCCAAATCATTCAAAAACTAAGAGATTGTGTGATTGGTTGAGATTATTTTTGACCAAATTTCACTGAAATTGGATGCTCTATGTTCGTAAAATAAATTATAGAGTGTTTTGAGAAATTGATTTATAATTAGGGCCCCACATATATTTTACCAAAATTTCAGCTCATAGGGATTTCTTATTAAAAAATACAATGGAGATGATTGGTTTGATGTGATTTATTTCGTGGATTTATTAGAATTTAATTGCTAACAATCACTTTGTATCAGTAAAAAATATTCATAAAATTAGATATGTGCTTCTCTATGTTCGACCTAAGGCTTACCTGAGTAAATAAAATTATAATAACATGATTTTAAATCCTCATGTTTAAGTGATTTTTGATTAAATGCTAATTGGCCAAGTATAACAACTTAATTCACATTCATTGAAAAGGTTAAAAATGCGATCAATTAGATTATCATAGAATATCGTGAAAATTTCAATGTATTATAGATGTCATATGATTAGTCGACAATGATATAATAATGGATTTATTTGTTGCTATCAATGTTCTTTCTATATTTAGACATTTTATTTTATCGATTTTCGCTCTTTACTATTTTAGTAATCTTGTTAAGAACTTCATTGTATTTTTCCTATTTGTACGATTATGGTTTAAGGGTTTCATTATATAAGAAATATTACCCCATGAGTACAGTTATCTCATTCAATCTCAATGGCCTTCCACAAGGTATCGGAACGACTATCCTAAACCAGAGCTCGGGGCCTCTTGTAGCCATATCCTACCATCACTGCCAACAAAGATCTCCGACAATAAACATCTCAAAGATAAGCATGAGTTCTAAGTTTGCTACATCAAGACAATCCTAGTTGCGCGTTCGAACTAAGTCCAAGTTCCAAATTTGGGAAAACTTGAGATGTAAGGCTGCATCGCGAGTCACCATATTGAGTCTAGGATAGATTCAATAGGGGTGAGTCACCATAGGACCGCATCACGATTACCAAGTGTTACACCACCCAATGTGAGGCTCATTGCCCAGGAGCCACATATCATGTCATAGGGTTGCATCGCCCAGCATGAGATCTGTCACCTAGAGTACTACATCGAGTTCTTTGTGAATCTGGTGCATCCCCTGGAGTTTAGGTGTGAGACCCATTGTCAAGAGTACCGAGTGTGAGACCAATTGCCTTGAGTGATGCATCGTCCAAACTCTTGGCATGTCCCGTATCAACTCCCAGTTTGTATGGGAGCTAATTTTGCTGAAGTAACGAGATGTCACGACCCATCTACCACCCTTATCAGGTCTAGGTCATCTTGGGTCCTAGGGCTGGAGTCCAAGTCCATATTGGGTCATCTATTGCGCTTAAGCTTTAGGAATTCATGTCCTTTGTAGAGTTGATGTACATGGATTCTCTATATCTAGTTTGTGATACCCTTTTTTTTATCTAAGATTAATGATCACATAGATAATCTATCTATTAATTTTGATTTTCTGATTTTCCATTTGATCATGATGGCCTCTATCGAGATAAAACCCACGGTATCCGGCTCATCTATTATGGTAGATGGAAACCCTACAAAAATTTAAAGGTGCATAGAATCATATGCTATGGTCATTAGGCTTTTAAAGGCTTTTTGGGAAAACAAAGGAAGATATATGTTCTTACAAAAGAACCTCTCAAGGAATAAAACACATACTATGAGTCTTGACTACTAGAAGACTATCAGGTCATGAATGGTTGAGCAACAACATTGATCAAGCAATTGCTGCCAATCTTCTACTTTCACGAGGCTTGTTAATTAATGAAAATTAACGAAGGACTATTTTCTTTTCTTTTCTCTTTTTATCATTGTTATGTCTTTTCATGCATTTTATTTTTTGGTATTTTTTGATATTTATATTTTATAATTTCCGATCTTCAATTTTAAATGATTTTTAATTTAGAATATTTTAAACATTTTAATTTTTCAAAAGAAACATAATAAAAATATAAACAAACGAATACATGGTTTTTTTATATTTTAAAAAATAGTAAAAATTCTTTAAAATGAAAAAAATATTTTTGCATTTTATGCATTTATTTTTCTACTTTTGTGATTTTTATGGAGTTTTTATGTTTTTTAAGGATTTTAAAATGAACTAAAACTGAAACAATTTTCAAAATAAATTAATCTATAGTTTTTAGGGTTTTTTAAATAGAAAATAAAGTCAAATAACCTACAAACAAATTTTAAAATAGAGAGAATTTTAAAATAGAGAGTTTTTATTAATCTTTAAAATAAGACCAAAAAAGCATTATCTAATTTTGTATGATTTTTGTGATTTTCCGCATTTCTAAATTTTTAGGATTTTTAAAAAGAGTTTTTAAATAAAATGTATACATTATTAAAACTGATTAGAGGACATCAATGGTATTTTTTTTGGAATTTTTCATCTTTTTCGAAAATCTATGAATTTTTAATGTCAAACAATGAAAATGAGTTCTTTTGTATTTTTAAAAATAATAAACTAAAATAAATATCAAAATGAAAATTACTGGAGATAGAACAAGTTAGCACGAGGCAACATTATTTTTTTTGGATTTTTAGTATATTGGAATTATTTAAAACAAGCAAATTAAGAAAAAACATAAATTGTTGTAATAAAGGGACTAAACTACAATTATTGAAAAGTTTCCGGGAATCAATAACAAAGAAATAATGAACGTATAATTGTGGAAATGTTTAAAGAATGAACATGTTGTGTCATGTGAGTATGGATTGAGTGGACCTATTAGCAAATATACAAATATTCAGGGGCTAAACAACAATTTAGCCCAACACTTCTCACATGCCGAGCACGTAAGGTCGAAAAATGGTAGGGCGATGCGATGGACCTGGAGTTGACGCATGGCTGGACTCGAACCGTCGGATACGGTCCGATCGGAGGACAACTGTGTGACTTGGATGTGCTCTTGTTCTTCCCCCTTTTGTCCCTAAATCACCTGGAGCTGCTTCGTCGTGTCGAAGGAATCGCGACTATGATGCTCGATCTGATCAATGATGATGACCTGAAAATTCTAATAATGCGATTGATGGCACAACACCAAGAGAAGAAGGTTCTCCTCGATTGATTTGCAGGTGGATTGAAGGGCAGTGAAGTTTTCGATCAACGATGAATATCAAATCTCCAATCGGAGAGACTTCGGCGTGGACATGATATGTAGTTAATAAACCTGATTTAGAATGAAATAATGTGAATCAAACGAAAGATTACTTGAAGGTGATGTGATTATCAGTGGAGACTTTGATAGGTCTGTAGTTTTCACACTGGATGATGTGTGCTTGCATTTTTCAGATGATATTGCTTCATCTTTCTCAGATCTCTAGGTTGTTTAGGGGAATTAGATCCTTTGCTCCCACTGCTCAATATCATATAGGAGAATGAATCGACTGGAAGCTCGAAAGCCTCAACCCAATTAACACGAATGACGTGAATGGAAGAGGATCGTATGAAGTGAAGGAATATATCTAGTGCTCAAATATATGAAGATGTGAGGTGAACATGTCTGTGAGGTAGAACAGAAATGCCTGGATTCGAAGATGGAGGATGAATAATCAATTGGAACGGGGATAAATCCGAGGTGGAGGACCTCTGATTATGATGATCGGAGGTTTCAATCGGAGGTGGAGGCTGACTGTTATGAATCTAAAATGGGAACGAAAAACAATTGAACTTGAAATCTACAATTACTTGTATGATGTGAGTGCTTGGGCTTGAGGTGGACCACCTACGTGGTCATTTTCTCGATGCGTCAACTTGTCGCGGAGGCTCAACTCTCATCGAAGGGCGAAGCTACGATGATAATCGTCGGATCTAAGACCAAATAGTCCCTATCCTCTCTACAACAAAACCTCATTGTTGTTACTCCCATGACGTCCGAAGCTTACTGGGGAAGGATGAAGGTGGCCAAACATGGGAAGAAGAAGTGGGCCTCCATCTTTTATAAGATGAGAAGCATCAAATTTCAAATGAGTTTTATATGTGAATCGAGACGGATTCGAGGCGAAAAAGGATTGGGCGAAAATCACGGTCATGTGGACTCTAGTCAGGTGTCAAAATAGGATCAAAAGGATGCCATAGCGTATTAGGAAAATAAGGAGAAGAAGGCGGGCCTGTGATGTAAAGCTGGATCAAAAGGAGGCCTAAGAATTCGACCTTAGACAACGAATCCCTGGTGGGTCAATCAGAATCGCCCAAGAATAAGACAAAATAAGAATAAGGACAAAATAATAGAAATAAATTAAAATTAATTAAAATAAAATAGAAATAGTTTTACATTAAAAATTATTAAAATAAATAATGTAAATTATTTAATAAATAATTTTATGGTGATTTTTAATCAAATAAACAATTTATTTATTAGTTAAATAAATTAAATACTATTATTTACATGCATAGATTACCTATATACAATATATGCATATTTTTCATTAGTTATTTTTTGAAATATTTACATAATTTAGTAATTTATTAAATTACAAAATAATTTAAAGTTTTTAAATATTTTTTGTTTTATTTTTATGAATTAATTTAATTGGTTAAATAAATATGGATAATACAATATATGTACAATATACCTATACAATAAATACGTTGTTTTATTTTTAGATCTTTTTTATTTTGCAATTTTTATTTTCACTTTATATAAATAGAACACAATATATACAAATTATTAAAAATACAATATATATAAAAATACAAATAAATTAATAAATATAATAAACAGTACAATATACAAGTATACAAACAAACCCTAAAAAGCTGACATTCACATCTTAACTCCAAAAATTATGAAACATTTTATTTAGAATACAATGAAAGTCGATTTGGGTTATTCCGAGTTCTTATGGAGCTGATATTGAGCTTTCAATTATTATTCTACAGTTTTAATTGTTGTATATTTTTATAAATTATGGACACTATATCCCCCTACTTTAGTCCTTGTCGACTATCCCAATACTTGGCACGGTCTCAAGGTTCATGTCAATCTATATTTATTTCATATGTACAACCTTCTGTTTGTTTTCTTTTTATTTTCTTCTTTATTCTTTTATTTTGGTATAAGTAAATGATCAATATAAAATATTAATAAAAAAGGTTAGATTGTTAATTAATTATAATTAGTTACTATTTACATGTGTTCTGTCGAGTCTTTTTAGCTAAAATAAAAGAATAAAGATGTTATATCATGGATTCATTACCATGCTTCTTCCATGTGATCATCGTATAATTCTTTGGGATCCATGATAGAAGCATGCTATGGATGAAGAGAACGATGCTCTTATCTCAAGGGATATGTGAGATCTTGTGCCATGACCCATTGGTATTTATCTTGTAGCTTGCAGATGGGTCTTCACAACCAAACATGCTTCATATGGACCAATATGCAGGTTACAAGCTTGATTAGTAGAAAAGGGCTTTACTTGAGTACACCTTTTACAACCCCCAACATGCGAGTACACCTTTTATGTCTATAGGTGGACGCATACAACTTTTATGAGCACTTTGGGAATATAATACGAGCATATTAGCACTACAATTGTGCCCGCAATTCCCCCAGATTCTCGTAGCGCTTAGACTTTTAGCTTGTACTACTTCGAGATGTCTTCTCCAGTGGAAAGGATAGGATCTATCTTGACAATTATCTTTTCATTGTCAATAAGAGCTAGCTAATTTTTTAGTTAGATGTGAAGAATGCCTTCATCTATGGTGCCCTTAAGGAGGAGGTATATATGACACGAGCACCATGATACACTATTGAAAGCGGAGTACATGTGCCGTTTATGCAAGGCAACCTACAATCCAAAGCATAACCCATAGATCTGGCTTGATAGACTCACCTCAGAGATCAACTCCATTGGGTTTTACAAAACTATGTCCAATTGCTTCGTTTTCATTTGGAGACGTACCATTTTACTTGCTATATATATTGATGATATAGTTATTACTTGAGATGATAATGCACATATTCTCGAGATCAAGGCCTTTCTACATAAGGTGCTTGTCATCAAAGACCTTGGTCACCTACCATACTTTTTTAGGATTGAGGTCAGTCGTACTCTGGAGGATCACATCTATTCCAGAGGAAGTACAACCTTGACATTCTTAAAGACGCAAGTTTATTCGATTGCAAGCCATCCTATATTCTTGTTAAGTCTCAAAGTCATGCCACCTTGGTGGACAATTTGTTTGAGCATACTACATGATATAGGAGCCTAGCGGGCAAACTTTTATATCTTACAATCAATAGGTCAAAGATATCTCGTATGATGCAAGAATATCAAACCAAAATGTAGAAATGCTAAAGTACAACCATTGGCATGAGGTTCTTCTCATCCTCAAGTACTTAAAGAATCATCATGCAAGGGATTGTTCTATATTTCTAATAGATGCACCGATATCACATCTATATGTAGATACACATTACGACAGTTCCCTCGATGATACATGCTCTGCCACTGGTTTTCCCATTTTTGTTGGTGGAAACCTGATCACTTGGTGCTGTAAGAAACACACAGTTGTCTTGAGATCCAGTGGAAACTCAAGCAACCTGTGAGATTAGCTAGCTTGTCACCTTTCTACATGAACTTGTGTTGTCTACCGGAACTTCAATTTTATCTATTACGACAACAAGTTAGCTACTTATATTGCTACTAACCCGATCTTTCATGAACGCACCAAGCATATTGAAGTTGATTTACATTTTATCATTGATGTGATGCGTGAAGGGAGATTATAATCCTCACATTCCTACAGAGCTACAACTTGCAAACATCTCCATCAAAGCTCTTTAAAGAAATACATTTTTCTGTTGTCTTCTAAGTTGGGCATGATCGATAGATATGTTCCAACTTGAAGGAGAGTATCGATGTTAACTCTTTATTTAGACATTTTGCTTTGTATATTTTTGCTTTTTCTTATTCTAGTATTCCTATTAAGAACTTTGTTGTATTTTTCCTATTTTGCATGATTAGGTTTTCAAGGTTTCACTTTATATAAGAAATCATACCCCATGAATAAACTATCTAATTCAATCCAAAAGTTCATATATAGTTCCAAATTTCAAAGTATAAAAAATATTATTACGGCATCGTTACGATATATTTACTTTCATTATGCACCATGATGTCCCTACACTACAAGGAAAATAAGTTGTGGCTACAAAATTATGCCCACAGATATGGGATTTGTGACCACAGAATTGGACTCTACCCACAACACGTAATGACCAATAGCCGTAGCTACAAGTCTCGTCACGAGAGTTCTCTAATCACGAATATGTCGTGACCACTACAAGTGACCACAGAACTTGTCGTGGCCACAACTCTTGTATGAAAACTTTGGCCAGGCCACAAGTTTCCGTAGACACATTCCGTGGCCACAACTCATTTTTCTTGTAGTGCTAGTAATTGTTGCAATAACTATTTTTTCTGTGGCCAATACTTTCTAAATAACCGAAATTCAACATGAACATATCATACAAACACCAAATGCTTTGCTAAAAAAGGAAAGATCAAACACTTAAATCAATTGCTTAATTAGGGACAAAGATCACACGATTAAACAAATACCAAGTCAATTAGAATCAAAAGGGCATTAAATGGAACCACAGGCATCTAGCATTTCAGTGGCCATGGCCATGCATGGGTCCAGGAAATGGGAACCTCCAAATATGGGTAAAAGCAAAGAGGCAGGAGAGGCCACGTACATACCTCTACACCTTCCTCTTATCCCTTGGGAAGAGGATGAGGTGAATCCATTCCCTTGGATTTCAGTGCACTTTTGGCCCTTCACTTGGATACCTTTGGATAGCAACCCCCACTCCCTTCCCTCTTATAAACCACCAGAAATATCTCAGCTCTCCCTACTTGTATGCACTTTTCAGCTCTTATTCTACCATAAACCCCTCCTTACTATAATTCTTTTGATTGCCATTCCCATTTGCCACTGCCCAAAGATGAGGAGAACAGCCCTGAGCCATGATCACCAGCTCCCTTGCCTGCACTGCAGCCCCCATGATTACATCAGGATGGTAATTAACCAGTGGTATCCAGTCTCATATTCAGGAAAGACAGATATTTGGCATTGGTATATGTTAACCATTGTTTATGCATAAACATGTAGGTACAACATTTGATAGAGAGGTGCTTGCTTCTCAAGATGACGAGAGACGACTGCGTCAAGGTGCTCGCTAAACGTGCTGGAATTAGGTCCATGATAACTGTAGCTGGTATGCTAGTTAATCTCTAATACCTGTATTTTTTTTCCTTTTCTGGAAATGTATGTGTCTTCTGAATGAAGTCCATTTAATGTTTATATATAGTGTGGAAGGAGCTGATGAAAGAGAATAGGGGCTTTTTTGATGCTTACTTCCAATCCATGCCTGCAAGATCTTACCCTTACATCCAGGACATGAATTCTCAGCCATGTAAGTTTGCTAGAAGCAAATAAGCTCCTGGTAGTGGTATGCAAAATTTGAGTGGAAGAACGGGAAAGGCTAATTCTACATTCAATTTTCGAAAAGGAAATATTGATATCTAGGTTTTCGTTTATGAACAGTCCATGTGCAGCATTTAGCATGTGTTGATCGTCTTGTAATGTAGTATTTCATGTGGATTTCAGATGGTTCTCCCCAGAAGTCGTCAAGGTTCAGCAGGAGGAGACACGCATATGGATTTATATCTGCAGCTCCCCGATAGTTTGTCAAATGGGAAAGAGAGATCGAAGAGAATGGTCTGTACTAACTCACATCTCCCCACCTGATTTGACTGAACAGTATTATCCATGAGCATGTAATCACCCCTTATTACGCAGAGAATCCCCACGAGTTATTGCTCTTCCGGATTAATTTTCATATTGGTTCGTCATTGCATGATACATAATCTAATACCAAACTGTTTGATCTCGGTGTTTAGTGGCAACACATGAGCCAAGTGCAGACTGGACTCAAAACCTGGAATGAAACTATCCTTTGCGATTACAGTAGCACGATAGTTAAGGTAGGTCGTTAACCATGCGAATAATTCCGTAATTCTCAACGAATACAGAACTAAGTCAGAAAGGGGTTTCAGTTGATGCATGCCATAGTTCTTCGAGATTGGCTGCCCTGAAGTCTTCCTCATGCGAGATCCATGTACCTGCTAATCTGCCAGCGAAAACCGAGTTTGAAGTTACCGTTTGATAATGCGAAATCATCAGATTTCACTTTAAAGATACTACAGTCTATCATAATGGAAATACGAGCTCAGATATTAACATCGATGTTAGATTGACGATGATCAGTTTCATCTTATAAGTATACCCTCTCGCCAAATCTTTACTATTTTGTATTTTTGAGAAAAGTAACGTTTGAGTTCAGATTATTACGTGTCGTCACCCTATTCTCTTCTTGATGTATATTAATATAACTATAATAAGATTGGCACTACAGCATTAGTGACGTGTTTTTTTCAAAATACGTCACTAAATTAGCAAAATTAGCCTTTGTTAAATATATAACAACAATATTATTCATTGCAAAATGAGTTTTCGTACTCGAAATCAGCAACAAATATCATATTTATCGTTATATCATTAACAACGGTCCATATAACGACACTTATTCGTTGTTATTTTTCAAGCTTCTAATTAATCATTACTAAATTTTTAATTAAAAAAATCACGACAATTAGTTGATATTTTGAAAAATAAGCGTTGCTATGTGGACAGTTGCGAATGATATAACGGCAAATATGATATTCGTCACTGATTTCGAGTACGAAAACTCATTGCGCAACGAATAATGTCGCAGTTATATATATAATATCGGCTAATTTAATGATGGATTTTAAAAAAATGTCACTATAACTCATAGTGTGACCTATGCAACAACGAATATAGTCATTGCAAAGTTATCTTTTGTTCCTGTAATTAACAATATAATGACTAATACAATATTTATTGCAAGCTGAAAAGAATCAAACATCAAATAATATCCGTTGTTGTACATTTAACCATGAAAGATATAATAACAAATATTAAATTATTTACAGTAGTGAAATTTGTATATTATACAAATGTTATTATAAAATTCTGCTTTGTGAAATTGAATGTGCGCATATATGAACGAGAAAAAATAGTAAAAACGAAGGTCATATCGTTTGGCAATATCTTAATATGAGGGGTATTTCATGGGTCAGCAGGTCATGGATGACGATCTGTTTAAACCAGTAATACAGCTCAACAGTTTGCGAGGAAAACAAGCACGCAAATGGGGAATATTATAGCAGGTTTTAAACCAATTTGCGTATTTTTTCTTCATCCCTATTATCATACACATCTAGGATTTGCATCAACCAGTTCCTCATTCATATCAAACATCATGTTTTTGGTAGTAAATCAATGAACTTGCAGGGAAAAACAAATTTTATTTAGTTAGGTCGATTTAAGTACCACTGTAACGAAAGGAAATCCAAGAAACCAATTCTGGCAATTCCCACTTTTTAAATTTTAGAACAAAAGAGCAGGTAAAGAACATGAACAAGCAACCAATAAAATAAGAAGAAGATCACACTTATAATTATGTTTCCAATGTCCTTGTAGACGTACCTGATCAGCTTGCCCATCCCTTGCCATCTTCTGCCCACAGCTCTCACCATACTCCCTCTGCTGCGTACGAGGGCTGTGTGCCCACTTCGGATTGGTCCACCAATAACAAATGCTCATATTAATGCCACTCGCCATATTAATGATATGCGAGTACCTTACTATTTTTTGGGAGAGAGGGCTCAGGGCGTTTGAATAGGAAGCTCACATTTTTGGCAGCCATGCTGAATGCTTCCTTGTGGCTCACCTGTTGATCCCTCGCTTTAATCCTTTGAATCTCCTCCCTGCAAAGGTCGAAGCACATCTTATTTGATTTCTGTACACACATAGATATTGCCATTCAAATTTAGTGGAAGAAAAATATTGAGTTGGTCTTTGTTTATTCACTTGATGAAGCGATTGTAAGCTGATGGAGCCCGCTGTCTCCTTTCTGGAGCTGCACACGCAGACAGGAAATTTCGTCTCAGGATAACAAAGGATATGAAAAATACACAAGTTTTCATATAGACTATATCTATATCAATGATTGTATATTTCTGTCAATAGTGGTCAGAGTGACACACGTACGTTTATTAACAACAATGTTAGAGGTGAGATTTTCCTCTTCATGTCCTTCTTTCTCTTCATTCTTTTCTTGCTCTTGCTCTGATCCACTGCCACTTCCATGGAAGGAACGCATATCATCATGTGATCCTGTTGGCACATTGCTGCGCTCCTCATGATCATGTTTCTTCTGCAAAATACATATACTTCGGATATCTGAATGCTATAAATTATTTTCAGTGCTTGTTATATCGAAAACATATATACCTCAACATCTTCAAAGGGTGCAAACAGATGGAGTGGAACAAAGGAGTCCTTCCCCATGTCTACAGAGAGAAGGCCCTGGCAGTGGCCACATCTGACTGTCACTGACTTCAAGAGACTGCTGCATGGGACACTCACCTGCAAGGATCGTATTGCTATTAATTCAAAGCCAAAGTTTACAGATGCTAGAAATCTAAATCTACCATGCATGTAAGACTGAAAGTACCAGAAGGATGGTGTCGCAGAAGGTGCATTGCACATAGCAAAGTTGTTCCTGGAGATCGATCAAAGGGTGGAAAGCAGACATTCTCTTCGGATAGGGGGAGCAAAAGGGTTGTCGGTCGATGCTGCTTTTTGACAGGGGAGGAGAGTTATGGAGTGTTGGATAGCTTATATGAGAGTGTTTCATGATCTCAGAAACCGAAAGGAAGTCGATTTTTATCAGGGGATCGATAGATGGTTCCTTCTGCACTTGTGATGGAATGGACGTCCTTGCTCCCACATCTATAAATAGTGGGAGTGGGTGGATCTTGAAACAAATGCTTCCTTCGATGAAGAGTAATTATTGGGAAATGCAAGTGCAGTTGACTGTCCTTTCGAAGCAGCCACCGATCATCTTGACAAGTCACTGCTCCATTAGTTCAGCAAGTTAAGGTTTACATCCTTGTGTAAAGTTAAAACTTATGACAAGTACTCTTACTATTCAACTCATCGCAATCCATAGATTATGTAGCTAATTTTCCCCCAGTTTACCTAAGCTTCCAATGATATACATCACCTGCATTCTAAGTAGTAAGTATAAATTTTGGACAGCAATCATATCTTAATCAGGAAGATTACTAAGTCATCTGGATGTTCATCCCATTTCTGTTCTAACTTCCAAGCACACGATATGCATATAACCCTAGAAATTTGAACAGGTTAAGTGGTCTTTGTTCTTGAAGTTGGTTCCAAGAGTTGTCTTTTTCTCACCATTAATTAACTCCTTTTCTCCATACCTCAACAGGAAGCAACGCATCTCCCTCTCAAGACCCCTCCCATTTGCAGCCCCCCATCCTTGCTCTCTCTATTCCTCTCTCTCCCTCAATCTCCTCGTGTGTGTTTGCAAGTTTCATAAACAAGTAGATGACCTATAAAACCTCGGGGAGTGTGCAAGTCTGCACCCCCCCTGTCAACACCACTCAGAGCAAGTGTATGTTTCTAGGAAGGCAGTTGGATAAGGAAGTGGGGAGAATCTTTGCTTCATTCATAGCCTTCGGGCTTGTATCTTGGGGTCCGTTTGGTTGCAGAGTTGGACAGGGTTGGATTGGGCAGGGGTACCCCTATGAATAGTAAACTGTGAGGAGGAGAACCCTGTTTGGTTGCAGGGCCAACCCGGGTTGGTGGTGAGAGCTTTACTCGAGACTTCACTATTCGCTTCTACTTCAACAATTTCCCCTGCATCCAATTAAATGGCAGTTTCATTTGCTTCATGCAGGTGCCTGATAGAGAAATTTACCAGTTCATCCGGTTACTTCATGTCCTCATTTGTATGCACTACAGAGCATGGATGGGATACGATTACTTAGATATCACCCTCTTGTTGCAGCCAATCTACAACAGCATGCATAAATGGAGGAAGCATATATGACAAGCACTCCCTCCGCCGATAACCCTGCTTGCACGCATGTAACCAAGCTAGAACAGGAGCATCACAAGCAGCCACCCTATGATTCTGATCTGAGGGTCCTCATAGCGGCTAACCATCACCGTTTTTAGGGTGGTTTGGTTAGAGAGTTGCTCCTTTCAATCAGGGGACGAATCGTCTTCTATAGCCGGGAAGGCAGCGGCGTCTGCTGTAGATGTATGCGCCGCTCGATCTTGATCGAACGGTTCACACGATTTTACACTTTTTTGTGAGCCCGTATCGTACAAAATCGTGTGAATCGCTCGATCACGATCGAGCGGCTCACGTGACCACAACAGACACATCACCACAACAGAGGATCCTCTCTATCTCGATCAACCCACGTAATTAAGAGGGACGAAGGGGTTATTAAACTAACCCCACCTCACATCTCTCTCTTCTTTTCAATCAACTCACATCATATCTCACGCTTCCTTCAATCAACTCACATCACTTCTCTCGTTCATATCTCAAAAAATAATATATTCATACAATGAATAAATTAAAAAATATTATACCTTCACATCCTCCTTTTTAACAATTATAATATGAACAACATCCAGCCATTCTCTCAAATTCTAATAAAATCACATCATAACAAATCCTCCCAACAACCACCTCTCTATCTAAACATCTTCTAAGAAACATGGCTACCAACAATTTTATATCCCTAAATCAGGGTTATCCCACTAGAGGGGTAACCCCATTCAAAATGGTCCCCTAGACTCCAGAACACTAGACTCAAATTAAGATAATGTATCGTATATTGCTACTCCAAAATACAATACTTAAGACAACAACCACCCAATTCTTTAACAAGACTAGCAGTACTCACTTGACACATCAACAAACACTCAATATTCTCTTTTGCTCACTTGTTTGGTGGCTCTCTTTGCTCTATATCTCACTTTGATTTGCATGCTCCCTTGCTTTGATTCCTTTCCTTGATGCCTCTATACAATGGCTCCCAAGGCCAATTTATACTTATGCTACAATTGCCTTGAAAAGTATGGAATTCTCTAAAACAACGGAGTTGAATGCATCCAAAGTAAACTCTGTAAATTTAGAGCTACCTCCACTTAAGAAACATTTAGAGAGAAAGTCTCACCTTCTCTAGCGAAATTTAGAAACTTATAGTAACTTATTCAAGAAGTTTCTAGAAAATGAGAAGTTGGCGATTCCTTCTATTTTGAACACATCCCCTCAACAAATTAGTATACCAACTTCTAGCATGATAAGTCAAATCCAAAGCTTGCTTCCAACCATACAATACTTTCTTTGATTTGCAAACATATCCGTTGTTCTTCTTATCTTGGAATCCGCTGTATTTGTCCATGTAAATATCTCGATTTGGTTCTCCATGAAGAAAAACATTCTTTACATCCATTTGTTGCAACTTTTATGTTTTACAAGCTAGCACATGTCTTGCTGCAGTCATCTTCAATTGGACTAGATGTTTCATAATAGTCTAGACCATATTGCCGAGAGAATCTTTGGACAACCAATTGATTTGTACCTTCTAATAGAGTCATATGGATATATCTTCAACTTGTAAACCTTCTTGCAAGATATTAGCTTTACGTCCCCTAGTCTAGGAATAAGATCCCACATTTAATTTTCTCGTGGTGCCTTGATTTATTCTTCCATCGCATTTATCAACTCTGTAGTGGGTTTCTACAACCCTTCGTCTTCAGCAACTATAATATTAACATACCTAGGATTAGGCTTGTAGAGTTTGCTAAATCCTTGAAGTGGCATACTTGAATCTTCGTTTGTCTCATGCTGAGTAGGTTGAGACTCCTCTAAAGTTTCTTCATGAACTCCACTTTTTCCGAGATTGATTGTTGTCTCTATATCCTTGAGCGCCTCCTTGTATTTTTCTTTAAAGCCACCTTTTGTTTGTTGAAGCTCCCGTTGGTTTTATTTTATCCGATCTTCCAAAATCCTTGTATTTGGTAATACAATCTCTTGTGGTAACCACCAAGGATATACTTCCTAAAAAGTCAAATCATCTTCGTATACAATTACCATAGAAGTTTCCTCGTCCCAATCATCTTTGAATAAATCCTCATATAATGTGATCGTTGTATACGCCTCCTCATCCCAATCATCTTATAATAAATTCCCATACTTTTAGGCATTCTCATCCCAAATTTCTTTTGAAAAATCTTCATATTGACTGCTTGATGTTGCTTGTGATTAAACTGTGTTTCATGCATATAAGAACCTAAAATTGAGCGAATTACCTGAACAGACACTTACTAATATTTTCCTTTTGGCCCTATAGATAATTTTCTGTAATTTCATAAATTTTTCTTTTTTATCCACAATTTACCCAACAATTATTTAATTTAAAAGTTAAAATTTCAATTCCATCCATATGCTATTGCAATCTTGCCCTTAATATTATTTTTATTTACACTTAAGCCCTTGCAGTTTCTTAAAAATAACACATATCCCCTGGTACTTCCAGAAATCACCAAAAATAATATAAATATTCAAAAAATTTCTAGAAAATTCGTATGATCCTAACGATGTCTAGAACCTAGTGACCAAGATTTCTACACATTATAATGTCTCAGGAATACAAAGTATGATTCAACTGAGTTAATAAAGTCCAAAGTACCTTTGTAAATAGAAATCAACATTCGTGTAAAATTTCATAGTCTCCGTGGATTGATCATCTACTTACCTTGTGCTTTATTTGATATATCTTGGCTTGTAATTGTAGAAATTTTATCTGAAATTTCTCAATCTTGATGTTTGCACACAACGATACTAAAAATCACATATTTAGCACATTGAATCGTGGTTCCATGTAAATATGAAGATAATAATCCAAAAGAGTCACGAATCCAAGGGGCTTTGGGTAAATTGTGTGGTGGTTCAACTCGAACTTAGGGGGAAGGAAAATAAATTAAGTCACTCTAAGTACACATGATATTATACACACACACACACACATACATGTCACACTTGTGTTATCTTTCTTGTGACAATGATATCTTATTTATGAACTTGCGAGGCCTCATAATGACAAGAAATGCCTTATAATCATACTGGTGTATCTTAAGTATGGAATAAGTTCAAGAGTAGCCACTCAATAATGCATGGTGGATTTGAGAGTTTTTTTAGATTCTTACTACAACAGGAATCAGGTTATACTTTCTTCTTTCGTACTTAGCGGTCAAAATATGATTAATAACTTATACATATTTGTTCAATATAATTGCTTAGCCTTTCGATGTGATTAAATGTCACCACATTGATGTTTGCATGTTCATATACAATTAATTGCATCTATTTACTTGCAAGTGAAATTGAGATTAAATGCATGTCAACTCTTAATGTAATTGTGATGTTATTGTTGCCAATTACTCGTTAAATTGAGACTTGTTGATGTTGCTCAGTACTTGGTACTTTTCATCTTGACATAGTCTTATATATGTGTATATATTGGTTCACAGGGCTAGTTACCTCGCCTTTCAATTTGTGACCCGAGTAAAGGGAATGTTCAAGAGGAGACATTTGGTGACTATTTGGAGAATTAAATACTTTTGAAAAAGAGACGATCCTCTACTTTTAATTTTCCTAGCATAATTTTCTTTTGTTATAATTGAGTCATATATTTTGACCCCATGTAATAAAAGCTTTCTTCTTTAGAGATAGTTTTATATATCATGCTATCTTCATTCATGTTGAATATATGAACACCTTTCATTCGTAATAAAACTAATTAAGGTTGTGTATGTTTCATATTTGATATCGGATGACTCGATTTTGAGTTGATTGATGAAATTAACTCCCCACATGAGAAACTTTTAGATATGATCTGGATTGGCCCGAGATGGGACAGTCAGAACATAATTCCTAGGGGAATGAATTCAGTTAGCTTCCATCTGACTCCCAAGATGATATGGAAGGAGATGACGACTCTCAACCTTCTTCAGATACAACTGTCCCATCATCGTCAAGTAAAATAGTTTGACATGGAAAACAATTATTCTTCATCGTCATCGTCATGCAAAAAGGATGGCTGCGTATTCCTCTTACTTTTCATTGAAAAATAATTTCTTTGCACTACAAACTCATAGAAGTATGTTCATACGAAATGCCATCAATTAAGTAACCTGAGCAAAGTGAAAGAGTATGGGAGGAGAGACAATGGGAGACTATGGTAGTCATTTTTCGAGTAGATTGGGAATCATTGGGAGGATGCATATCTTGACGAGCATGATAAACTTTAAGAAAGTATTGTCACTCGTGAAGGTTGTTAGTCTATTAGATATGAAGGTACATATATTAACACGAAATTTAAATGAAATGAAGATGTGATTATATGACTTCTAAATTTATTTCGGTACGCAAAATGTATTTGATTGGGGCGATGGTCCCGAGATTAAGGAGGGGATTTTTCATCAAGCGACATAAATCCATTGTGATATACGTGCTAAGGATCGAAAGGTTAGTTTATTTATACACTTTTATGATAGACGTGAAAATATTTATTGTTGCCGGTGAATTGTTATTTGTGCACTTTATGATTCCAGAAGTTCTTTTTTCCTGGCGTTTTGTAATATGCTTGGACCATTTTTATTCCGTCCCTTCTGAATTATCTTTCCCATAGATGGAGTTCTATCCTAGCAGTAGGCAGAGGAGGAGCACCTACAAGAGCAACAGTTGCAGCTGATTTTTTTATCAGTTATTAGTGTCGATGGTTTATAAACTGCTAACAATATACATATTTCTTTGTCGACGGTATTCCATTGTCGCAAGAAGTCCTTTTTCCGGTAACCAAAGTTGATAGGCGGATCCTGCACGATATATTAACTACGAGAAGTTATCTCAACCACACAAAATAATAACCACATATGCACGGAGATTTTTTAACGTGGAAAACCCTCAATGTGAGAGGGAAAACCACGGGGTTGATCGCAACCCAAAACCAAGCACTATAATCGAAGTCATCTCCCGTGAGGGGCTTACAAAAGGTCGACCCTCAATACACTGTTATAAGTCACCAAACAATGGAGAATAGTAGAGAGGAGAAATATCACCAAACGGATAAATCTGTCGCCAAACTATAAGGAAGAATGCTGTAGAAGAATTGCTCCAAAGGTTACTCCTTCCAAACTCCGCGGCAACCACGGACTTTCTTTCTTCTTCCTTTCTCTTATTTCTTTATTGTGCTATGAGATCTTGTATTGGGATGATCCTGGTATGCACCACATACCCTCTATTTATACTTCACGAAGATGAGCAAATAAGGAAACCTGGACTCCTACTTCCAATAGGATTTGGAAAGATAACTCCTAATCCTAACAGGTAATTGATCTCCTTCTCCAATCAATAATTGAATTTTCTTTTTCCAAATAGGACCACCAATTCCTATATATATGGAATGGGTTTCCACAAAGAGGGGAACCCATCCAACAAATCTTTCCCTCACCGACGACGTGAGAACTGCTCCAAACCTGTGAGGGAGCTGCATCTCTCGAATTTTTCAAGCGACAAAATCTTTATCATCATATCGGCACCGTTGTCATGTGTGTAGATTTTATCAAGTACAAGCTGCTTCGATTCTAACACATAACGTATCCAATGATATCTGACATCGACGTGCTTCGATCTTGCAAGACTTCTTCATAGTATTCAGGCTCGCTGCTGTCTGTCAATAAAATGTAATCATGTGCAGAATACATGGTGGAGGGTCGCCTCTCCCTCACGAGTCTCTGTGGTGGGAGAGCCTCGAAAGAAGAAGAGCTCTCACCATCCTGCCCACCATGATTACTACCGTCATTTGCATCATCATCATTAGGAGTGGTGATCTGTGGTACATCCTCCTCATGTCCTGCATCTGGTACCTACTCATATGCATCATCTGACACCTCATGTGGAGCCCTCTGCAAAGGGGCTGGCTCCACATGATCTGGCTTATAGCTGCTCGAAGAAGAGTCCTTAGCAGTCTTCTTGATGTCTTCAATAGTCTGATCTTCATAGAAGATCGCATCCCTTCTCCTCACCAGCTTCTTGTCAACTAGATCATACAACCTCTAGCCATGCTCATTGATGAAGCCACATTTCATCATCTTTATTCTATCATTTTGGCACCTAAAACCCTAGCAAATGCCTGTAAATAGCATTAAAACCATCATCTTAGCATCCATGCATGTGCATCTCAACACTGTATAAAATACTGTAATTAAGGCCAAAATTATAGAATAAATAAAGAAAAGAAAAAGAATAAAATATTGTAGATATTTTATGACCCAAAACCCCCGAGACCTAGGCATCTTGATGAATAGGTCGACAAGGAATAAAGTAGGGGGAGATAAGGTCAAAAATACAGTCAAAATACCTATACATTCTATTCATTCTTTATTCATTTTGGGCCCTATTTTTGGTTTCACTTTTTATACATCAAATAAAGAAACTTTGTACATGAAAGTTGTAGATAATAATATAAAGTAAAATACAAAATTGATTTCACTCAAAAATAATATACAGAGAAAAAGTTATGGTCTGTATAAAATCCCAAAACTCCAACTTCCCAGACCTGTATCTATTAAATAAAAACTCAAAATTTATCAAAATCACCTTTAATTGTATATAATTTTAAATAAGCTATTTAATGAAGGTGGTTTCATATTTTTCTGAGCTACGGTCTGAAAGTTGAGTTTTGGACCCCTATTGTATACTTGTACTGAATAAAATATTCAATTTATTCTTTATGTATTATTTTTATTCTTTTATATTTTTATTATTTTGTAAATATTATTTATAGTATGTTTGTATATCAAAATCAGAATAAAAACTCAAAGAAAACATAAAATAAAATACTTGTATATATTATACATAGGTATCATGCCTATACATATACCTATACAAATAACACTTTCATTTTATTAAATGCATAAAATATAGCAGAAAAATAAAATAAAAATATCTTCATGTATATAAAAGTATGTTATAATTTTATAAAATACTAAATAAAAATAATAAAGAAACAAAATACATAAAATAAAATAAAATACTAAAATCCATAGGTATTATACCTATATAGGGTTAAAAAGGCAACTTGTAAAAATAAAACTCATAAAAATAAATAAAAATCAGAATAAAATACTACATAAAATTTTGAACATTTTTTATTTTATAACCATAATTTAATTCAACCTATTTCTATTTTTAAATGAATTAATAAAACATTTTTTCTCTTTCTCCTGGTTGGTCCACGTGGACCAACCAGGAGCTTGCGACTGTTGACCGGCGGGTCAACAGTCTGTCTTCTTCCTCCCAGCCCGTAGCGTGCGACGTTTTCCCCCTGTCTTCGCGCCTTTTTCGAGGCCACGCCGCTCATCCTCTGCAGCCGCCTCCTTCACGAAATCTCCTCCTCGATCCATCACCTCCACCGCCATCTCCTCAAATCTACCCATATCTGCTCGATTCGCCCGTGATCTTCCCTCGAAGTCACGCACTCCACCACCTTCAAAAGCAGACCCCCATCTTCCTCCCCAAGTTTGAACACCTTCGGTCCACCCTTCAGCGCCAATCCCGTGCTCCTGAGCTCCGTGGAGGTGACAGCTCCACCGCCAGCCCTTCAGCCAAGGCGCGCGAAGTCGGAGGCGTCTCCACCACCTCCTGCAACTCCGGCGGTCGAGGTAACCTTCATCCTCTGGCTCCGGCCATCGAGGGCCTCCATCCCGCTATTTCTTTACTGCATTTTATTCCTGTTAGTCTAAGCTTTAAAAACCCCCAAAAAAATCGAAGTTCCATCGCCTATCGCGCTCGATCCTCCATCCTCGCCGGAGCGCAACTCCGGCCGAACTCCACCCCTTCGTTCAACGCCACCTCGTCGCCACCGCGGGGTCCAGGCAACTTGCCCTGGACCCTCTCACCTTGTTTTGCAGGTCAAAGCGCAGTCAACGCACCTGGAGGGCCATTTTGAGTCTTCGCCGGAGATACCTGGAGCGTGGAGCTCCGCCGCCTTCGCGCCAGCGCCTCGACGCCTCTCCGGCGAATCCGAGCCGTCCAATCAATAGCCGGACCTCCCAGGAGTCTTCTGGTCGATTTTGAGCCCACGCTGAAGCCGGAGACCCGAGATCGGGAGCTGGGAAGTTCGCCTCGCCGGCGAGCGTCCCTGTTCTTCCTCGTTGCCTCCCCACCGTTCGATCAAAAGCCCGCTCCAGACCGTTTGTCAGCCGTTAGATCTTGGCACGTGTCGTCCGTTGATCCTCTGCCAGATCTGATCTCCACCGCTGATCTCCGAAGCGTCGTCGGCCGTTCATCAAGCGCCACGTGTCTAAGTGGCTTCTTCTCCGCCGTTCGATAGCGCGTCAAGGGTAATTTTGCGAGATACCCCCGCGCATTTTGTAATTTTTATTTAGTCCATAAACTTTAATCTGTAGTTTAAATATTCCTGTAATAATTGCAAGTAGACCCCTGTAGTTTTCTTATTTGCATTTCGGTCCAATCCACGTCACCTCACGTGCCCGTGCGCGTGAGGGGACTGGGTATTTTGCAGGGACCTCCCTGGGGTTTATTTATTTCGTTTTAGTCCTTGAACATTCCTGTTAAGTTGTAATATTTTGGAAAAATTGCATTGAACCCCCTGAGTTTTGTAATATTGCAAAAATACCCCTCCCAGGCGCGTGCAAGTCACGCGTCCTGTGGGTAAATTGCACATATACCCTTGCGGGTTTGGATATTGGTGTTTAATCCTTGAAATGCAAGTTTTAGTGTAATATTTTGTGGAAAATTGCATGTTTGCCCCTGGAAGTTTTGAAAATTGCATTTCTGCCCTTGCCAGGACTGTTTAATGTTGGGACTCTTGTTCTAATTGTTTAAAATATCTTCTTAAGCCCAAAAATTCCACAAAATTAGATTTAAGCTACTGGATGCATATACCTCAACGCCATCGAGTTAGTTTTTGATTTTATTTTATTTTCCTATTTATAAAAAATCAAAAACAGCCTTTTTGTGTACTGTCTACCTTAGAAAATACCAAAAAAATATCAAAACACCTCCAAAAATTCCCAAAAATTCACCTAGTGTCTATTTTATCATCTTTTAGTGTCAGTCCAAAAATCAGTAAAAATTTCAAAAGAAAAACACTAAAAATATAAAAACACTCAAAAACTTCAAAAAAATATAAAAAATAGTAGAAAAACCCAAAAATTGCAAACTCAGCTTCTGTTTCTTCCTTATTTTGTTACTTTTATTAGAAAAATAGTGTGAAACAATTTTGCTACTGGTTGGTATTTTTAACTTGCATTTTTGTCACAGCCAGCCCTTATTTCCACTGTTTGCCTTATTTCAGACTTTAAAAATACCAAAAACCTCTTGAAAAATCCCCAAAAATCATAAAAACAGTAAAAAACCTTAAAAATACCAAAAACATTTATTTTCTGAATTTTGGAGCATTTTTGTGCATTTTTATAAATATTCTACCTTGCCTTTTACTATATTGCATTACTTTCCAATATTGAAAAAAGAAAAAAAAAATATAAAATATAAAATATAAAAATTAGAAAATCAAAAATCAAAATATAAAAAAAAATTAATTAAAAACCCACAAAAATTGTAGTTGCTTGCTTGCTTAGTGTAGACACATCACACACTCACTCACTTGTGCATTCATTTGCTTGAGCTACACTGTTTGCTCCCTGTGTTCGAACTCTCTGCATACTTGCCCATATACATCATTTGTGCAGAGTTAAAAATAAATTTTAACTCCACATTGTTTCTAATTTGTTGATCTTAGTGTGGGTTAATTGTTGACTTTGGTCCGAATTTAGTGTGGTCAACACACCGACTGAGTTCACGCTTTGTGTGAATTTAAGACCACCTATTTTTGGCCAAAATCAAATGGCGCCGTTGCCGGGGAGCAACAGCGAGTAGTTTATTTCTTTAGTGATTGTGTGTTGATTGTTTACCATAGCTGCATTTACCTCTCTTACACCCTTAGTATATTTTGATTGAGCTTTCTGACCATTCTCTTTTCTTGTCTTCTTGCGAGGGACCGCGGAGCGAGGCGGATCGCCTAGGTGACCCGAAGCAACCTTGGGACGCGGAGCCGGCTATTCTTTAGCCAAGCCGGCAGTAGAGAGCAGGAGGAGTGAGATTGAGTGGTAGTCTAGCTTGCATTTATTTTTGTGAGAGAGAGGGACTATTAAATTGTAATAATACAGGTACCTTGGACACTTGAACATTCGGGCCTAATTTCCGGGTGTTTGTTCACCCGGGGGCTCACCGCAGTTTTGCCGCGTTTCATCGCTGTCATTTTCCGGTTTTGTGTTTATTTTTCATTTTCTTTTGTGGATTGAGCTCCTAGATCTAGGTCCTGCTTGACTCGAGTAGAATAGGTCCAAACACTTAATTATCTTTGCATGCTCCTATAGTCACGTTTTGGACTTAGACTAATTAAACAGTTAGCGAGTAGCTTCCAAATCCACGCGCCGCGAGCTCACACCCGAACAAGCGCTTTCTCCTACTCCAAATGTGTTGGGAAGAGGAGGGGTGAGCCAAGACCGGACACTCGGATTAGAAGTTATTAGCTAACTTGTGGTTCTTCACGCTAGCAGTTGCCTAATCTAGGACGATTTCCGTGTGCATACCGGCATGTAGTTTAGGTTTATAAATTTCTGCTTTGCATCCCGCATGGAGAGAGCTGGGATTCACTGTAAGTCTTCTTACTTTGCACGCATCATTTAGGCACAAAGGTGAGATCTCCATCTTTGTGTCGACTTGCACGGCTTTTCCGACTCTTTTCTCCCTCTGTTTTTGGACAAAGTAGGATAAAGGAAAAAATACAAAAACGTTAGGCGCTTGTTTGAATTTACTCAAAAGAAGCGATAACACCAAAAAAAATTAAAAAAGGGACTGCTAAAGAAAACTTGACCAAAATAAAAAAGGTAATTGGATTCATTGCTTGGGGTGAGTAATACCCTCACTTGTATTCAGGTTGCATAGGAAGGTCTCCTTCCAAGTGAGGTGAGCGCTTCGTAAGGATTAGAGCCAAAAACCCAGCTTGTGGCTGCCTTGTGTATCGCCAGGATTACCGAAGTATTGGCGCTTCTATCGTACGTAGTCGAGTAGGGCTTGGTCACCATTGGTGACTCACTACTGTGTGAGCATCGACCTCGTCCGAAGTATCGAGCATAGGCCACGCCTTCACGGGGGTGTCTGTCTCACCGGCTGCGTCCGAGTAGGTTCTTGCACGCTCACGGGTGATTCCGTTGCGAGCGAGATCCGAAGTATCGGTTTCGCCTATTGGCTTCCTCTCTTATTCTTTGGCTGAGTAGGGATCCAGGAAGGGTTACAAGGACCTCAACTGCACAAGCTACAGGTTACACAGGAGGAGGACAAGTACGGGATACTTTTCCGGCAGTACTCTCTCTCCTATAGGCGTAGCGCTTTAAGGACTCGTTAAAAGATAAATCTCTGAATCAAGTTAAAATCGAAAAGATAAAAGCCGAACCTTCACGGCTTCATGTGTTGAGTTGGTGAACTTACCCTTGCTTTGTGTTTGATTGCTAGATTTGTTTAGGTCAAGATCAAAAACACAGCACAATTGTGCGCAATTTTGTTGCATCTTACTCTTCTTCTTCTCTTGCCTTTCCTCTACTCTTCTTAATAATCAAGATGATGGGACGGAGATCTCTTAGGCCGACCCTGTCGGCACCGCTATCCCGCACTCCTCCTTATTCATCTAGGACTACCTCGGAGAGTCCGCTCTCCGAGCCTGAGTATACATCCGCCCTGTTCCCCCTCGACCATTCTTCCCACTCTCCTTCTATCAGTCCAATTGTTTCAGAATTCAGTGCATCACAGAGTTCAGATCATTCTACAGCACCTGAGATGGCCTCTTTTGCTTTTACAGAAGATCCAGTCATGTCGGACAGAGGCGAGCATGAAGATGATCATGAGCACCCTCCATTCGTATTTGATCAGGCAGCCATCAACAATTCGTTGTTAGCATCCCTGGAAACCATGCAGAGACAGATCCGAGACCAGGGAACATTTATGGGTGATCTCATGCGAGAGATAGCGCAGATGAGAGAAGACCGTGCTGGCGGAGAAGGTGGAGGAGGAGGAGGACCCGATGCAGGAGGAGCAGACCCAGACGGTGAGCGACCGCCACAGACCATCATGAGGGAGCTGCACAACCCAGCTTCATCCCTCACTCACCGGTGGATCAGACTCCCACCTATCCTTGGAGACTTCGAGCTTCGGCACAACACAATTCAGATGCTACCCAAGTTCCATGGGTTGCCGACCGAAGAGCCGCACCTCCACCTCCAAGAATTCGAGATGATTTGCAGCACCATCCATGATCGGTTGATAACCGAGGACACAATCAAGATGATCGCCTTTCCATTCTCTTTGGTTGACAGAGCCGCCTATTGGCTCAAACATCTCGGGCGTTTCATCGACACATGGGCAGATCTCCGGGCCGCATTCCTGAAGAAGTACTATCCTCTCGGCCGGACCAACGCAGCTCGAGCCATGATCAGCAACTTCGTCATGATCCCAAATGAACAATTCCATGAAGCCTGGGATCGATTCAGAGAGCTCATCGACCGGTGTCCCCACCATGATATCTCCAAGCCCAATCTCGTTCAGAGTTTCTTTTGCGGGCTGACACCGGAGCTGCAGGGGCTAGTGAACGCCTCTTGCGGTGGGTCTTATTTCTCCAAGGGAGAAGACGACGTCTGGGCCATCTACGAAGGCATGGCAGAGAACTCCACAGTGATGACCCAGGCCCGAGTCTATACACAGCAGAAGCCCCCGCAAGGAGCGGGATCATTTCAGAGGATCGCTCGCATCGATGCCGGTCCCAACACAGTGTCGGTAGCCGCAGCCCAAGCCGAATCAGCCGCAGCCGACATGGGCATCATCAGTGAAAAGCTGGACCGCATGGAGATCCTTGAGAAGAAACAAAATCAAGGCATGGCCCAGATGGACCAGATTGCCAAAACCATGAGTGACCTAAAAACTCAAATGTTGTGCATTCAGGAGGCCCAATCGCACTCCCAACAGCCTCCCAGGTCACAGGTTGCATCCCGCAGCAGCAACTCCAACCAGGCCTCTACCTCATACCGTCAGGTAAACCATATACAGGCAGAGCCGGTTCCCTTGCTGCAGTACCATCCAGAGCAACCACCATCTTCGGACACGCAGATGGTGGTCTATCAACCGGAGCAACCACTGGCAGTTCTACCTCCACCCTCCTTTGAGCAGGAACCGTTGATGGAAGTCAATGGGATTTGGTACGACCGGTACCCTCAGCCCGCAATTCGTCGGGATCACCCCGGATTCCGTTGGGGCAACGGTGGATCCTCTTCCCAACAGCAGAACCCTGCCCAAGGATACCAGAACAGCCAGCCACAGCAGCAACACCAGCAGCCCCAGTATGCCCAACCGCAGCAATACCACAGTGGTCCTCGTCCCAACTATCAGGGACAGCAGTGGAGGCAGCGCCAACCGCCTCAGCATTTTCAGAACCAACCTCCTCCCCAGTACCAGCAGCAGCAGCCTCGTTTCCAGCAGGGAAACTCATCCGGTTCTCAGCCCCATTCCTTTGAGAACCCCGCTCTTGATGATCTTGCCCGCTTGCTTTCCGACCAGCAAGCCTCCTTTAGGCAAGAAATGGATGAATTCCGGCAGGAAATGAGGGAGATAATCAAAGGCAAAGCCGCCATACCAGCTCAGATCGAACCAAACCCTAATAATTTCAAAAGAAAGCCTGAGCAGGTAGAGTTTACAGAGGATACCCTTCCTAGTGACTATGAGAATGACATGACATATTTCTATTATGATGCTGATTTTGTTACTACTAGGAGCGGTAGGAAGCCAGCCGGCGGCGTCTCTTCTGAGCGACAGCCCGATGCAGAACCAGGAGCGCCAGAGGAGCAGAGAAGCGGTGCTGATGCCGCTCATGATGATGTTGACGGCGGTGCTGATGCCGTCGTGATACCAGATGAAGACGGTGGTGCTAATGCCACCATTTTTGATGCAGAACATGAAAGCGGTGCTGATGCCGCAGAGACAGGTGCCAGTGGTGGTACTGAGGCCACCACATCTCCTTTTGTTGAAACTCCAGCTGTGGTGTCACCACGTTTTGTATCTTTGGACTGTGATCAAAACAAAAACAACAAAAATATGAATAAAGAAAAGGTTTCTGTTCAAATTACGGATCCATATGTATTGAATGATGATGTTGGTATGGATTCCCCTTCTTCACAGGCACAGGAACCTATTTCTAGTCCTCCATCTGAGGAGGCCCCTACTATCCCCTTCCCAGAGGCACTTCGCCGGGCGAAGGGGAATAAAAAAAAAATCCAAAAAAGAACCAGGAGTTAGAGTTCGGCAATCAGATGATTGACAGATTCCACATTCAGCTGACTCTACGTGAAGCTTTTGAGCATATCCCTTTCTTCAAAAAGAATCTGAGAGAGACAACCACTGTCAGAAGAAAGCGGAGGCACAGAGATCAGATCCATATGCTCACACATGACACTTGCTGCACCATTCAGAACAAGTTGCCAGCCAAGAGACCAGATGCAGGAGCTCCCTATGTCAGATGCGAGATTCAAGAGCAACAGTTTGATCGTACTCTATTAGACAGCGGCTCCTCAATCAATCTCCTCCCGGCAGCCTTACTCAAGCAATTTGAGTTCGGCACTCTTCATCGAAGCAGAACAATCCTTCAGTTTGCTGATAGGTCGATAAAGAGGCCGAAGGGGTTGTTGAAAGACGTGGTCGTTACCATTCAGGGCCTGAAATTCCCCGTGGACTTCGTTGTGTTGGACATGGAGATCCCTGAGTCGGTAACCGATGCCCCCATCATACTCGGACGCCCATTCTTGGCCACAGCCAAGGCGGTGACCGACCATGATTGCGGGAAGGTATGTTTTCGCGTAGAGGGCGAGACCATACAAATAGAGACGATCGAGGAGACCAGAGCCAGAGAGTTAGAATGCTCCGAGCAGTCCAGCGAAGCCGCGCAGATGACAGAGGAAGAGCTAGACGTCCACCAGGTTCGTGATTTTGAAATGACTGATGATGAATCTAACTGGAAAGACCCTGTAGCACCAACTCTCGCCTTGCCTACCGAATCATTGTACCTCAAGCTCATGGCAATCGAAAGTCGGGAGAGCACATTCCTGGATACGGATACACCTGAGGCTGACAGCATCGCGACGAGTGGTGCCGATGATTTCAATTCCTGTTCTTCTATTTCTGATCCCTCGTATTCAGACATTGATTGGGCCTATTTTGATGATCCGTTGTCTTGTCTGATTCATTCTGAACCAGCAACCATGACAGAGTGCGAGCCCGTACAATACATTGATAATTCAGTCAGCCGCCTTTCATCAGAAATTCATGCCGAGCGAGAGTTCTCTCATGCAGACCTGGTAGCATTCACCCAGACATATCAGAAGCCAGATCTGCCACCTCCCAGTTGCCCTGAAAGAAAACCTCTGCCGCAGTCAATGAAGTATAGATTCCTTGCAGGTAAGCCAGATATGCACCCAGTCATTATCTCAGCAGATTTGACTGGAGAACAAGAATCTCGTCTGATGGAGGTTCTTGAAAGAAATCGCAAGGCAATCGGATGGAATATAGCTGACCTCAAAGGGCTGAGCCCGAAGCTGTGCTCCCACCACATCTATCTCGAGGATGACGCTAAGCCATCACGCGAATTCCAGCGACGGCTGAACCCGAATCTTCGAGAGGTTGTCATGAAAGAAATCTCAAAGTGGTGGAGTGCTGATTTCATCTATCCCATCTCCGACTCAAAATGGGTAAGTCCGTTGCATGTGGTACCCAAGAAGACGGGTATCACAACAGTTGTCAACGAGTTCGGAGAAGAGGTCGCTACCAGAGTACCAACTTCTTGGAGGGTCTGTGTGGACTACAGACGATTAAATGAGGCCACCAAGAAGGATCACTTCCCGCTGCCCTTCCTTGATCAGATTATCGAGCGGTTAGCCGGGAAGAGCCATTACTGTTTTCTTGATGGGTACTCTGGATATAATCAAGTGGCCATTGCGCCCGAAGACCAGGAGAAGACGACTTTCACCTGTCCGTTTGGGACTTATGCTTTCAGACGGATGCCCTTTGGTCTATGCAACGCTCCAGCGACATTCCAAAGGTGCATGTTGTCCATTTTCTCGGACATGGTGGGTAACTGTTTAGAGGTCTTCATGGATGACTTCTCGGTCTATGGCGACGGGTTTGATGCTTGTCTTGACTGCCTAGATCGTGTGCTCAAGCGCTGCATAGAGGTCAATCTTGTATTATCCTGGGAGAAGAGTCATTTCATGATGACTCAAGGGACGGTCCTTGGGCATGTCGTCTCCAACAGGGGCATGGAGGTCGACCCTGCCAAGGTGGATATCATCAGAAAACTCAATCCGCCGTCCAATTTGCGTCAGTTACGGTCTTTTCTGGGGCATGTCGGTTTCTACCGACGGTTTATTCAGGACTTCAGTCGAATTGCCCGACCGTTAACTGACTTGCTAACCAAAGACACCGAGTTTATTGTCAATGATAAGTGTCTTGAATCATTTGAGACTCTCAAGAATATGGTCGTTTCAGCTCCTGTCCTTCAGCCACCCGATTGGTCTCTTCCATTCGAGATCATGACGGATGCTTCAGATTTTGCCGTTGGGGTTGTTCTTGGACAGAGGAGGGATGGTTTACCGTTTGCCATTCACTACGCCAGCCGGACCTTAGATGCCGCTCAAAGGAATTACACTGTGACTGAAAAAGAAATGCTGGCTGTAGTCTTCGCTCTTGATAAGTATAGATCATATATTCTCGGATCTAGAGTGACTATATACACTGATCATACCGCCATCCGATATTTAATGGCCAAGAAGGAGGCCAAAGCACGCCTTACCAGATGGATCCTTCTACTCCAGGAATTTGATATTGAAATTAAGGACAAGCCTGGAGTCAAGAATGTGGTGGCGGATCATCTCTCCAGGTTGGAGAATCTTGAGGAATCTGAGCCCAGCGCACCTATCTCAGAGACGTTTCCAGATGAGGCGATCTTGGCTGTCACCTCACTCCCGTGGTATGCCGACTTTGTAAACTATCTTGTTGCCAAGACAGTCCCTCAGGGTTGGCCCAGGCAGAAACTTGAGACCTTCCTAGCTAAGGCCAAGTTTTACCATTGGGAGGATCCCGTCCTTTATCATGAAGGAGGGGATAGCATCTGGAGAAGGTGCATTCCTCAGGAAGAGCAGCATAGCGTCCTCACATACTGCCACAAGCTTGAGGCAGGAGGACATCATTCTGGAAAAAGGACAGCACAAAAGGTGCTTCAATCCGGCCTATGGTGGCCTACTCTCTTCAAGGATTCTGATGAGTTCGTGAAGGGATGTACTGACTGTCAGAAAATGGGAACCTGCGGACAGAGAGACATGATGCCCATGCAACCCATTCACTTCTGTGAGGTTTTTGATGCATGGGGGATTGATTTCATGGGCCCATTTCCTAAGAGTCAGGGATTCGAGCATATTTTGCTCGCTGTAGATTATGTCAGTCGATGGGTTGAGGCCATTCCCGCCCGAGCCGCAGATGCGAAAACCATGTGCAAATTCTTGAGGAAAAATATCATTTCACGGTTCGGGGTACCTAGAGTTCTGATTTCTGACGGGGGGTCTCATTTCATCAATGACAAAGTTAGAGCCCTTGCTGACGAGTTCGACATTGACCATCGGGTTGCAACTCCTTATCACCCTCAGACTAATGGTCTTGCTGAAGTATCGAATCGGGAGATAAAGACGATCTTGCAGAAAGTTGTCCGCCCAGACCGAAAGGATTGGTCACAACTTTTGGACTCGGTCCTATGGGCCTATCGGACCTCTTTCAAAAATCCATTGGGGACATCTCCCTTTCGTCTCGTCTATGGCAAGCCGTGCCATTTACCAGTAGAAATCAAGGACAAATCTTTATGGGCAGTTACTGAGTTACTTTTGGATCCTGAAAGTATAGGAGATCAGAGACGAGCAGAATTGGCAGCCCTGGAAGAACTAAGAGACTCAGCCTTTTCCAACAGCCTACAGTACAAAGAAAAAGTGAAGACATGGCACGATTCGCATATCAGCCATAAACAGTTTGAGCCAGATCAGAAAGTATGGTTGTTTGATTCCAGGCTAAAATTGTTTCCAGGGAAATTACAGAGCAAGTGGAAAGGACCGTATGTGGTCAGGAAGGTACATGACAATGGCAGCATCGACATATCCGAACCGTCATCTTCGTCCACCTTCCGCGTCAATGGTCAACGCCTAAAGCTGTATCGAGATCATGTTCCGCCGACCATTGACGTTGCCCCCATTTTTCTGGTATGAGATGTGTCCTTTGACTCTTATCATCCACATCTCATACATGGTGATCAAATTCCATCTTCCGCTGTACAGATCCATCTGTTCATATCACTCTGTTTCCGTTGATTTATTGTCTTCTTTTCTTCTTTTCTTCTTTTCCTTTTCTATTTTCTTTATCTATCAAAAAGGTGCCGCCCTTGTAGACAGTTTTCCATACTTAGGACGTACTTTGTCCTAAGTATAGGGGGGTTGGCACCCCGAGTTTCTATTCTTTTCGATCCTCTCCCTTGTCTCCTCTTTTGTCTATACTTAGGGATATCTTACCCTAAGTATAGGGGGAGACAATCTGAGTACGATCTGTGCATTCCCGCCCTTGACCCTCCCTGCGTTGTGTACAGTCTGCTATACTTAGGATTATTTAATCCTAAGTATAGGGGGGACGGTCAACTTCTCATTCGTTGATTCCTTCATTCATTTATTTCTTTATTCTTTCGACTTGTCTATACTTAGTACGAGTTATGTCTTCTCTTTTCTCTCCGATCTATGAGGACATAGCTCAAGCTAAGTATAGGGGGGTCGTATATACTACGTATATACTTTAGCCATAACTCGTACTTTCGTATTTTCCTAATAACATGGCTAATAATTCTTTAAAATTCATTAAAAATCCTTAATAAAAAGATGTGGTTATTCCTCACTTTATTTTTCTATTTACTGATTAATAAATCAGGTGAAAATGTTTTTTGCAAAATGTTTGAAAAATAGTTTGAAAATCTTTGTGAACATCTATTGAAAACTATTTTGAAAATATTTTGTTACATGTTTTCAACCTTTGTAAAAAAGTGTGGTTTGTAAAACTTCTTTTCTTTGTGTGAAATAAAATGTTTGAAAAATGATTTGCAAATGGTTTGAAAAATGGTTGCAAAAATATTTGAAAAACCTATATATACTGTTTTGAAAAACCGATTGCAAAATGATTTTCAAATGTGTGTAAATGATTGTAAAAATTATTTTGGACTATAGTTTTCAAAAAAATTGTTTGAAAAACTTTGTGTCAAATAAGTTTGAGGAATATGTACATCTCACTAAAATCAACTATATCTATATATATAAAACTGACCACTTACCCTTGTAAAATTCTGAAATCCACTTCTTGTAAATATAAGAAGCACTCCCGTGTACATATTTTCACCTAGTTTTCAGCCAAAGCTTTTTGATTTCAAAAATCCCAAAAACATTTGCAAAACCAAAATCCAAAAACATTTGAAAAATCTGTTTGAAAAATACAAAAAAATTGCATCTGCATGCATCATCATCATCTTTTCAAAAATCCATAAAAAGTTCAAAATCTTGAAAATTGCATCACAAAAATATTTTCTGCATCGCATTGCATAGCATGAGCATTTTTCGGATCGAGTTTGATAGTTGAACAAGTCTAAGTAAAATCCGAAGATTGGAGCTTGATTGGACCTTATAATCTACCTAATAACAGGAACCTTATAGGAACTAGGTTTGAGGCACTTCAGGTCTAGTTGACTTAATTCTTTGAGGATCACGGGACTTGGTTCAATGGATTCTTGACTGCCTAAGTAGAGTATTTCGGAGCACACGCACGACTCTTGTTGATAATGACCTAACTTGGACACCTGCACCTTTCACATAGCTCTCCATGGATGAGGTGGTGAGGAGGCAGTTTCCTTTGGCTTGGGGTAGCATATGAGGGTAGTACTTCTAGGCGGAACCTCTCTTCTTCTTATAGTGAAGGAAGTGCACCTCAACTTGGTCTAGTGGTGATGAAGGCTAAAGACAGAAGCCGTGGGTTGCAATAAAGCTTCAAAAGAGGGATAGTCTACTGGCTCAAGAGGAAAATTTCTTGTATATAGGCTGCACCATGTAGATATGTTGTACAGATGCAATTAAAAAAAAAATGCAAAGAGAACTCCAAAAAAGTGGTGGGTCGGATTGAAAATTTAATAATCCCACCGGAGTATGTATATAATCAAATAAAGCAAAAGCTTATGGTATCCATGTAACATCTCATGAAGCTTGCAGCGGGAGACTTAGCTACACTGGTTAAGCTCCCAAAAGTCTATACTTCTTCCCCCTCTTCTTGAGCCGGTTGCACTTGAACTTAGAAGGGAATACCCCGCTTCTCGAGGAAAGAGTTGCTAGACCGAGGGATTAGAGTTACCAGGTTGGGGGAGGTTGTTTCTTTGTCACTTCTGAGGTGGGGAGCTACATATCACTTACACTGTACAAGTCAGATTCGTAGTCGTAAGAGTTTGCGTATGAGTTGAGATATTTCTGACCTGGCTATTGAGGAGACTTGGACAGAGTCTTGGGATACTCAAGGACTGTTGGATTTCAAATGTGGTTCTCATTAAGGTTCCGAACGCACTAAAATTCCCAAGGTCCGACTTAAGCTCCAAACTTTGATTTTACGAAGACAAGTTTGATAATCAAATAAAATCCAATTTTCTTCTTTTTCTTTTCTTTCTTTTTCTTTCTGCACATATTGCATATGTGTTTGCTAGGGACTAGCAAAGGTAAAGTATAGGGGGATGATGAAGCCACATTTCATCATCTTTATTCTATCATTTTGGCACCTAAAACCCTAGCAAATGCCTGTAAATAGCATTAAAACCATCATCTTAGCATCCATGCATGTGCATCTCAACACTGTATAAAATACTGTAATTAAGGCCAAAATTATAGAATAAATAAAGAAAAGAAAAAGAATAAAATATTGTAGATATTTTATGACCCAAAACCCCCGAGACCTAGGCATCTTGATGAATAGGTCGACAAGGAATAAAGTAGGGGGAGATAAGGTCAAAAATACAGTCAAAATACCTATACATTCTATTCATTCTTTATTCATTTTGGGCCCTATTTTTGGTTTCACTTTTTATACATCAACTAAAGAAACTTTGTACATGAAAGTTGTAGATAATAATATAAAGTAAAATACAAAATTGATTTCACTCAAAAATAATATACAGAGAAAAAGTTATGGTCTGTATAAAATCCCAAAACTCCAACTTCCCAGACCTGTATCTATTAAATAAAAACTCAAAATTTATCAAAATCACCTTTAATTGTATATAATTTTAAATAAGCTATTTAATGAAGGTGGTTTCATATTTTTCTGAGCTACGGTCTGAAAGTTGAGTTTTGGACCCCTATTGTATACTTGTACTGAATAAAATATTCAATTTATTCTTTATGTATTATTTTTATTCTTTTATATTTTTATTATTTTGTAAATATTATTTATAGTATGTTTGTATATCAAAATCAGAATAAAAACTCAAAGAAAACATAAAATAAAATACTTGTATATATTATACATAGGTATCATGCCTATACATATACCTATACAAATAACACTTTCATTTTATTAAATGCATAAAATATAGCAGAAAAATAAAATAAAAATATCTTCATGTATATAAAAGTATGTTATAATTTTATAAAATACTAAATAAAAATAATAAAGAAACAAAATACATAAAATAAAATAAAATACTAAAATCCATAGGTATTATACCTATATAGGGTTAAAAAGGCAACTTGTAAAAATAAAACTCATAAAAATAAATAAAAATCAGAATAAAATACTACATAAAATTTTGAACATTTTTTATTTTATAACCATAATTTAATTCAACCTATTTCTATTTTTAAATGAATTAATAAAACATTTTTTCTCTTTCTCCTGGTTGGTCCACGTGGACCAACCAGGAGCTTGCGACTGTTGACCGGCGGGTCAACAGTCTGTCTTCTTCCTCCCAGCCCGTAGCGTGCGACGTTTTCCCCCTGTCTTCGCGCCTTTTTCGAGGCCACGCCGCTCATCCTCTGCAGCCGCCTCCTTCACGAAATCTCCTCCTCGATCCATCACCTCCACCGCCATCTCCTCAAATCTACCCATATCTGCTCGATTCGCCCGTGATCTTCCCTCGAAGTCACGCACTCCACCACCTTCAAAAGCAGACCCCCATCTTCCTCCCCAAGTTTGAACACCTTCGGTCCACCCTTCAGCGCCAATCCCGTGCTCCTGAGCTCCGTGGAGGTGACAGCTCCACCGCCAGCCCTTCAGCCAAGGCGCGCGAAGTCGGAGGCGTCTCCACCACCTCCTGCAACTCCGGCGGTCGAGGTAACCTTCATCCTCTGGCTCCGGCCATCGAGGGCCTCCATCCCGCTATTTCTTTACTGCATTTTATTCCTGTTAGTCTAAGCTTTAAAAACCCCCAAAAAAATCGAAGTTCCATCGCCTATCGCGCTCGATCCTCCATCCTCGTCGGAGCGCAACTCCGGCCGAACTCCACCCCTTCGTTCAACGCCACCTCGTCGCCACCGTGGGGTCCAGGCAACTTGCCAGGACCCTCTCACCTTGTTTTGCAGGTCAAAGCGCAGTCAACGCACCTGGAGGGCCATTTTGAGTCTTCGCCGGAGATACCTGGAGCGTGGAGCTCCGCCGCCTTCGCGCCAGCGCCTCGACGCCTCTCCGGCGAATCCGAGCCGTCCAATCAATAGCCGGACCTCCCAGGAGTCTTCTGGTCGATTTTGAGCCCACGCTGAAGCCGGAGACCCGAGATCGGGAGCTGGGAAGTTCGCCTCGCCGGCGAGCGTCCCTGTTCTTCCTCGTTGCCTCCCCACCGTTCGATCAAAAGCCCGCTCCAGACCGTTTGTCAGCCGTTAGATCTTGGCACGTGTCGTCCGTTGATCCTCTGCCAGATCTGATCTCCACCGCTGATCTCCGAAGCGTCGTCGGCCGTTCATCAAGCGCCACGTGTCTAAGTGGCTTCTTCTCCGCCGTTCGATAGCGCGTCAAGGGTAATTTTGCGAGATACCCCCGCGCATTTTGTAATTTTTATTTAGTCCATAAACTTTAATCTGTAGTTTAAATATTCCTGTAATAATTGCAAGTAGACCCCTGTAGTTTTCTTATTTGCATTTCGGTCCAATCCACGTCACCTCACGTGCCCGTGCGCGTGAGGGGACTGGGTATTTTGCAGGGACCTCCCTGGGGTTTATTTATTTCGTTTTAGTCCTTGAACATTCCTGTTAAGTTGTAATATTTTGGAAAAATTGCATTGAACCCCTGAGTTTTGTAATATTGCAAAAATACCCCTCCCAGGCGCGTGCAAGTCACGCGTCCTGTGGGTAAATTGCACATATACCCTTGCGGGTTTGGATATTGGTGTTTAATCCTTGAAATGCAAGTTTTAGTGTAATATTTTGTGGAAAATTGCATGTTTGCCCCTGGAAGTTTTGAAAATTGCATTTCCTGCCCTTGCCAGGACTGTTTAATGTTGGGACTCTTGTTCTAATTGTTTAAAATATCTTCTTAAGCCCAAAAATTCCACAAAATTAGATTTAAGCTACTGGATGCATATACCTCAACGCCATCGAGTTAGTTTTTGATTTTATTTTATTTTCCTATTTATAAAAAATCAAAAACAGCCTTTTTGTGTACTGTCTACCTTAGAAAATACCAAAAAAATATCAAAACACCTCCAAAAATTCCCAAAAATTCACCTAGTGTCTATTTTATCATCTTTTAGTGCCAGTCCAAAAATCAGTAAAAATTTCAAAAGAAAAACACTAAAAATATAAAAACACTCAAAAACTTCAAAAAAATATAAAAAATAGTAGAAAAACCCAAAAATTGCAAACTCAGCTTCTGTTTCTTCCTTATTTTGTTACTTTTATTAGAAAAATAGTGTGAAACAATTTTGCTACTGGTTGGTATTTTTAACTTGCATTTTTGTCACAGCCAGCCCTTATTTCCACTGTTTGCCTTATTTCAGACTTTAAAAATACCAAAAACCTCTTGAAAAATCCCCAAAAATCATAAAAACAGTAAAAAACCTTAAAAATACCAAAAACATTTATTTTCTGAATTTTGGAGCATTTTTGTGCATTTTTATAAATATTCTACCTTGCCTTTTACTATATTGCATTACTTTCCAATATTGAAAAAAGAAAAAAAAATATAAAATATAAAATATAAAAATTAGAAAATCAAAAATCAAAATATAAAAAAAAATTAATTAAAAACCCACAAAAATTGTAGTTGCTTGCTTGCTTAGTGTAGACACATCACACACTCACTCACTTGTGCATTCATTTGCTTGAGCTACACTGTTTGCTCCCTGTGTTCGAACTCTCTGCATACTTGCCCATATACATCATTTGTGCAGAGTTAAAAATAAATTTTAACTCCACTTGTTTCTAATTTGTTGATCTTAGTGTGGGTTAATTGTTGACTTTGGTCCGAATTTAGTGTGGTCAACACACCGACTGAGTTCACGCTTTGTGTGAATTTAAGACCACCTATTTTTGGCCAAAATCACTCATCTTGTCCATATCCCAGGAAGATGCACTACTTTATTTTTGCATCCAACTTGGAACTTTCATCTTCATGCACAAATGCGCAGCATCCAAAGATCAGTAAATGGTTGTATGAGATATTCTTTTCATGCCAAATCATGTCAAGAACATCACCATCTAAGGGTACATGCGGATATAGATTAATGACATGAACAACAGTATAAAGTGTTTCACACAAAAAAGAGTTAGGCAACTTAGTTTCAGAAAGGAGACATCTAATTCTCGCCATCAAGGTCATGTTCATTCTCTACGCAATGCCATTCAACTGTGATGTCTAAGGTGAAGTCTTCTTGTGCATGATACCATGAGACCTGCAATACTCATCAAATGGCCCAATATACTCACCATCGTTGTCACTGCAGATGCACTTAAGTTTCTTCCCAGATTGTCTCTCCACTAACACATGGAAGCCTTTGAAAATACCGAGAACTTGATCCTTCCTCTTTAAGACGTAGACCCAAACTTTCCTGGAGAAATCATCAATGAATGTAACAAAATGAAGTTCACCACCAAGAGAACTTACTTTCAATGAACCACAAACATCTGTGTGAACAAGCTCCAATGGTTGCATCTTCTTAGAAGATGGATGGCTCTTAAAGGAGACTCTCGTCTGCATCCCATCCAAGCAGTGTGCACATTTCTTTAGCTTCTCTTTCTTGACATCTGTCAGCATATTCTTCCTCACCAAATACTACAACTCCTTCTCGCTTATGTGACCAAATTGTCGATGCCACAACTCAATAGTTTTTGCATCTCCAGTCACATGTGCAATATCATGAGAGATGTATGCATTCATGATGTAAAGTTTGTTGCTCACTACAAAAAAAACACGATTTGGCGAGCACAAAAGGGCTAGGACGGGGAGAGCACATGTGCTCGCCACCTTTGGGCGAGCACCTTGTAAGCACTTGTCCTCGCCCACCGACCTCGTCCATTTAAATTTCAATGTGTGATTTTAAATGACACATGAAAATTTGGGGGAGAGATGATGAATCCCAATTCATCACTCTTTATTCCTTTATTTTAGCTAGAAACTTGAGCAAAATACCATGTAAATATGTGTAAATATCATAAATCGCCAAAACACATGCATCAAGTAAATATGCATAATTAGCATGTTTTCCTAATCCTAACAGGTAATTGATCTCCTTCTCCAATCAATAATTGAATTTTCTTTTTCCAAATAGGACCACCAATTCCTATATATATGGAATAGGTTTCCACAAAGAGGGGAACCCATCCAACAAATCTTTCCCTCACCGACGACGTGAGAACTGCTCCAAACCTGTGAGGGAGCTGCATCTCTCGAATTTTTCAAGCGGCAAAATCTTTATCATCATATGGGCACCGTTGTCATGTGTGTAGATTTTATCAAGTACAAGCTACTTCGATTCTAACACAACGTATCCAATGATATCTGACATTGACGTGCTTCGATCTTGCAAGACTTCTTCATAGTATTCAGGCTCGCCGCTGTCTGTCAATAAAATGTAATCATGTGCAGAATACCTGGTGGAGGGTCGCCTCTCCCTCACGAGTCTCTGTGGTGGGAGAGCCTCGAAAGAAGAAGAGCTCTCATCATCCTGCCCACCATGATTACTACTGTCATTTGCATCATCATCATTAGGAGTGGTGATCTGTGGTAGATCCTCCTCATGTCCTGCATCTGGTACCTACTCATATGCATCATCTGACACCACATGTGGAGCCCTCTGCAAAGGGGCTGGCTCCACATCATCTGGCTTATAGCTGCTCGAAGAAGAGTCCTTAGCAGTCTTCTTGATGTCTTCAATAGTCTGATCTTCATAGAAGATCACATCCCTTCTCCTCACCAGCTTCTTGTCAACTAGGTCATACAACCTCTAGCCATGCTCATCTTGTCCATATCCCAGGAAGATGTACTGCTTTATTTTTTCATCCAACTTGGAACTTTCATCCTTGGAAACATGCACAAATGCGCAGCATCCAAAGATCAGTAAATGGTTGTATGAGATATTCTTTTCATGCCAAATCATGTCAAGAACATCACCATCTAAGGGTACATGCGGGATATAGATTAATGACATGAACAACAGTATAAAGTGTTTCACACAAAAAAGAGTTAGGCAACTTAGTTTCAGAAAGGAGACATCTAATTCTCGCCATCAAGGTCATGTTCATTCTCTATGCAATGCCATTCAACTGTGATGTCTAAGGTGAAGTCTTCTTGTGCATGATACCATGAGACCTGCAATACTCATCAAATGGCCCAATATACTCACCACCGTTGTCATTGCAGATGCACTTAAGTTTCTTCCCAGATTGTCGCTCCACTAACACATGGAAGCCTTTGAAAATACCGAGAACTTGGTCCTTCCCCTTTAAGACGTAGACCCAAACTTTCCTGAAGAAATCATCAACGAATGTAACAAAATGAAGTTCACCACCAAGAGAACTTACTTTCAATGAACCACAAACATCTGTGTGAACAAGCTCCAATGGTTGCATCTTCTTAGAAGATGGATGGCTCTTAAAGGAGACTCTCGTCTGCATCCCATCCAAGCAGTGTGCACATTTCTTTAGCTTCTCTTTCTTGACATCTGTCAGCATATTCTTCCTCACCAAATACTACAACTCCTTCTCGCTTATGTGACCAAATTGTCGATGCCACAACTCAATAGTTTTTGCATCTCCAGTCACATGTGCAATATCATGAGAGATGTATGCATTCATGATAAAGTTTGTTGCTCACTACAAGAAAAACACGATTTGACGAGCACAAAAGGGCTAGGACAGGGAGAGCACATACGCTCACCACCTTTGGGCGAGCACCTTGCGAGCACTTGTCCTCGCCCACCGGCCTCGTCCATTTAAATTTCAATGTGTGATTTTAAATGACACATGAAACTTTGGGGGAGAGATGATGAATCCCAATTCATCACTCTTTATTCCTTTATTTTAGCTAGAAACTTGAGCAAAATACCATGTAAATATGTGTAAATATCATAAATCGCCAAAACACATACATCATGTAAATATGCATAATTAGCATATTTTTGTGCCAAAATAATGGAATAGAGAAACACAAGAAAAATAGGGAAATATTTAGAATAAATATTGAGTGACCTAATCCCAAGGGAGGGCTCAACATGGGCCTGACCGCAAAAGAACCCAAGTAGAGAGAGATAAGGTCATTCATACATGTACATATCCCCGTGTAAATAAATAAAATTTATTTTCCTCAAAATAAAAATGAAAAATTGTTTCTCATATTTTGTACATATTTATAAAAATAAAACTAAAATAAAAATGAGAAAAACAAAATAAAAATCAAAAGACATAAAAGTCTCTCTCTTCAGTGTATATAGACCATGTATATAAAATAACATACCTATTTATTTTCTCCTTGTAAATAAGTAACAAAAATCCCATAAAAATATATCTATATTCTATATTTCATGGTGTAAATAAATAAAATAGAAATCAGGAAAATAAAAATAAAAGAAAAAGAAAATAATAAAAACCATTTTCCACCTTGTGTATATACCATGTACATATGTATATAGACCTATTTATTTAACCCCTGTAAATATATCATAAAAATAAAATAAAAATACCTTATTATTTCAAATTTTATGTTGTAAATAAATAAAATATAAAATTGGAATAAATGTACAAAAATAAACAACTAAAATAAAAATAAAAAATACATATATGTATATACCTATATATAATAATATAATGTAAATACATTATTTATTTTTTAAAAAAATAAAAATCATTAAAAATAATTTGAAAAATAATAAACATTTTTCATATTTTGACTTTTTCGAAATAAAATCATTTAATAATTTTAATTGAATTTACAAAGAATTAATAAATGGTGGATTCTGATTGGTCCACGGGGGATTGTTGACCTCCGGTCAACTCTCCCCCGCGGACCCTTTTTCCCTCGAATCGGACGAACGACCCGACTTATCTGAATTTTCCCTATCTGACCCGACACCCATTCATCAAAGCTCCGGGCTCCGATCAAAGCTTCCACATCCGAGACCCTCGCCCGGTCAGCATCCTAGGGATCCGAGCTTCACTGAGCTCCGCTCGACCCCATCTTCTCGGACCCTCCTCACTATAAAGGTTCACCTCCGGCCCTTATTTCACGGTATCTTTGGCTCCGCCTCTTCATCCTAGACATCCATTTTCTTCCCTAGAGTGACAGCTGCCCGAGAAGAGTGTCGCAGTGAGGAGAGAGAGCTTCCATCCACTGATCCAGCGAGTTCATCGTTGTGCGCCGCCGCGAGGTGCGCCGAGCCTCGGACCCCGACGATTCCTTGAGGCAAAGACCTCCAGAGCTTCCTTAGCTCATCCACAGTCGACATCCTCCATCAGATATCTTCGATTTCCCCTAGGATCCTCTAATTTCCGATTACGCCCAAATCGCACCGCCGGCTTCACTGGCCGATTCCCATTGATCCGCGCACCCATTCTCTCATCCGATCATCGATTCACCTTCGTGAGACTCCTCCTCACCTTCTGCACCCACTCATTGAACTTGGTTCGCCCCGGAACCAAGACTCGCGTCTCCTCCGCCGTCGCCTCGTCGGAGACTCCGCTCCGTCCCATTCCGATCATCCATTTCACCCCTAACCGGGTCGAGGCACTTTGTCCTCGATCCAGGAGTTCATCTGTGCCCTTTTTCAGGCAAAGTGACCCATCTGAGGGTCCGAATACTCAGCCAGAGCAACTCCAGCTCTCCTCCGTCGTCGGGCCACTCCGGTGGTCCTCGGCCTCATCGGAGGCATCCATCAGCTGCGGACCGGCCCAGGCTACCTCTTCCACATTTCAGCAGTATCATCGGAGCTCTCCACTGCATGGATTAGGCCGGCGAACTTCGCTGGTGGCTTGTTCTTGGATGAGCCCCAGTTGTCGTCCGATCGCACCTCGTCCGCCAGATTAGATCGTGACCCTTCATTTGTGGAGCGCTACCAGCTGTCGATCTATCCGAGGAGCTGATCTGGACCATCCACCCAGCTGAAGAGGCGTGCGCAAACAACAGCCATCCGATTCTCCAAATGGCGCATCTTCAGCCATCGGATCTGAATAACGGGGTAATATCACTTAGGCCCATGTCCTTTTGTTTTTGATATTTAGTCCTGTAAATATTTTTGTACGTTGTTTTTAATTAGGATAAATTGCACTATGGACCTCTATGTTTCCTTTATTTGCATTTTAGTCCTTGTTTATGTGAGCCACGTGCATCGACACGTGAGATTTTGGGTCATTTGCACTTTTTATCCTGTGTTTCTTGTATGTCTTGGATTGAATCTTTTTAAATACGAATTACAGTTATACCCCTCCGTGCTTGATTCACGTGCGTTGCGCATGTATTTGTGGACTTTTTGTACAAGGACCCCAGGACTTTCTTGATTTGTTACCGTTTAGCCCCTGGAACTATGTTTCTTTGCATTTAGGTCCCTGTGTACAGTGTGCCTTGTTTTGATTGAATAAAATGGCAAATTAAATCCAAATTAGGTGAAATTTGGATACGTGGCTCCTGACATCGTGTAAAAATTTCTCTAAAATTTTGGGACATTTTTGAGGCTTTTTGATACTTTTAAAAATTTAAAAATAGTGATTTTTGTTACTGTCGGACTTAGAAAATCAAAGAAAAATACAAAAATTTGTTTAAAAATTCTAAAAAATTAGGTTTAGTTAGTTTTAGTATCTTTTAATTTCTGTCAAATTTTCTGCCTTTTGGATTTATAAAAACCTTAAAAATTGCAAAACCCTAAAAAACTCATAAAAATTCTAAAAAATTCTAGAAAAATAAAAAATATAAACTCTTTTCATGTAGCTTAGTTTTTACATATAATTTTCATAGAAATTACCTCCAGACTTTTTTAGATTAATTTTATATTTTAAATTGATCTTTCAAGTATGGTTGCACAGTAGCCTTTTATTTTTCATCTTTCTTGATTTTTTTATAAAATCAAATAAAAAATGAAAAATTCTGAAAAATTCACCAAAAATACTTAAAAACCTAAAAAACATAAAAACATTTTTTATTTGAATTTTCTGTGTATTTTTGAGTGCTTTAATAATTTGTTGTATTTGTTAGTTTTTACATTTTCTTATAAAATTAAAAATACAAAAACATTTAAAAACCCTAAAAATCCACTAAAAAATATTTTCCCCTTTTATTTTCGTTTTTGGCAACTTCGTAGGTCGCAAGGTTAATCTGTGCTCCTTGAGTTCGACCCTGATCGCTATACCAGGTTAATAAAATAGCGAGGACTGCTATCGTGTTTTGATTGATTTATCTTTTTTATTTGGTGGTTCTGTCTTCTTTTTCTTGATTGAGCTGAGTACTGAGATCCGGGTCGCAACGACCCTTGTTTTTACCTTCACCGGATCTTGATCGATTTTTCGGCTCATCAAGAGCACTTGGAGAGCACATTGGCGAGAACTTGTGCTCGCTCATTTAAATTTCAATGTACGATTTCAAATGGCGCGTGAAAATTTGGGGGGAGAGTACTTAGATAGCACATTGGCGAGCACATGTGCTTGTCCACGTCTTATAAACAGAACGCTAGCGGGCTCCCTGTCCTTGATTTCAAATGAAACCAAACCCCAAAAACTCTCCTCCGACGATCTTTAAGCGACATCCTCCACCTCCATCGACCATCATTTACCTTCACTATACGCTACTTTTTGTTCCATAAGGTATTTTGAGAACTCCTCTCTTGCATATTTTTATTTTGGTTGCATAGTATATATATATTCAATGCTTTAGGGTTTGCAATTTTTTTAGAATAGAACATCATACCGTGTTTTTTAGAATCTGTTAAGTTGTTTATTGTATATCATACGATTATATTGATGTATATTAGATGTTAGAATAGATTTTGTTAGCTAATTCTATATGCAAATTAACATGTATGGAAGGTGTATGATGAAATATCTAAATCATTACCATTACAAAACAACCATATTGTTCAAATTTGTTTACTTGTATATTGGACATTATACCATTAGATTACCATAGATTATATTTAGAACAAATTTTGTGAGGCTATTCTATATGCAAATCAACATGTATGCAAGATGTATGACATGCTAATGAAAAATTGAGAACTTCCATTGTTATATGTGATGTGATAACCTATACATAGACTAAATACCCATATTTTCCTACATTTTTAGGATTATATAGAAATGGTTTATTTTATATGTTCTTGTGGTATTTAAGTATGTGTGTGTGTTTGTGCATGCGTTAGTACATGTGTACATGTGTGTGTTAGTATGCTAGTGTGTGTGTATGTGTGTGTGTGATGTGTGTTAGAGAATGTAGAGTGTATTAATACAGTGTTGAAGGGGGGTGGGAAAATTATTTGTGTGAGCTATTTATGTATGTGTGTTATGTGTGCATGCATGTGCATGGATCTTAGGGAGTGTGTTAGTATATTGTGTATCGAGGAGAGTGTGCATGCATATTAGAGTATGTGTTAGTATGTGTTAGAGAGTGCATTACTTTAACATGCATGGAGCACGAGCCTATGAGAGTGAGGGCATACTTCTTAATATGTTAGATTTATTTTAGTGTGTAATATTTGTTTGTTAAGTTTCGATAAAATGGTCTTTAATTTTGATGTTATTGATTAAATACCTAAAGTTTCTACATGTAGAAGGCTACCATGGATATATGTATTAACCAAGTTTTATATTTTACATTTTTTATTACTTTGCAGATGAATGTGATTGTGAGGGTGACCATATATTATCTTATTTGTTCCTATTTTGGATATAATAGGAGAAAGCTCACGGTATTATTGGTAACACTTCATCTTCCAGTAAAAACTTCTCTATCTTTAGTTTATTTAGATTTCCATTGAGATTATCATTTATAATTGAATGCAGGCTTACACATATAATGTAGATTCATTTTCTAGACATCAACTCCTCTATCATTAGGTATGCTCAATGAAATATTGTCATCCTACTTTTATCCATGTATATCCAAGTTTCAAACTTTGAACTAAAGTTATGATTAAGTGATTAGGAAATGCTAGTATCCATATAAAATATGATGGGATCTAGTATGAATAATTATTTACCGATAAGATGATCATGTTATTTATAAGTATAGAGTCATGTACATGCCTTTTCTAAATTCACGCACGTGCAATTCTATTATATCACATTCACACTTTGTCTTCATGTATTTACATTCATAATTTTGCAAGATGATTTATTGAGCATGCATGTCTAGAGGTGTTATTCTTTTTATTCTTGAAAAGTGTATTCACTTCCAATTTTCAGAATTTCAGGATTTCGAGCCCTTACATTTGAACATGATCGTGTGTATGAACATGATTGTTTTTGGAAAGAGTATGAACATGATCTTGAGGATGCAGAAGGCCAAATCCCACATCAATAGGTATGCTTGATTAAATTTTATCATCTTTCTTTGATGCATGTATATTCAAGCTTCAAACTATTAATTTAATTTTACTTTGAGTCGAATAGGTACAAGGTATGATCTATATAAAATATAATAGGAAGATGATAAGGAGGATACGCTTCACTAGATATATGAGGTTAGTGCATATGATGATGTTTTACTTTTGTATTATGATCCATACTCTTTCTTCATGTATTATTTTCATGTTTTTGCAAGATGAGTTTTTGAGTACTTACATGTTCATATGTGTATTGTCTAGGTTCATGCGTATTTATGTGTGTGTTAGAGTGCTCGTATGTATATGCTAGTGTGTTTATGCGTGTGTGTGTGTGTGTTACATTATGTTAGTTTGTGCTATACTTCACAAGTGTTACACTGTGAAAGAGAGGATGTGCATGTTTGGCTTAAGTTCATTTGTGTTTGTGTGTGCTTATGTGAATACTAGTGTGTATTAGTATGTATTATATATTTTAGCATGTGAATGCAAGAGATATAGTGTGTGTATGTTTGTTAGAAAGTGCAGAGTGTGTAAATATAGTGTTTTGGTTCTAGATATGAAATGCTTATTTTAGTATGGTGTTTGTCTTAGTATACCTACGCGAGTTACTGCTTGTGAGTGTATGTTATTTTATATGCTTGTACACTATAATGTTATGAATGCGAGAGAAAGAATGTGTATGAGAAATCAGGATAACACTAGAAGAGAAGAAAACAATGAAATTGAAGTATGGGGTCTCCAACTTGGCACAAAATATGTTTATATTGTATAAGAGTTTTAAAATGACTTTATAGTAGGTAATACAGATTCAACGGGGCTTCGAAACCCCGAAGAACCTATATATTTTTTTCATGTTCTCCGCAGTTGGCGAGCACGTGTGCTAGCCAAGTCCTAGCTAAGTGCTAGCTAATACAGGACCTAGAGAGCACTTAACTAGGACTTGGCTAGCACATGTGCTCGCCCACTTTTAACAGCGAGCACATGTCCTCGCCAATATGAGCTAGCGAGTAGGGTTTTAACAAGCACAAGTTTGACGAGCACATGTGCTCGCCAAATAACTTGGAGAGCACCTAGAGAGCACGTTGAGAGCACCTAAGGAGGACTTTTGTGCTCGCCAAAAGCGCTTGCCTCCAGAAATAAGATTTAAGTACATGTCTGGTGCATGTCTTACATCTTTGAGCATCAACACAGCTCCATTGGCATTTTTTTAATGCAATATTTTCATCTTCAATTTGCCAAAATCACCAGCTATATATGAAGAGAAAAACTCTCTCTAAGGCGTGGTATGTATAGAAGATTGCTATCAACAAGCCAAGAAGTACCATCCTTTACTATCTCCTCTTCACAGACAATGAGAAGCTCATGCTATGCAGCTGTAGCAAGTTGGTCATTCTTTTTCTCTTGCTTGTCACCACTAATCTTGTTATCTTTCTTAAACTGGAAGAAATACTTCTTAATATGTCCTTTTTTCTTGGAATAGTGGCACCATATTCCGATATCTGGATATGGACTTGCTTATGACATTATCTCTACTTTTATCAGTTTTGGTCTAGCTCCTCCCTCTGTTCTCTGTGACAAGAACCTATGAATGTGAAGAGCTTTCTTGGATTTTTCTTCGCATCTCCTCATTGAGAATGTTAGACTTCTCCAAAGAAACGATCTTATTGACTGCAGAGTTCGTAAATGAGACTCGAAAAGTTTCCCATGAATCTGGTAGAGTAGTAAGCAGTAACAATCCCAATATCTCATCTTCAAAATAAAAGATCCTTCTTCTTGTTCTTCCACAAATTATAATTAGTCCCATTAAGACTAATCATTTTTCTTGAACCAAACTCCATCTTGTAATCCCGCCATTGAACCTTGCTATGATAATACTTGTTGGGAACAGATTCCTTGTACAAATTGAATTACAGAAAAATAACCAAAGTCGATAGACGGATATTGCACGATACTTTAACAAAGAGAAGGTATCCCAACCACACAAAAAACCAACCACAGATGCATGGAGAATTTTTAACATGGAAAACCCTCAATGTGAGGGGAAAAACTATAGGGTTGATCGCAATCCAAAACCAAGTACTATAATCGAAGTAATCTCCTGTGAGGGACTTACAAATGGTTGGCGCTCAACACGATGCTATAAATCACCAAACAATGGAGAATAGTAGAGAAGAGAAATATCATCAAATGGATAAATCCATCGCCAAATTGTAGAGAAGAATGATAGAGAAGAACTGCTCCAAATGTTACTCCCTCCAAACTCTGCGGCAACATGAACTTTCTTTCTTCTTACTCTCTCTTATTTCTTTCTTGTGGTATGAGAGCTTGTATTAGGATGATCCTGGTATGCACCTCATACCCTCTATTTATACTTTATGGAGGATGAGAAAAATTAGGAAACATGGACTCCTACTTCCAATAGGATTAAGAAAAGATAACTCCTAATCCTAAATTGGTAATTGATCTCATTCTCCAATTAATAATTAATTTTTCTTTTTTCAAATAGGATTACCAATGTCCTATATATATGGAATAGGTTCCCACAAGGAGGGGAACCCATCCAACAAATACTGCTCTCCTATTGCGCTTCAAGTCATTGCCGTGCTTCAAGAGCTCGAGCAAACTTCTGTTCATTGCAAGACCTCTGGGGATTGGTTATAGAACAACAACAATAAGAGCTCTCCACTGGATGCCCTCTGAGTAGTGCTTTCGAGTCACCTTCGTCGGAGCACAGCATCACCATCACCATCTCTTCTCTCTGTTGCGATCAGGGAACCCCCTCAGTTTTATCTCCTCGATGCAAGGAGATTCCACAGTAGTAGAGTCACGTTTGATAAGGCCATTCATCAAGCTGCTCCACGCCGGAGCACCATCAACCATGCCTCCACCGGCAACCTACATTCGAGAGATCTTTACCATGCAACCCGCGAGCTCCATCTTCGATGAGTCGTAACAATGAGGACATGATCCCTTGAGCCCTCAGTTTCCTCGGATCACAGTCGCTGAAGGTCCAGACAATCTACGACCGTTAAATAAAAAAGAACCCATCATCTGCACCGTTGAAGACTCAATTTCCATCAATCGCTGATTGAGTCTTATCCAAGGCTGAGAGATAGCCACACGTCAAGAGCTTGTTGCTCGACAAAGCATAGGAATGGATTTGGACCATTAAGAGAATCTCATGCCTATAGCACGCGTTCGATGAATTTTCAAGA